>OZ023334.1:33742319-33779819 GCA_964007535.1 Brachyptera risi | reverse complement strand
CTTTTTGACTCTGCTGACCAAACGATGGAAACACTCCAAATAGGAAGTACTGTGAGATATTTCCGGAAATATCGCCGACAAATATTTCAAACTTATGATACCTTAATTTTTGAGAAGATTCCCTTCACAAGAATTGCCGGGCAAAACCGATCCACTTGAAACTATTTCTTGATATTACTGATTCTCCAAGCGGAAACGGTTCAACAATGGGTCTTGTTAAGCTCGTTGAACCATGCATGCGCGTCACCAATCGGATGTCGAAAGCATTTGGCTACCTTGCGAGAGTCATGAGAATACCCACATTACTCATTTGAATAACACTTCGAAAATGAATATTTATATCCAAAAATATAAACATTTTCAAGACGCTACAAGAATAACAAACAATGATTAATTGGCATTGTTGAACAAGTTTCAGAAAATTTGGTAAGCGGATTCAAAACTAAAGTTGTCTAAAATTCTATTACAGATACAATATACAAGGCACCTGGTACGTTTCCCCAGTACCTGTAATATGACGAATTCTGTCATTTTATTTGAAATAATGATATCATATATTCAACCCTTATTGGTTCTTGATGAGATCGTGGCAGGGTGGTGATCGAGGGATGAGAAAAAAGGGTGAGCATTAATATAAGAAGAATAATCGGTATTAAACAAAGTGAAACGATACAAAATAATATATTTTCAGGAACAAATTCGAACTCGGGATCTTTTAAAGGAGGGAGGGGGGGGGGGGGGGTAAGGTGAAAATCTTGATTTTTACCCTTGGTCCGTCTCATTATGTTATGACATGAAACGCCCTTTAAAAATGAATAACTACATCTGAATATTCACAAAAAAATATTTTGAAAAATAGGTTGTGTGAGAACTTCCAATATTCGTTAAATATGATTTTCTTTTGTTCAGTCATTGTAGACATGTATGTCATTCAAGTTTCTGACAATCATTGTAAATTAACAGCGAAGTCCTCTTCCCCCCTTCAGACACCAGCTCTCACTCTGCCATAGTAGAAATACGTGTTGACAGCTCAAGATTATTGCTGGCATAACAAATCTGCAACAATGAGGCCACACGCCATGCGAATTAATCAATTAAAATTATATGGAGGTATAATAAGTAGCTATGTTATACATATCGAACGAAAGATGACATTCAAGCGCCGATATTTTTTAGGAACACTTTTTCTTTACCTATCGTAGTTCTTCTACGTTCTCAGCTCAAAAAAGCGTTACATGTTATTCTACGTGAGAGGAATTTTTGTTAGGCCCGGTCGAAAATTATCGACTTTTCACGTTTTTTTTCCTCCCACGTCAAATGGGGTAAGAATTTTTGCAAAGTTTTTTTTCTGTAATAACATAATGAGATGGACCAATGGTGATCGAATTAAGTTTTGCACCTTACCCCCCCCCCCCCCCCCCACTTAATGGAAAGTTAACCATGAATATTCCTCAGAATGCGTATTGAATCCATTTATTATTCTGATGTACATTCAGTTATAAGGTATTATATTGTGAGTAAATTCACGAAACAGTATAATGAAATTGGAAATTGCTCCACTACTCCAATCATTCTAGCTTTTGACCCACCACTAACTGCAACGAAAGGTCTTAAGATTGGATTCCATTCAGAATAATGTACTGATTAACATACTTGGAATCGCCAAGAATCTCATTCACCGTTTTCGAGTAAATCGAGGTCAAAGGTCAAAAATAACTTTTTTTACAAAATTAAAATTCATATCTTTTTTTATAAACACAATAATGATATTTTTGTTGAGTTATAAATTAGAGTCCATAAAATTACAGACTGAATGAAATAAAAATTGTGAAAATCACATGAAAATTGAGAGGTCAGTCGAAGGTCAAAATATGACCTTATTTGAGCAGTTTGGAGAAATGGATAGAACTGCTCAATTTTGAACAGGTTTTGATGCAAGGTTTCTACCCACATATTAATTATCATCCATTCTAGTATTATGATTGTGAAATAACTTCTTCACCTCACCCGAGGTCAAAGGTCAATCACAATGTTTTCTCAAGTGTGACAGGTCAAACGATGCACACCCTCATTCTGCGATCAGATAATCACTTTCCGACCCGAGATGCGTTCGATGATATATTTTGGAATACTGGTTGTTATTCTGAATACGATCGAAAATTGAAATGTTGAAAGTCGCCCTCCGTAGCTCAGTCAACTATGGCAACGCTTCATAAACTCAAGTCACCTTGGGTGTGCGTCAAATCAGATGTGGTTCTTAACAAAACAATATCATTTAAGTGGAGCTATGAAATGGAACCCATACAATGACGAAATCATTGAAGACGAATGTCAAAATCGCATGATAATTATTGAGAGGTCAGTCAAAGGTTGAAGTCGACTGTTCAGAAAAATAGATAGAGAACTACTCGATTTTGAACAGATTTCGATGCAGTTCGTACGAACCTAATATTTATACAGGTTGGTATCATGGTCGTGAGATAACATGGCTTGACTCGAGGTCAAAGGTCAACTTCAATGTTTTTCCAGATGTGACAGGACAAACGATGCATACTCTCACTCAGCGGCCAGACTGCCACTTTCTGCCCTGAGATGTGATCAATGATGATATATTTCCAAATATTGTTCGGTTCTCTCATTCAACCATATAATTGCACACATTTCAATATTATTGATTAACCTTCAATTTCGTGTTTTCAAAATCATTATTTTCAAATACTAGCTTTCGATATCTGAATCCGACCGTAAACTGATGTTACAAACAATGTCACAATGGTATCAAAAAAGACAATTATTTAAATCGGCGATGAAGAAAAACATATTAAACAGCTTTTGTGTCAACGTCTCTTAAAAGCTGCAGAGTCATCAGGAGACCACGGAGCATCATGCTTTCAATACGAGATGGCTCATTATCCTCCTTCCATTTTTGAAACGTCAGGTCTATTATAAGAGCTGTAAATTAACTACAGTTGGTCAACGCAATGAAGAAGAAGAGTAATATAAGTATACAGAACACCACTTTTATTGGTTCTAGAAAAAATTGTAGTTGATAAAGGTCACTTTCTGATGACGCACATCTGATTTGAGTTTATGAAGCGTTGCCATAGTTGACTGAGCTACGGAGGGCGACTTTCAACATTTCAATTTTCGATCGTATTCAGAATAACAACCAGTATTCAAAATATAATATCATCGAACGCATCTCGGGTCGATAAGTGATTATCTGGTCGCAGAATGAGGGTGTGCATCGTTTGACCTGTCACACTTGAGAAAACATTGTGATTGACCTTCGACCTCGGGTGAGGTTGAGAAGTTATTTCACGATCATAATACTAGAATAGATGATAGTTAATATGTGGGTAGAAACCTTGCATCAAAACCTGTTCAAAATTGAGCAGTTCTATCCATTTCTCCAAACTGCTCAAATAAGGTCATATTTTGACCTTCGACTGACCTCTCAATTTTCATGCGATTTTCACAATGTTTGTCTCAATCATTCTGTATTTTCATGGACTTCAATTCATAACTCTTTTAAAATATCATCATTGTGCTTAGAAAAAAGATATGAATTTTAATTTGGTGAAAAACGTTATTTTTGACATTTGACCTCGATTTACTCGAAAACGGTGAATGATATTCTTGGCGATTCCACGTATATTAAGCAGTACATTATTCTGAATGGAATCCAATCTTAAGACCTTTTGTTGCAATTAGTGGTGGGTCAGGCCAATTTTTTAGCCAGAATGATTGGAGAACGGGACACTGATAACACTCATGTGCTATCATCCAATTAGCAGAATGAAAACCAGAACTCAACCTAGTGGATGGAATTACGGTATTCTCATATGAAGCAATATGAGCATTCCTTGCAATATTGATCATTCAGGCTACGTCTAAATTAGGCTCCAACGCCATGAATGAGACTCCAAGTGGAATACTTCATATCTTCATCAGCAGTGGAATGGCGAAGTTATGCAAGTGCTCCGCGATGATGATAAATGTCACGAGTGTGGTAAAGAGCGGTGGAAGGGAGGGTTATTCGTGTTCGAGAATATAAGGGTTGTCAGTTGGCTGACGATCGTCGTGGGATGCGAACCTCCATTGGAACTGAGAGCATTTGATATTCATGTTCAATATAATCATCAACTTGAAACCATATCATGTTATTCAATCCGTTATTTCAGTGACGTGGATATTTGAAATGTCATTGAATATGTTGAGTAAGGTAAAAGAAATCATGGTGAGCCTCAAAGAGAACGTGTAAGCTGAGTTATTTCATTTGAATATATCAAACTCAGCTTGGTGCAAATAATGAAAATACAAAAGCTTGTGATTAATATGAAATTGAAATATAGATTTAGGATTGCATCGAAATGAAGCACATTGCCACGCTAAGGGTGATTGTGAAACTTCTCTCATCTAAATTAATGAAAAACTTGTTCGGTTCGAATTTGCCGGATTAATAATATCTTGACTTGAAACTTATATATTTTAAGCCTTTCTTCAAGAATCAGTCATATAAGGTATCGCTTCAGATACTGAAGTCACCGTTGTGCATGAGTCCGAGTCCCGCGTGAGACATGAGTTTTTAAAAACACATTTCACTCAAAATCACCTCATAGTTTCATTATCGACTGCTCATTCGTACCCCCGTATAACCCAGCTCTGGATGGGGTGGGCAAACAATAACCATCATTGACCTAGTAAAAAATTGATTGGATAGGTTATATTCAATTGAAGTGAAGTTAATTGTTGTGCATGATCGATGGGCGCTCCCCGTTTCTTCAAAATGTGAGTAAGATGCTATTCGTAAGAGCGCACTAAAATACTGATGACAAATAAAAAAAAATTGATTAAAATTAATTGATTATTCTCCAAGTTGGAGAGATTTTTTTATTGTCACAAATCACTTATGTATACATTTACATATACCATTTAAATTTCCGTCCACTAAGCCATAACTGGCTTATCTGTGGTTTGAACAGATGGAAACAAAAACATTCACATACACTGTGATTGACAATGTTGAGAATGTACTTATATTATCAACAAGATTCAATTCAATAGGATAAATGATAATAAACATGAAATGGAAATGTTCTCATCATATATGGTTTTTAGCTTATTTTATCATATCATTGAGAATGATCTGCCGCCTAAATTCGATGAGTAGCCCCACTGAAATATATGTATATTCAATGTGTGTTTTGAATCATTATTCCACCCACGAGGCTAATGTTTGTATCTGCTTGAATGTTCAGGTTGCAGAGAAACGCGAAGGCAGCGGCCGATGTGGAGTATCCGGCCTACGGGGTGACGGGCCCTAATAAGGATACCTCCCCAACCGGAGATCGAAAGCTGGCTCAGTCTGCCCAAATGTACCACTACCAACACCAGAAGCAACAGATCATAGCGATGGAAAAGTAGGTGCACTTACGAATGTAATCATGAGAAAATTACGGAACGTGAATAAATGGTAGAAGCGTGGGGATTCTCATGAAATTTGGTGTACACTTAGCATGAAAACTGTCTGGAATCCCGTTAGATCTTCTTGAAATTTCGTTAAATCACCCTGAAATTGCTTGAAAACTGAAATCTGAGTGCCTAGTCTCGAACTTCCACCCAAAAGACGCGGAATTGAAAATTTCCAAGTACCAATTCCGCGGTGGTTTTGTTTTCGTGATTTGCTCTAGTCTCGAATGAAAATCTAGCCTTGTGGATTGCTTTCAACCGATTTCACACGGCAACAAAGATTGCCTTTATTTAAACCAATCAGAGCGCTTTAAATTCATGACGTCATGTGTGACGTCATGAATTCGAATAAATACCGCCGTCTTGGACAAAATAATTCTCAAAACGTTTGCAGTTAATGCCCTGCTTTGAGGTTATGTCATCTGTCAATGGGTGTAGGCCTTCCTCGGCTTGTCAAACGTGTGTATGCCTAAGGTATGCCGTAACTGAGAAAGAATCAATATGAAACTGAGTATCATGATATAGTATACATATGTTTCTTCATCATAAGGAAAGTATGTTCAATTCGATTCTCATAAACCCGAACAAAGTGCTCGCATTAATAATTGCTTATGCTTTTACTTTTGATTCTCTACTGTAGCCTAGTGTCTCGATAGCTTCGAGTAATGCCCTGCTTTTGGACCCAAACGTCGCCAGATCGAATCTAGCCACATTTCCTTTTGAGAGCCCGCATCTTGTACAGATTTACAGGGTGCACTTCCGCCACAAATATCTCAAGAACCATAAATATTACGGACTTGCAGTAAAATGCAGTGAATAAACAATACCTTCACAATTAGATATGCCTAATTGAAAATTGAAGAATAATTTTATTATGGATCAATAATTGAATCAAAATGTGCCTAATTTGATGTTTTTCATTGCTTAATTCCCGGTTACCGAATAATAGTAGACATAAATTACAAACGCACATCCTCAAGTTCAACTTTGCTTATCAATATTAGATATTCTGATTCGCTTTTCATTCTACAGTTTTCTCAATTTCCTTGGCCAAAATGTGTAATGTAACCAGATTTTGTCCAAATTATGAAATGAAAAACTCCCCCATCTAGCGGTAGTTACTGGAACTCTTCCAATATTGTCTTTTTCTCACCTTTTGACCCACAATCAAACTTTTAAACGCACATCGAACTTGGGTAGAGCATTTCGAAGAGAAACATGCTCAGCTAAGATGCGGGCTCTTAAGATTAAAATATTCTTCTTTATTCTCCCAAATACTCAATCATAATATAAGTTAATATTGCTGTAGCTAATACTATGTATTACGGAATTAGTTGAGATTTGCTGTGCTAGGTTATTGCCTCCTTTAATGTTCTATAATTGTATTTTCTCATGTTTTTGTTCAGTTTCATAGAGGGAAGGTTGATACTGTATTATCTTCAAATGAAAAACTACCTACTGTTAATTTGCCGATAATGAAGGATGTTTAGCTAGGCCTAGGACCTAGAGCGTTTGGTCCTAGGCCCTAAATGGGATTGTGACGAGTCAGCCGTATTCTCCGCCAAGGAATAGGCCTAGTCCTAGCATAGGGCACAGATCTACACAATAAAACAGTAAACACAGGTTTACTGACTAATGATTTCAGTTCCTATTTCAAAAAGGAAATGATCTATCACTAGGCAAACGCGTTATGTGTTTCCGCGTTGATGGATGAGCTGGAACATATCAACTTATCTTTGGATTGGTTATTAAAAAAAAAAAAAATATATATATATATATATATATATATATATATATATATATATATATATATATATATATATATACACACATATATATATACACATATATATATATATATATATATATATATATATATATATATATATATATATATATATATATATATATATATATATATATATATATATATATATATACTCCTTGAGATTCAAACTATCACATCACTGTCATCTTATTTTCCATTATTGATTTATATGATGATAAAGAAGGCTTAGTTTCAATCGTTTACAATCAAGTGGTGACACTCGTTGCTTTGATTCTATAGGTATCCTAATAGCTTTGAATAATTAACACAAATTACATTATATATTTTTTTACATCGAAACGGCTGATTCGATTTTAATGAGAGTTCGGAATAATGTGTATCATTATCAGATTGAAATTCCCTGAGAATTGGAATCCTCTCAAATGAAATAGTTTTCACGAATTTTTTCCTATGGGTTATTTTAATGGGATTTTTGAAAACTTTGGAATGAGTTTTATCAGAATTGGTTGAACTGATTGCACCTTAAAACTCTACAGTATCGAATTGGATTAGGGGACTTGTGTGCCAAGTTCCAACTGATTTTGAATTTTCGTCTGACCTGTGGAGCGCGAACAAAAAAAACAAAAAAACAGGCACTTTTTTTTCGGGTATGGCGAAATTGAGTCTTCGCTTCGCTCATCCAATAACTCACAATTTATTCTATACGGATGAGGCCTATGCTTGGGCCTAGATGAATGACGTTGTAGGCCTAGGAAAGCCTGTCACACATTTTAGTTTCACACAAGATTCCGAATTGATGCCTTTGGTAGACAATATACATCAATAAATTGTTGATCCTATATATCAAAGGCATCAAACCGATATTAGAAATACGTTTTTATCTAATGGCTCGTCTTTCAATACATTTATTCTCAAAATATTCATCCAGCAATACGTCCATCTTTATTTTTTAGCGATCTGACAGTTCAGAGCTTCGCGTGCGACGCGCTTCACTCTTTCACCAGTGAAATTCAAAAGCACAAACCAAATGCCCAGTACAAATTTCCACACGGTGGATTTAAGCACTGCCACGTGGATTTGATTCCAGACTTGCATTCCGCGTGTTTGCCGTGCAATCACGGTGAAAGTGAGGCAATTCCACCGCGGAATGGATTCGAGACTAGGCACCCAGGTGTAAACCAAATTTACTAGTTGCTTATACCTCTCGAATGGAGGGCTATATTTTCGTTGGAGGCGTCCATTATAGGATAAAACATACATGGGTCCGTTTTCAATCAGAAATAATCAAATTATATACGTTCATCTCAATTTATTTCTCATGTACTAGAAGTGGCTTCACGCGTCATCATTTGATCAATGTTTGTTCTCTAGAAAATATGTACATATCATTGATTGAAAATAATATATATTTCTTGGGAAATCAGGGAGAGATTATTACGTGGTTTCAGGACAACTATGATGCGAATATTTGAGGTGTTGAGATCGCCCTTGTGGTGCCCCGTCCCAAAGATCCTACCCTTCATGCTCGGCCCTGAACCGGAAACAATAACTCTGTATCAACTATGTTGAGAGAAGAAAATATCTGATTTTGGTGATGGTTATAATAATTCCATGTGCAACATTCACACTATTTTGACACTAATGTCAGTACTATTTCCACATCGTTTTCATCGACAGCGAGGATATTCACTGTTTTTCCGTGAATCATCAGATTCATCAATAATCAATAATTATTTGTATATTTTTGAATATCAATCGAATCATCTTGAATGTGTATTTTCAATTTGTAATAAAACCAAATTATTTGTGTATATTAACTACTACACAATAACTACTCATCACACTGTACTAATATGATCTATTGATGTTCACCAATTTAATTTTGTATTTTGATTAGGTCACTCATAGATGTGCTACAACAAGAAAAACTATGTTGATATCCACGAGTATAGCCGTGGATTGTAATACTTTAACTGACAGTCAAATGAGAGAAAGGAGGGCATAATTGGCAGGTTGTCAAGCGACTTTTGACAAATTGACGGGCAATGAATCTCATACTGGAATAGTAGTTGAAAAAACAAATTTGGGAGGATATCGTTGTCCAGTTATAACAACAATGTTTCACATCACTTGAAATAATCCTATTGATGAATTGAATGATCTATAGATTATTGGATGAGCGATAGTAAAGATTTCCCTCCCTCTCTTATGGAGCTTTGTCTATGTGTGCGTGTTTTTCAGGCACTACATAAGTTGCACAACTTGGAACTGTGTAGTTTTGGGGTTGAATCGGTTGGACCATTTTTGAGAAGTATCATCTCAAAGTTTCTAGAAACTCCATAGAATTTGGCTGAGCGGGAGAATGTAGAAAATAAAATCTCCAGAAAAAAATCTCTGAATGTGAACACATTGATAATACACACTATTAAACAATTGACGACTTGCAGTCTCCGCCCCCTTGACGTCACAAATCATACCGCCCGATCAACATGGCTGTTGGAACTGTAGTCAAGACGACTCGCAGTCTCCGCCCTCTTGACGTCACAAATCATACCGTCCAATCAACAGGGCTGTTGGAACTGTAGTCAAGATGACTTGCAGTCTCCGCCCCCTTGACGTCACAAATCATACCGTCCAATCAACAGGGCTGTTAGAACTGTAGTCAAGACGACTCGCAGTCTCCGCCCTCTTGACGTCACAAATCATACCGTCCAATCAACAGGGCTGTTAGAACTGTAGTCAAGACGACTCGCAGTCTCCGCCCTCTTGACGTCACAAATCATACCGCCCGATCAACATGGCTGTTGGAACTGTAGTCAAGACGACTCGCAGTCTCCGCCCTCTTGACGTCACAAATCATACCGTCCAATCAACAGGGCTGTTGGAACTGTAGTCAAGACGACTTGCAGTCTCCGCCCCCTTGACGTCACAAATCATACCGTCCAATCAACAGGGCTGTTAGAACTGTAGTCAAGACGACTCGCAGTCTCCGCCCTCTTGACGTCACAAATCATACCGTCCAATCAACAGGGCTGTTGGAACTGTAGTCAAGACGACTCGCAGTCTCCGCCCTCTTGACGTCACAAATCATACCGTCCAATCAACAGGGCTGTTAGAACTGTAGTCAAGACGACTCGCAGTCTCCGCCCTCTTGACGTCACAAATCATACCGCCCGATCAACATGGCTGTTGGAACTGTAGTCAAGACGACTCGCAGTCTCCGCCCTCTTGACGTCACAAATCATACCGTCCAATCAACAGGGCTGTTGGAACTGTAGTCAAGACGACTTGCAGTCTCCGCCCCCTTGACGTCACAAATCATACCGTCCAATCAACAGGGCTGTTAGAACTGTAGTCAAGACGACTCGCAGTCTCCGCCCTCTTGACGTCACAAATCATACCGTCCAATCAACAGGGCTGTTGGAACTGTAGTCAAGACGACTCGCAGTCTCCGCCCTCTTGACGTCACAAATCATACCGTCCAATCAACAGGGCTGTTGGAACTGTAGTCAAGACGACTCGCAGTCTCCGCCCTCTTGACGTCACAAATCATACCGTCCAATCAACAGGGCTGTTAGAACTGTAGTCAAGACGACTCGCAGTCTCCGCCCTCTTGACGTCACAAATCATACCGTCCAATCAACAGGGCTGTTGGAACTGTAGTCAAGACGACTTGCAGTCTCCGCCCCCTTGACGTCACAAATCATACCGTCCAATCAACAGGGCTGTTAGAACTGTAGTCAAGACGACTCGCAGTCTCCGCCCTCTTGACGTCACAAATCATACCGTCCAATCAACAGGGCTGTTGGAACTGTAGTCAAGACGACTCGCAGTCTCCGCCCTCTTGACGTCACAAATCATACCGTCCAATCAACAGGGCTGTTGGAACTGTAGTCAAGACGACTCGCAGTCTCCGCCCCCTTGACGTCACAAATCATACCGTCCAATCAGCAGGGCTATTAGAACTGTAGTCAAGACGACTTGCAGTCTCCGCCCCCTTGACGTCACAAATCATACCGTCCAATCAACAGGGCTGTTAGAACTGTAGTCAAGACGACTTGCAGTCTCCGCCCCCTTGACGTCACAAATCATACCATCCAATCAGCAGGGCTATTAGAACTGTAGTCAAGACGACTTGCAGTCTCCGCCCCCTTGACGTCACAAATCATACCGTCCAATCAACAGGGCTGTTAGAACTGTAGTCAAGACGACTTGCAGTCTCCGCCCCCTTGACGTCACAAATCACACCGTCCAATCAGCAGGGCTGTTAAAACTGTAGTCAAATTCAAATATCCGATCGGGGTTTCTTCAAATGATGACAAATTAAATAGATCCAACTGGCCTACTGGTGAAGTCACGCCTATTACGAGTCGTCAATTGTGTATGCAATTCAAATTAGCCGATTTGAAGAAAATAATTCATTCATCAAATGTTTGTTATTCAACACACGAACGGAAATAATAGGAGCTCCATTGCCGACTCTGACGGCTTTCTAGATTCGATGGTTGACGAATGGAGTATATTTGATAGGAGTCAAGGTGTGTAGAGTTATCGATCATACTTCATGTAGATGTATCGCTCATCTTTAGCGATCATCCACGCTGAGTTTGCCAACGATGTGGTGATACCAACTTATTTTATCATAAGATAAAGAAGGTGCTTCAACTCACACAGATAACATGGAAAGCATCTGTGGTTTCTTGCGGTCAGTTCAGAGCCAAAGGTCCTGATTGCCTCTCATGATTTAGCGGATTCTCTTGTGAACTGGATGTAGATAAGAGTGGCTACGGTACCGGTGGTATTGTTGAACTAACAAAATCTATCATTTTCGTAAAAAACAAATGCAACTGCTAACATTATAATTCTACTGAGCCGTGTATAGCATTGTTGAGTATTGTTGTTTTATAGTTCGATATAAAAGCGATATTGCGCTATAGACAATCGGAACCCTGGACTCGTGAACTGAACCCGGAAATATTTCACTTTCAATACCCGAGTTGGCCGGAGCACCTTCTTTATATCATGATGAAATAGGTTGGTATCTACATCGTGGTTTGCCTATAGTATATTGAATAATCGTGATGCTATTGTTGCTTCTCTCCCAGCCGTGTGGCGAGCGAGAGGAACGGGTCCATGTCGGAGGCGGAGAGTGACGAGGAGAATGAAGAGGGGGACTACACCGTATACGAGTGTCCAGGCTTGGCGCCGGTAAGCTGATATCTTTCTTCTTTCATCTTTGATGTAGAAGTTTTATTGATGAAACTTCTTGTCTTGGCCGCCAATCAATGTGTCGGTCCTATCGGAAGACTTATTGGCGACCAGCTCCAATACTTTCTGGTTGACGATAGTGTGACTTATTCTCTCGAGTTCGATCCTCGGTCATAGTAAAATATAAAAATCAGATGGTCGATTCCGGCCAATCACAGCACAGCTTCTTCTCATATGACTTGCAGGTAGTCACTGGTATTATTCATAGACTCTAAATTTGTGTGTGTCATTCAGGCCTCTTGCCTTCTCCAATACAAATATTTTGTATTCTTCTAATTCCACCACATCGCGTATATTACGATGATTATTGACTATCGATATGAACTGACAAACTAGAGATTATACTATAATTACATCATTACTATAATAAGGAGCATCATGTGGTGATGGATTAGTTTAAGCGTCTCCAGTCTCAAAAGGGCGAAAAGTTCCCGCCAGGGGATCACACAGATATGAATGATCATAGAACTTCCACAATGCAAGATACAAAATCGACAGATACATCATAATGATGTAGAGAATAATTTTCGAAAATGCTAATCTGTCAAATTCCATATTAACAAAAGCGGAAAAATCAAATTTGTTCATGTAAGGCCCGGTATTACCAAGTCTAGTTAGCCTTTATCTGACAGTTCAAACTTGTTATCACCATGGTTACCTGTGGTATTTGTTTTCACCAACTCTCAGATAAATACTAACTGGACTTGGTAATACTGGGCCTAAGAGTAATACCCCGTTCACCCTACAATCACTAACCGCTAACAGAAGTTACCTGGGCGCAAAGCATCATGACTGGTACCGTTCTAACTGAGGTCGTGTGTTCACACTGATAGCAAAGGAAGGGTTTTAAGTGACGTTGAGACGAGTGAGGTTGTAAGTGACGTCATGCACCGCCACCTTCCTCTTCCATTTACTGTTGGTTTTTATATCTTACTGATAGACTTACACATTTGTGAATAATATAGATGGCTTTGCTTTGAACCAACAATGTGACACTGCCAATGATGTTGTTTTTCGAGAAGGCGTTGGATTTTGAACTCTTCTAAGAGGCTGAATGCGTTCATAAAAAAATGTCTGACAATTAGAAAAAATATATATTTCAGTTCATTTTAAGATATAGGTAGGCCCCACAGTCGAGATTAAGAGGCCGCAGGCGTTCTACTCGGGCTCGTTGTTCGCTCGCTTCAGACTCGAGTCTAACATGCATCGTGTGCTAGGCGCAACCCGTAGACTAGCCCGCCGAACTCAGATTCACGTGAACGCCGTTAATTCCCTGGCTCACAATTCTGTTATATTTCACATTTCATATTTTTTTTCGGTATTCAAAAATATGTATCCAGGTTTTCGCATTCACGACATTTTTTCATTTTCCATTTGAAGAATTTGAAAAATTACAATTTCTTGGTTCGAAATTCTGTGAATGCGGTAATTTCCGCTTCTGAATTATCAACATAATGCAAAAACAATCATATTGATATCTCAAAAAATTACGGCCGTGAGAGTTTGCGGCGTGAAATACGAGCGCCTGCGGCCTCTTAATAGTTAAGGCTTCTACAGTCTCCATAGGGCAAAAAATGCCCACCAGGGTAATAATTTGTGAACATATTTTGAATGTTTATTATGGATCGACAATGTTCTCGAAGGTACTCATCTGCCCGGTGTGAAGCAGTTTCACCACAATACGTTCATCAGGAAAGCTACTACGTACGATTGTTTATGCTCTAGTTGACACTGATCAAGGTCACAAAACATGCAACTCGCGTGACATACACGTATTGATTACTTCTTGAGATATTCCATCGTGTGTGATATGTATGTGTTTGTAAAACAACTGACTTTGGATTAAATTAGAAACAAACAGTTCGACCGTATGCGCTTGGCATACAAGACCAGGCAAAGTCATGCTATTTTTTGTTGTGAATTGAGGTAACAGAAACTATTCATTCGTATTGAAACGGTTATAGTTTTGTTGGTGACAATTAGTTTATCTGATAGAGGAAAGTTTACTCAACTATTGTATACATTGTCACCCTCAGTAGCTCGGTCAGCTGAGGCACCGCTTCAGAAACTGAAGTCACCGTTGGACGTGTATTCGAATCCCGCATAAGGCATGGGTTTTTGTAAATGTTCTTTCAATTATCATCACTTCATAGTTTCATTATCAACTGCTCATTCGTACCCCCGTATAACCTATGACTATCAATAACGTAACGGGATAAGCAACACGGCGTAAGTCCTATCCTTTTATCATTAGACCGTTTTCACCAAGATGGAATCAGCGCGCTTTCGTGTACATTTCTGAGATTCGCAATTTCAGATCAAATCGTACGCATTAGGCTCGTATTTCAATGTATAGTACATAGTTGTATATTTGCATTGTTTCTGATCTTTCTCGTAGATGATGAGTAATTTGCGAGTTATCAAATCATAAATATAGCAGTAGGGCTCTTGACTGGGGGACTGAATGCTCTTACATAAGTATTTTGAATTTAGATTGGCCAATTCAAATGAAATTTATTCCAATATTGCTTAATGCAGTTGGAAAGAGCTGGATTCACAGATTGCATTACATCTATTACTTGTATAGATCAATATACAATAATACCAGCAAATCATCATAACATTTGTGAGGCGGCATCCCTTTGATATACGCATGGTGCGAGAGGAAAGCGCCACGTTGCTTATCCCGTTACGTTATTGATAGCCAGTTATAACCTAGCTGTTGGTGGGGTCGTTAAGCAAACAATGATCATCGACTTCACGCCAACTCCATCTACTGCTTTTGTTGTATGTAATGGTTCAACGTGTTTTGCAACTTGTTTTTCCAAAATTTTCTCGGAATTTCCAACTTTTTTTTTCATCGCGAATTCTCATTATACTATTACTCCAATCATTCTAGCTAAAAAAAATGGCCTGACCCACCACTAATTGCAACGAAAGGTCTTAAGATTGAATTCCATTCAGAAAAATGTGCTGAATAACATACTTGGGATCGCCTGAAATCTCAATCACCGTTTTCGAGTAAATCGAGGACAAAGGTCAAAAATAACGTTTTTTACAAAATTAAAATCCATATCTTTTTTTCTAAACACAATAATGATGTTTTTGTTGAGTTATAAATTAGAGTCCATGAAATTACAGACTGAATGAAGAAAAAATTGTGGAAATCACATGAAAATTGAGAGGTCAGTCGAAGGTCAAAATATGACCTTATTTTAGCAGTTTGGAGAAATGGATAAAACTACTAAATTTTTTACAGGTTTTCATGCAAGGTTTTCACCACATATCATTATATTCTAGTATAATGATCGTGAAATAACTTCTCCACCTCACCCGAGGTCAAAGGTCAATCACAATGTTTTCTCAAGTGTGACAGGTCAAACGATGCACACCCTCATTCTGCGTCCAGATAATAACTTTCCGACCCGAGATGCGTTTGACAATATATTTTGGAATACTGGTTGTGATTCTGAATACGATCGAAAATTGAAATGTTGAAAGTCACCCTCCGTGCCTCAGTCAACTATGGCAACGCTTCATAAACTCAAGTCACCTTGGGTGTGCGTCAAATCAGATGTGGTTCTTAACAAAACGATAACATTTAAGTGGAGACATGAAGTGGAACCCACACAATGACGGAATCATTGAAGACGAATGTCAAAATCGCATGATAATTATTGAGAGGTCAGTCAAAGGTTGAAGTCGACTGTTCAGAGAAATAGATAGAGGACTACTCGATTTTCAACAGATTTTGATGCAGCATTCGTACAAACCTAATCAGCATACAGTCTGGTATCATGGTCGTGAGATAACATGGCTTGACTCGAGGTCAAAGGTCAACTACAATGTTTTGTACAGATGTGACAGGTCAAACGATGCATACTCTCACTCAGCGGCCAGACTGCCACTTTCTGACCTGAGATGTGGTCAATGATGATATATTTTCAAATATCGTTCGGTTCTCTCATTCAACCATATAATTGCACAAACCGAATCAATATTATTGATGAACCTACAATTTATATATACATCTACAGATCACTCACATATGGTCGAACGTGTAATTCGAAAATCAGGATCGTCTCCAAAATCGGTTTCACCGTATATTATCGAAAGGAGATGATGTGAGGTGGTAGACTAGATGTAACAGGCGTAATTTTTCCATCAATCAACTGCCAATTCTTGTTATCTGCGCTTATTGTTTCACTTTTTTTAATTTCTGTACCTGAGGACAATCAGATGTATGTAATTGAATATATACTGCTATTTTCTTTCCAGTGAAATGACGAATGTTTTCAGAGTGTAAAGTGACGTTTATAGTGATAACTGACGTTGATAACTCACAAACTAGGCTTTCTTGCAGCTGCTGAGGAAGGTGGAAGATTCTCTGGCCGAACGTGAGAGGTATTTTTCACCTTCTCACCTAGAAAAAAAGTGAAGCGTTTGTCGTTCAACCGTATGTCCTCTTTTCTATTTTCTGCACTGGAACCAAGTAACCTTCCAATTTCGTCAATGTTTCACATCTTTTGTTGTTGATTCCCTTTGACTTCAGATTTGAGGAAAATGGCGCTCGATCCAGAATTGGCAAGGAAGCATAGTAATATCACTAGGTCAGTGTCTTGACCAATGACAGCTGTTGGATGCGATGGGGCTCTTCAAATCCCGTGTTTCATAATCGACATTACCTGCATATCCCGTGGAATGGTGGTCCTCAATTTTTCTCTCTTTTATAACTGTTTTTCTAATCAATCGATGGAACTGTTCATTTGTGGTATTGGATAGAAAAATTTGTTGAGGAAGTGTTAATACCGTGTCGTCTCAAAAACAGATGGTTAGTGAAATTATCTGTTTTGAAGAAGACATGGTAATACCAATCCCCAGAAAATCTTCCAATCCAATACCACAATTAAGCAAAGTCCTACATAAAAGTGCATTTTTCTAATGTGGGTACAATTTTCAGATGAGGGTCCACCAACTTGGCAGTCAAATATCAATAACGCATTACCATAATGATTTTCAACCTCACAACGTACACTTCATGAACACACTTCCATAGATACTTCAACGAGGCCATGGAATTCTTTGCAATAATTGACCTTCATAAACTAGAATTTTTTATTCAGGACTAAGAAATGTGGTGTTCTGTAGATTACTCTTATTTTTCATTGCGTTGACCAACTGAAGTCAATTTACTGCTCTTGGTAGACCTGACGTTTCAAAAATAGCAGGAGGATATTGAGTCATCTTGTATTGAAAGCATGATGCACCGTGGTCTCCAAATAACTCTGCAGCTTTGAAGAGACGTTGACACAAAAGCTGTGTCCATATGTATTTCTTCATCGCCAATTTTGATTGTCTTTTTTTATCCCATTGTGACATTGTTTGTAACATCAGTATACGGTTGAATTCAACTATCGAGAGCTAGTATTTGAAAATAATAATGTTGAAAACATGAAATTGAAGGTATATCAATAATATTGATTTGGTTTGTGCAATTATATGGTTGAATGAGCAAACCGAACGATATTTGAAAATATATCATCATTGACCACATCTCAGGTCAGAAAGTGGCAGTCTGGCCGCTGAGTGAGAGTATGCATCGTTTGACCTGTCACATCTGTACAAAACATTGTAGTTGACCTTTGACCTCGAGTGAAGCCATGTTATCTGACGACCATGATACCAGACTGTATGCTGATTAGGTTTGTACGAATGCTGCATCAAAATCTGTCCAAAATCGAGTAGTTCTCTCTCTAATTTTCTGAACTGCTCAAATGACGTCGAATTTAACCTTTGACCAACCTCTCAATTTCCATGCGATTTTTACATTCATCTTCAATGATTCCGTCATTGTATGGGTTCCACTTCATAACTCCACTCAAATGTTATCGTTTTGTTAAGAACCACATCTGATTTGACGCACACCCAAGGTGACTTGAGTTTATAAAGCTTTGCCATAGTTGACTGAGCTACGGAGGGCGACTTTCAACATTTCAATACTCGAACATATTCAGAATAACGACCAGTATTCCAAAATATATCCTCAAACGCATCTCAGGTCGGAAAGTGATCATCTGGACGCAGAATGAGGGTGTGTATCGTTTGACCTGTCACACTTGAGAAAACATTGTGATTGACCTTTGACCTCGGGTGAGGTGGAGAAGTTATTCCACGATCATTATACTAGAATAGATAATGATATGTGGGTGAAAACCTTGCATAAAAACCTGTTCAAAATTTAGTAGTTCTATCCATTTCTCTGAACTGCTAAAATAAGGTCATACTTTGACCTTCGACTGACCTCTCAATTCTATTGTGACTTTCACAATTTTTCTTTCATTCAGTCTGTAATTTCATGGACTTCAATTTATAACGCTAAAAAAATATCATTATTGTGTTTAGAAAAAAAGATATGAATTTTATTTTGGTAGAAAACGTTATTTTTGACCTTTGACCTCGATTTACTCAAAAACGGTGAGTGAGATTTTAGGCGATCCCAAGTATGTTAATCAGCACATTTTTCTGAATGGAATCCAATCTTAAGACCTTCTGTTGCAATTAGTGGTGGGTCAAAAGCTAGAATGATTGGAGTATATTTCAACATTGATACATCAATAAATAACAAAATATTTATAGATTTCTGTGGGTGAGTTCTTCGTAATGAGAAACACCCTGAAAAGCTTCAATACTAATGTATATGCGTGAATTGGTTTCAAATTGTCTGCTTTGTTTGATTGCCAGACGGGTGAAATGGAGGTGAAAAACCCGCTGTTCCACGACGATCCGACACCGGCCACCCCCGCGGCCACCAATCAGAACACAGGCAGCACGTGCTCGCCTGTAGACCAACCAATCAACAACAAGAAGTAACCAATCAAATCTCTTCCAATATCATTTATACGTTCAATGCGTAATCATCCCGAGAATGAAATGTAGCCTGATGAATCCCAGCTAGACGCCAACATGTGATGAATTACCCTAAGTTCACGCGAGGAGAAACTCTGATTTGAGTGTTGGGTGGGAGGGGGGGGGGGGTTGAAGGGGGGGGGGGAGGGGGGGATTCATCTATGGTTTCTCGTAATGAGAGTTCTTGAAGGCGAAAATTTTTCAGCCGATTCTTTGATCATCTTGGAATCATTTTCAACATGAGTTAACTTGTACTCTAACAGAAGTAAGTGAATGTGTCAAGAAGTGGGGAAGGTGAGGTCAATTAGAGGGGAGGGGGATGATTTTTTCCTCATCCCACTTCTCAAGAGCCAGGTAAAGTTGAAGACGAACCACATTCTGAGTAAGCTCAAATGAAATGAAAATGCTGTTGCTTGTGCTCAACGTGAATAGTAATGGGACATTGAAAGTCATTTTGTTTTTCAATTTGGACGAATAATTTTTGTTTTTGAATACATACTGTAATATTTTATTGATTTGGTACAGCAAGAATCATCGAATTATTCGATGTGGTTAGGATTGTATTAATTTGTTCATTTAGCATTTTGAAGATCCACTTTTCAAATTTCAGTACGATTCCGTTTTGTTTCAAAATATTATTTTCTCGATTTTCTGTGCCTGAATCTCTGAAACTATTGACGATGATCACTTTCAAATTTTTATCACATGAAAATATAAGTAGGCCTTCGCCAGATTTGTGTAGAGATTTTTTGTACTTATATAAAATAACATGGAAAATAAAAATGGTTGATTGCCTGAAAACGTAAAATTTTCAGACATTGTTTGGAAAAAAGTCATTATTTTCTCTCTTCATTTCATTGTATGTGTACAGAGGCTCTTCGTGACTTCTGTGAATATGTTGTGCATGTATAACTTCTATAGTCTGTAAGAAGCAGGTACCGAGATAGTGCACATTCAATATTGTCGGTACCCTATAGAACTTACAATGTCCCATTTCTGAAACATTTTGCTAATGAATACACATTTTAATCGGGAATTATTCCGCATTGAATGGTCCAACCGTCTGACGTTGAGAAACGTGTCATTATATCTTCATTTCTGTACAATGTGTAGGCTTGAAGTTTCAAAGATTGTTTTCAAGAGTTGAAATGTATAATATTTATTAATTCATAATGTTATCTAAAGCTGTTCCTTCCTACAAATAATATATAGTATTTACATATATATATATATATATATATATATATATATATATATATATATATATATATATATATATATATATATATATATATATATATATATGTATATATATATATATATTTATATATATATATATATATATATATATATATATATATATATATATATATATATATATATATAAATATATATGTGTGTATATATATATATATATATTTATATATATATATATATATATATATATATATATATATATATATATATATATATATATATATATATTTATATAAATATACACATATATATATATATATATATATATATATATATATATATATATATATATATATATATTTATATATATATATATATATATATATGTATATATATATATATATATATATATATATATATATATATATATATATATATATATATATATATATATATATATATATATATATATATACAATATATGGAACATATAATTAACGTTATTGTTCGATAGCTACACAGGTAATTATATATTTTTTTTGTAACATGAGAAAATCTCTTATATATTGTTGAACATGTTTAGAATCTACTGCACATCAGTTTCTGTTCTGTTCCAGCCACAGCCTTCTTTATTGCTATCATTCTTCTCTGATATGATCTCGATAAAGAAGGCTGTGGTTCCAGCACTTGACAATTCATATTTTAAAACTTGAAAGTACACATTTTTGTTGCACGACTATCACTTACACTTTCTATCTTGTGAGCTATAGTCTTCTGTCAAGTGACGTCACTCATTGTTGTAAGAGACAGACAACAATGTGTACCAGTCAAAATTGACTAATCAGAATGTTTGGTAGTCCACCAGTTCACTGTATTGCTATGGTAACGACTGTTTTGTCATTTGTTACTTGACAGTAGCTTGTAAAATGTAGAATAAACCTGTAAGCTATGGGCCTATTACTGGTCTTTCTGTGGTTCCAAATGATTTGTTGTCAATCTGTATGATACACATTTGAAGAAAGGGAAATTCAAGTCTTATGTATTTCCGTTTTGAATTACTTGAACAAAGACATCATTCCAATAGACCATTTTAGAAATGAATGAGCCATCTAGCGGCGACATTTGAACTAGAACGGGATGTTATCACCCGAGCTCGAAAGTCCTATGCTGCAATGCTATTTAGCACGTTTGATCTATATAATTGCGCGTAACAGTGAACGTATTAAGCTATAATATGATAGCAGTTTCAACATTCATATGTTTACTATATACTGAGAGATTTACACACTGCCAAAGAGAGTAAGATGAGAGATAATGCAAGGGTTATATCTTGGTGTTTTGCCTAATATCCTGTGGATAAGCGGGCTGACTTTTTGAACAGTACTAAAACTCACAGAATGCAATACCACGATCTCGGCCGCTAGGAGATGTGACGCGCTTGTGCATTGAATTCTTGAAATGATCTATCGGAAATGATTTATATGTTATATTTCCTTCCTTACTATTAAGTGTTGATCGCAGAGGAGATAATCGATCAGAACTATACCGAAACCTGTGATTGTTTTTAATATCAAAGCAACATAATTATTTATCCATATTGGTATATTGATGCATCACTGAACTGAATGGTGAATTGATCAAGGAAGTATACTTATTCTATTCCTGGAACCTGAATAATGTAATCATTTTAATTTGTTAACTTTTATTATTTATGGCACTTTATTACATACTAGAATCTCTTGTAGGATATTAATAACACTAAATCATTGATCAACGTCCGTACCTTATATATTTATAAAATAATTATAACAAATAGAATATATTATTGCGAACAAATTATTCTCACAGTCAACTATCCATATCAGAATATTGTCGATTGAATTGGAAATCACGCAATATTGTATGATTGGTTGTTTGACTAAATTGGCCATCAACCAGTTATATGATTGTTCATTGTTGTGTACCGTGTATGTATACTGCTTTTCAATATGGAGTAACGTATACCAAATATTGTCCAATAGCGACATCATATTTCCTTCGTCTAACTTACACATTGATTTCTCAATTGCCGATTCTGATTTATACACAAACTGTGAGATGTCCTTCAATCTTTCTGCAATCATACAATTGTACGAAGTTTTACTTCATCAAACGAATGTATGTTGTATTGGATAATGGATAGCAGAAGTTTAGAGTTGGAAAATTGATTCTATTTTATAATTCTATGAGAACTTGCTGTTGAGTGAAAGTCGAGACAAAAGTTGAATACGAATAAACTTTGAAATAGCGGTATCGATTATTATTTTGAAGACACTTTATAGTCAACTGTAATGTCAACTTTTCCTTCCCGAGTATTATGAAAATGTGTTAACAAACTATCAGATAGATTATTATTATTCAAGTATGGATCATTGTCAATTCAATTATACAAAATATTATATATATATAATTTCAGGCTGGACCTATAATAAACGACAAAGTATGTGAAAACGATTTCTTATTCATATAAAGTATGTGGAAGAGACACATTCTTTGAGGAATTATTTCAGTTTTAAGCTCGGAAGCTTAAGCTGGCCTTACATGAACATTTTTGATGCGATTTTTGGACGGTGTGTCGCGATTAAACAAAAGTGCTGCTGCCTAGTAGCAATTCAAGAAAGTATGTCAAAGAGATAGGCGTGTCTATCGTGTCCCGCGATTTTCGTAGCATGACTCAAGTTCGTTGACTGTTTATGTAATAGACCATTTCCGAAATGAATGAGCCATCTAGCGGCGATCGTTTGAACTAGAACGGGATATTATTACCTGAGCTCGAGAGTCCCATGCTGCCAAAGCTATTTAGCACGTTTGATTTATATTATTGTGCGTTACGGTGAACGTATTAAGTTTCAATATGATGGTAGTTACAACATTCATATGTTTACTATATACTGAGAGATTCACACACTGTCAGAGTGAGTAAGATGAGATATAATGCAAGTTATATATCTTAATGTTTTGCCTTTAACTCTTTGTATAAGAGGGCCGACTTTTTGAACAGTACTAAAACTCCCAGAATGCAATACCAGCGATCTCGGCTGCTAGTAGGCGGGACGCGCCTGAGCATTGAATAATGAAAATGGTCTATTTTGTTGACCTCGCTGGTGTCTTCTCAATAATAATAATAACTATATAAAAACAAAATCTCATAAAAGAAGTCGTATGCACGTGGGCAAATTGATTGATTGTGGAATTATTTTGAAACAATTCATGCTAAAATTAACACAGCTGTTCTGGGGGAAGCAGTACGACGTCGACCTCAAGCGGATTCTACCTGAACCCAAGCTACATCCGGCCATTCCGCATGCGATTGACAGAGGGGCGAGCCAAAAGTTGAGAGAGTTGAACTTGCGACAAAATAACGCACCATCACGCAGTCTTCGCTGATTGGTCAATAATTCAAAATGGCCGATATCGCTCCGGCATGCGGTTGCGATATCGCATCGAAAATGTTCATGTGAGGCCAGCTTTACTGGCAATATTACTGATTCGATTTCTTCAGCTATATGCAGTATATGTATTATGTAAATATCTAAAGAAATCATATCGAATGCAGTGAAATGCATATTTTTCCCTGCAGGAGGAATTCATTCAATTCTGAGAAAATATGTCTACTCAACATGTTGAAATAATATATGGTTTTTTTGAAATTTCTTGTGCTGTCATCGATAGGGATCTTCTCGTTATTTTAATTACCAAACTTTCAACAACTAGACTACATTTCTCAAATATTTCAAGACATTTTCTGATTTTTTTTATATACTTCATTCCGTTGCAGGCATATGCCTGTAAAACCTTCCATGAAGTCTTTCATAAATATCCGAACTGGTTGGTCAAAATCTGTGAGCATTCATTGTGTGGGCCCCTATTCATATCAAGGAATCTGCATCACAGTTGCATCTAAATACTCACGCTCATGGACTTGAATCAAGGTCAAAGCATTATAATTTGCTCTGAAAAGAATATCATAAACATATGAGCTGTTTTTACACTACGTGTTCGCCGGTGGGTCAAACCGCGATCTGCCTGCGGTTAAAAATATTGCTGTGTTTAACGCGCAGGAGCTCTTGTTGAACCCGCGGGCGAGAATTGCCCGAGGGTAGAAGTTCCCTTCTTTCTTAATCTCGTAAAAGTTTCAACTCCACGGTTGAAGGTTCACTCAAGTTTCAAGGTTTATTCTAATTGAATAGAACATGAATGAAGACTAATATTATCTGAACAATCATCTGCAACACACATGGAATTTTAACATACCACTCTATATGCGTGAAAACGTCAAATGTGTCTTTATCATTTCAACATGAAACTTCAATTTTTTTGTTTGTTCATTTCACTGTTACAAATAGTTATGAACAGGTGGTAACATCTTGAAATTAATTCTTAACCTAATTTAATTTCAAAATCTAAAATTACTAAATTTATCTAGCCAGCTTCATTTTAAATTGACCAATCCTATCAACTCCGTCAATCATACTCTGATCCAGGCCATTCCAGTCCCGTATGGTTCTATTTACGAATGAATATTCCACCCTGTCCAGTCCTGCTTGAACGATTTTTATTTTGGCTCAGTGGTCACTTCTCCCAAAATAATGTGGTTCCTTCAATCTCATTCCTAAATCTTTCCATGCTCTTTGCCCTGTGAATGCCCTATACATATTGTACAGCCTCATCTGCCCTCTCCTCTTCTGCAACGAATTCCATCCCAACGCTTCAATCATCTTACTCACACTCTCTGGTACCCTCTGCGGCTTGATATTTAATCCTTCCTGCTTTTTTACTTTGATGATCCATTTCCTCCTCTTCAGCTTCCCTGTAACTCTTCTCGCTGCCCATCGCTGTATACTTTCTATCTTCCTGAACTGTCCCACTTAATACGGATCCCACACCGTCGCCGCATATTCAGCTATCGGTCTAATCAACGTCAAGTAAGCCTTTGCCTCAACAGCTTCGCATGCCCCTTCCAAATTCCTCATAACAAAGTTCAGATTTCTGTTGGATTTTGCTGTGATCTTCTCTATGTGCTCTTCCCACTTCAACTCCTTGTCTAAAACTCCCCCAAAATATGTATAGCTTGGTTTCGTCTCTAATCTGACTCCCCCATAATTTGGTTCATCGCCGTGCTTCTTGCCCACGAACCTAACTACTTGACACTTATTCACATTAAATTTCATCTGATTTTCCTCCGCCCATTTCCATAATTTGTTCAAGTCTTTTTGAATTTCAGTCTCATCCTCCTGTTTCTCTATACCCTTGTATATGACTGTGTACTCAGCAAATAGTCTGATTCTTGATTTTAATGTTCCCTTGATGTGATTGATATAATATATTAGAAGAAGTAGTGGGCCCAGGACACTGCCTTGCGGCACTCCGGACGTCACCTTGATCTCGGTTGAAAACTTCTCTCCCACTCTCACCTTCTGATTTCTCTTTTCTAGAAAATCTTGAACCCAATAAACAACTCTCGTGTCTATTCCAATACCCGTCAATTTCTTCACTAACCTACCATGCGGCACTTTGTCGAATGCTTTTTCCAAATCTAAGAAGACAGCATCTACCTTGGTTACCTTGTCCAGATTATCAAATAGGTCCTGTGTAAGACCAGCAAGTTGAGACTCACACGAGAACCCTTTTCTGAACCCGTGTTGTTCTTCTACCAACCACCCTTTCCTTCCTAAACACTCCCTAATGTATATTCCGATAATTCTCTCCATCAACTTACAGACACAGCTCGTCAAACTTACTGGTCTGTAGTTTGAAACCCGACATCTCTCCCCACCCTTAAATATGGGTGCAACTGTCGCCTGCTTTCACCCCTTAGGTAAGATCTAGTTGAATATATAGTATATATATAGTTATATACTATAGTTATACTATAGGTATAGTTCTATAGTTATAGAATATATAGTTATATATATAGTTAATATATATATATATATATATTATATATAAAATAGTTTGATATAATATATATAATTCGATACACATAATTATAAATATATATTTTAATGAATTTCAATTATCATAATAATATTATAAATAATATATAGTATAATAATATATTATAATGAATATAATTACATTATTTGATATATTGAATATAATAATATATAGGTAAGATCTAGCTATGACCATCAATAAGGTAACGGGATGAGCAACATGGCGCTTTCCTTTCGCACCATGCGTATATCAAAGAGATGCCGCCTCACAAATGTTATGATGATTTGCTGGTATTGTTGTATGTTGATCTATACAAGTAATAGATGTAATGCAATCTGTGAATCCAGCTCTTTCCAACAGCATTAAGCAATATTGGAATAAATTTCATCTGAATTGGCCAATCTAAATTTAAAATACGTCTGTAAAAGCATTTAGTCCCTAGTCAAGAGCCCTACTGCTATATTCACCATTTGATAACTGGATAATTACTCATCATCTACGAGAAAGATCAGAAACAATGCAAGTATACAACTATGTACTATGCACTGATATACGAGCCTAATACGTACGATTTGATTTGGAATTGCGAATCTCACAAATGTACACGAAAGCGCGCTGATTCCATCATGGTGAAAACGGCCTAATGTTAAAAGGATAGAACTTACGCCATGTTGCTTATCCCGTTACGTTATTGATAGTCATAGCATAGTATAAAGAGAACTAGTACCGTCACTCATATACTAGACTTGCTGCAAAAGCGAAATGTATTTCGACCATCTAACGACTTTGTACGTTCTTTGACAACAATAACGTGAGCCAATATGATCACGTAGTCGACATTAGCGCTATTGCCGCTGCGGCGTCGAATACCTCTACTAACACTTTTGCCATACTGTCGTGTGTTTAAATGCAATTTTTAATCTACTTTTACTCATGCAAAATGTATGTTCACTTTAATAATAAAGTTGTCACACGAAATATCATTCTTTTACCTTCGTACAATTGCTATATCTCATGATAATTGATTCGGATTATCATTATATTTCAGTACTTTTTGTGGGGAGCCCGTAGACTGGACCCCGATATTGTGGGCCACAAAAGTGTATTGAATGTCGTGTGGATATAGTAGACCACAAACTAGATATACTGTACCCCAAAGGTCGTTGGACATACTGCACCCCGGTATTCTGGTCCCCAATATAGTGGGCCACAAAACTAGAACATGGGGGTCCAGAATATCTTTTCCAAACGACCGAAGTGGTATTGTGGCCCCCAATAAACTGATACACAGAGATTTGTCATTGTTGACCCCAATAAACTGAACCCCGATATTGTGGGCCACAAAAGTGTATCAGATGTCGTGTGGATATAGTGGACCACAAACTAGATATACTGTACCCCAAAGCTCGTTGGACATGCTGCACCCCGGTATTCTGGTCCCCAATATAGTGGGCCACAAAACTAGGACACGGGTGGTCCAGAATATCTTTTCCGAACGACCGAAGTGGTATTGTGGACCCCAATAAACTGATACACAAAGATTGGGGTTCAGTTTATTGGGGTTAACAATGACAAATCTTTGTGTATCAGTTCATTGGGGTCCACAATACCACTTCGGTCGTTTGGAAAAGATATTCTGGACCACCCGTGTCCTAGTTTTGTGGCCCACTATATTGGGGGCCAGAATACCGGGGTGCAGTATATGTAACGAGCTTTGCGGTACAGTATATCTAGTTTGTGGTCCACTATATCCACACGACATTTAATACACACTTTTGTGGCCCACAATATCGGGGTTCAGTTTATTGGGGTCAACAATGACAAATCTCCGTGTATCAGTTTATTGGGGTCCACAATACCACTTCGGTCGTTTGGAAAAGATATTCTGGACCCCCATGTTCTAGTTTTGTGGCCCACTATATTGGGGACCACAAAACCAAAGTAGTTGTACAATTTTCTGGTTTAAACGTGTGGGCCACAATACTGGGGTCCACTTTATCCTTTTCTTGGGGTACAGAATATCGGGGTTCACAATACTGTGGTCCACAAGAGCGTACTCGAAACATCCAACCGTCATAGATTCTGGATAGGGGGGACGGTATGTAATATCAAATACGTAAATGTCAATAACCTTCTGTCAACAAGGCTTGGTGCGGTTCTAGGAAAGTTGGGTTAGTGGCCCAATACTAGTATCAGTCAAGATGATGTAAAGTCTAAACAGATCAATCAAGTGTGTTTATTCGCACTCAGAACTAGTATTGAAGAAGTTCAGTATCTTAAAGCTATAGATTGAACCCGTCTTCGAATGATTAAATTGTGTATTTCTCCAATTACTCTATATTAGTCATCAGTAGGCCCACAGTGCGTTGTTGAACCAATGTGAACCTAATCTTCGAATTACAAGCTGTAAGCCTGTGCCTAATGCTGTTTCTACGCTAGGCCCAGAAAAGATTGACTAGTCGTAGGCCCAGTTTGATTGAAATCAGTGTCAGGGCTACGCATAGTAGACCTATTTGTGGCTGGGTAAATAGCTTGTCATACCATAAACCTTCCAAAATCAATGGCTTAGGTGGGCTGACCTATGCCTATAGCCTACTGAATGTAGGAAAGTTTCATACCCTAGGCCTATACATTCGTGGGTTTGGAACTTGGAAAATGTATTGAATTCAACTAATCATATTATTGCCTGAGCTCTGAACATGAGCTTCAGTGTTTGTAACCAGCCGGACTCTAGGCTATTGGTACTATTGAACTTTATCAAGATGAGTTGTTTCGCAATTAATTGCAGAAATCTACGAAGGGATAGTCCCAATTTCCTTTGGATACAAAAAAAATGAGGTGGAATCTGTAAAATATATAAAAATAAATAGGACCTGGTTATAGACCTGATGTAAAATATTCAATCGCCTGAAGGCGATGTAGCCTACAACAGTTACTCATGTTGAAGGTCAACAGATATTGAATCGAAAACCACTGTTGTTTGATTTCGTATTTCATGATTATGGAAATACGGTACTAAGAGATTGATTTTTTTCCATTTGAACAGCAACCAACGTTCCAATGTAGGCCTACAATCAACCCACATGCAGTGTGAATTATTGATGTTAATCGAAAATCTGAAATCGCATAAATAAAAACTATCTCTAAGCCTGAAGGCTAGGGCCTACATCGCATATTTTACATCAGGTCTGGGCTTAGGCCCTATTCATTTCTATATGTTCTAAAGATGTTCCGCCTCACCTTTTTGTATCCAAAGGAAATTGGAAGAAGCTCAAATTGGGACTACTTCTTCGTAGGTTTTTGAAATTAATTGCGAAACAACTCATTTTGATGAAGTTTAATAGTGCCAATAGAACTAACAGTGTAGGCCTATAATTCAGAAACAGACCAAGATGGAGAATGATTTTTATTTCGTAGATCTAAGAAGTCATTGTTGTAAAATCGTATGGAACTACAGCCAGCCTGCGACCGCTCGAAAATTGTTTACATCTACAAACGACGTATGCAGTTGCTAGAGGCAACACAAATGCGCGCGCAACTACGTGTGTTTCTGTGACTGAGCACCAGGAGCGACTTGACATGCGCGGTCATGTTTTTACTGCAGAAACGGATACCTAAGTGACCCTACTGAAGCATAGCGTAGCTATGCTATATATACTGTGATTCTGTCACAATTTCTAGGATATATTTTATCTATGACTATCAATCACGTAACGGGATAAGCAACATGGCGGTTTCCTTTCGCACCATGCTTATATCAAAGGGATGCCGCCTTACAAATGTTATGATGATTTGCTGGTATTATTGTGTGTTGATCTATACAAGTAATAGATGTAATGCAATCTGTGAATCCAGCTCTTTCCAACTGCAATAAACAATATCGGGATAAATTTCATTTGAATTAGTCAATCTAAATATAAAATACGTCTGTAAAGGCATTTAGACCCCTAGTCAAGAGCCCTACTGCTATATTTACCATTTGATAACTGGATTATTACTCATCATCTACAAGAAAGATTAAAATCAATGCAATTGTACAACTATGTACTATATATTGAAATACGAGCCTAATACGTACGATTTGATTTGAAATTGCGAATCTCACAAATGTACACGAAAGCGCGCTGATTCCATCATGGCGAAAAAGGCCTAATGTTAAAAGGATGGGACTTTTTTATGCCGTGTTGCTTATCCCGTTAAGTTATCGATAGTCATAGATTTTATCTATGACCACAGTATATATAGCATAGCTACGCTATGCTTCAGTAGGGTCACTTAGGTAGCCGTTTCTGAAGTAAAAACATGACCGCGCATGTCAAGTCGCTCCTGGTGCTCAGTCACAGAAACACACGTAGTTGCGTGCGCATTTGTGTTGCCCTAGCAACTGCATACTTCGTTTGTGGATGTGAACAATTTTCAAGCGGTCGCAGGCTGGCTGTAGTTTCATACGATTTTACAACAATGACTTCTTAGATCTACGAAATAAAAATCATTCTCCACCTTGGTTTGTTTCTGAATTATAGGCCTACACTGTTAGTTCTATTGGCACTATTAAACTTCATCAAAAAGAGTTGTTTCGCAATTAATTTCAAAAACCCACGAAGAAGTAGTCCGAATTTGAGCTTCTTCCAATTTCCTTTGGATACAAGTTCGGTTGCGATATATTGAATACAGAATTTGCTCGAATTGAGAGATGGGTATTCGGTTGCTCGCTCAGCATCATGAAGAATGGGTGCGGTATGTTGGAGAGTCCAACTGAGATGATGAGAGACCTGGGGTGGCAGAAATTGGAAATACGGAGGAAGGAGGATCGTTTATGTAATTTCTTCAGGGTAATGGAGGGAGAGGGGGGGTGGGGGGAGCTGCATGAGTTGATAAAAAGAAATAAGTCAGGGTATGGAGGTAGGCGGGGTCATGATAGAGCGGTAGTTATAAAGGGGGCTAGATTAGATGTCGGTAAATTCTCTTTCTTAAAAAGGACAGGTAGGGACTGGAATGGGCTTAGTAGAAATGTTTTTGAAGGGGATGAAATCAGGTTAAAGTTATTCCGTCAGAGGGTTAAGGAGATGGTGGGATAGGGGTACTTAGGGAACTTGCCACCGCGCATTTATGTGCATTTGCAAGAGTTAAATAATAATAATAATAATAAAATACAAAAAGGTGAGGCGCAACATCTGTAGAACTTATAGGAATGAACAGGGCCTAAGCCCAGACCTGATGTAAAATATACGATGTAGGCCCTAGCCTTCAGGCTTAGAGATAGTTTTTATTTATGCGATTTCAGATTTTCAATTAACTTCAATAATTCACACTGCATGTGGGTTGATTGTAGGCCTACATTGGAACGTTGGTTGCTGTTCAAATGGAAAAAAATCAATCTCTTAGTACCGTATTTCCATAATCATGAAATACGAAATCAAACAACAGCGGTTTTCGATTCAATATCTGTTGACCTTCAACATGAGTAACTGTTGTAGGCTACATCGCCTTCAGGCGATTGAATATTTCACATCAGGTCTATAACCAGGTCCTATTTATTTTTATATATTTTACAGATTCCACCTCATTTTTTTTGTATCCAAAGGAAATTGAGACTATCCCTTCGTAGATTTCTGCAATTAATTGCGAAACAACTCATCTTGATAAAGTTTAATAGTACCAATAGCCTAGAGTCCGGCTGGTTACAAACACTGAGGGTGGATTGCAAAGACGGAGTTTAAACCCCGGCCTACCTTAGACGCCGTCCAAGTCAGAAATTGCATTGCAGATACGATGTTTAAGCAAGGCCATGGCTCAAACCATGGCCTAAAGACGCCATTTTCAGATCGTAATGGGAAGGTAGTTTAAACCGTGGCTTAAGGCTTTTGATGCCATTTATGAATATTGTTTTCAAGCAAATTGAACGTTTTGGCGGGTTTTGCATTATTATTTCTATTACAATGAAAATAATTATGATAGTTCAACTGATTACTCTTGAAGGCTTTTCGAAATGGGAATGTATGATATGTATTATTTGATACATTAAAATGGTTTTCTCAATTGATTTATATCATTTCAGTCATTCTAACCTAACCTTATTTTGAATATCATTTCCTTCAGTTCATGATTGTTTAAACACTAGTAGCATTGATGAAGATACTTCTTTACTCAATATTTCTAGATAATACTTGATTGATTGAATTTTAAATCAGAATATTATGTGTTTCTCGTAAAGGCCTGGGGCGTACTGGTTTAACTTTCATCTTACTTTCTTCTAGTAGGCCTACATTAATCACTAATAGAGATTGAATAATGTACAAGTCATGTCAAGTCTATCTTTGGGTTTTTAATTATTACAATTTATCTCCAATTTTGTTTTATTTCATGTTTCTTTCTGTTATGATATAGGCCCCTACAATTCTAAGGACAATGTTAGGTGGCAGAGTAGTCGTACTCGTAAGAGCGAACCTTGCCCTTTGGATTGTACACCATACGATGGCAAATAAAGATCCATCTAATGTTGTATTCCATAAATTGCAAGATTATATTACACAGTCAGAGTAGTCAAGAATCAGGGTTCAAGCAATGAATGGAACACAATTCACACAAGTCAAATAGTGTACAACAAGAGTAAATTTATTAAGATAATTCACATTATTATCATGATATTGATAGAATATCAACATCATTTCCAGAGATGCAGGTAGTTCATGTCAATGTTATCCCCCCAAAAAATACCCATTCCACAAGCCTTATTGACCAAAAAGCATTATTATGCACTTAATTTCAATCAACAAAGTAGCCGGCCAGAAGTTTCAAACCACGGACGACGAGCGCTCAATATTACAGACCATCACACTATACTGCTCGACCATTCAGACGTGTTGATTAGGTGTCAAGTGTAGGCCCAACTACCAATTTTGCTGTTCGTATCGAAATATTTCTATTCTCGCTTGCCGGATATGTTGATACGGAAGTCCCGGGCCTGATCGGAGATGTCCCAGTTCACATTTTCGAGCTACCATGTCCTTTAAAGAGTGGAAAAATATATTAAATTAGGGAGGTGCAGTAGAAATATAATGATTACTATAATGTATTAGGCTATCATATTTTCTATCACAGAGACGACACATATCATTTATTAATTGTGTTAATTAAACTTACCATGTATAGGTTGTAGGAAGGCCTGAGTGGCCTACTCAATCTCGTTTTCCTTTCTTGCCTTCTTTTTCATCCCTAGTATTTTAAAGCTGTTTGATCCATTTATTCTCAATCATTAGACACTGTTCACGAATTGAAGCTGATTCATTTTCACAATTTAAATTGTCAACATTCTAGTTCGTCATATTCTATAACTTAATCTGTCAAATTGGAAAACGATATGATCACCGTCACGTGATGCAAATGCGGGTTCCTATTGGCTGTCGACAGTCAGTTCACAGTGTTGTCAAGTGTATTATCAACAAAGCCTCGGCTGTGACTCGGCCGAGATAAACCTCGTCTGAACTTCGTCTCTGCACGAGAAAGCTAGGCGGCGGCTAAGGAGCGTCTAGCTAGACGCCGTCTAAACCACGACCACGGCTCATGTCTTTGCAATCCACCCCTAGTCTTATGTTCAGAGCTCAGGCAATAATATGATTAGTTGAATTCAATACATTTTCCAAGTTCCAAACCCACGAATGTATAGGCATAGGGTATGAAACTTTCCTACATTCAGTAGGCTATAGGCATAGGTCAGCCCACCTAAGCCATTGATTTTGGAAGGTTTATGGTATGACAAGCTATTTACCCAGCCACAAATAGGTCTACTATGCGTAGCCCTGACACTTATTTCAATCAAACTGGGCCTACGATTAGTCAATCTTTTCTGGGCCTAGCGTAGAAACAGCATTAGGCACAGGCCTACAGCTTGTAATTCGAAGATTAGGTTCACATTGGTTCAACAACGCACCGTGGGCCTACTGATGACTAATATAGAGTAATTGGAGAAATACACAATTTAATCATTCTAAAACGGGTTCAATCTATAGCTTTAAGATACTGAACTTCTTCAATACTAGTTCTGAGTGCGAATAAACACACTTGATTGATCTGTTTAGACTTTACATCATCTTGACTGATCACTAGTAGTGGGCCACTAACCAAACTTTCCTAGAACCCTTGTTGACAGAAGGTTATTGACATTTACGTATTTGATATTACATACCGTCCCCCCTATCCAGAATCTATGACGGTTGGATGTTTCGAGTACAATAACCGTTCACAAAAAGTACTGAAATATAATGATAATCCGAATCAATCATCATGAGATATAGCAATTGTACGAAGGTAAAAGAATGATATTTCGTGTGACAACTTTATTATTTGAGTGAACATACATTTTGCATGAGTAAAAGTAGATTAAAAATTGCATTTTAACACACGGCAGTATCACAAAAGTGTTAGTAGAGGTATTCGACGCCGCAGCGGCAATAGCGCTAATGTCGACTACGTGATTATATTGGCTCACGTTATTGTTGTCAAAGAACGTACAAAGTCGTTAGATGGTCGAAATTCATTTCGCTTTTGCAGCAAGTCGTCCCATTGAGTAAGTATAGGAGTGACGGTACTAGTTCTCTTTATACTATGACAGAATCACGGTCCTGAATCTTCCATATCACAAACGATACCAACATTTTTTTCACGATCGAGCTACCGGCACTTTAAATACCGTTGAATAACTTTTCCTACTGGGCAACAGAATGCGCGAACTGTATCTTTATTTACGTTGTTACCATGACAACCACTCAACTGTGGCAAAATTCAAAAAAATGGCTGGTGTTTTTTCAGTTGCGTGTGTTGAAATATTTCAAATCACATTTATTTATCGAGCATGAGAAGAAGAGAATTCAGCTGTGTAGCTGAATACTACAATAACCATCTACAAACATGAAGTAAGTATAGTTTCATGTCCTATAAGTGATATTAGATCTTGAATATTCCATTCAGAATAGGCCTAGGCTAGGCCTAGTCGATTATTTCCTAGTTTGTTCTCAATCTCATTCATGAACACATGCATTGTATTTGTAGTGTTACAAAACTAGCTACAAACTTAGTGACATAGGCCCAGGCCCACTTTTTAAGTTTGTGAATGAGTAAACTATATAGGCCTAGTTTACCAGTAGTGTCCGGCTATCAGCGTTATGTTCATCATGTACATCATAACGTTATGATGGAATTCAAAGGACCTAATTTGAGTTACTCGTTAAAGCTTTATGAATAGCATCATTATCAGGCCTAGGCCTATAATTTATCTTATAGTCCTAGCAGGTCCGAGTCTTTTTGCGATAGGCCTATGGCCTTGATTCTACCCAATATCATAAAGTCAACACACACTAGGCCTACAATCATCAACAAAATAATTATATAATACCGTTAGGCCCCTACAAACTCAATGCCCCTACTTTTGTCTATGCCATGATTGTGTTCTCAATGTAAAATGCTCAGTGCTCACTTTAAAATTGGTCTTTTAGCTTTTAGTGGGAGCAATTTTCTGTATTTTTCGAGAAAGAGGAATACAGTGATACATGCCCACGTATCTGTATGGCATGCTTTTGGCAAGATTGATTATTTAATATCAAATGATAGCCTAGCTGTGATAATTGTAAAACTCTATCCCTCGGGGAAGCAATAAGAACACCATTCTCGAGCATGAAGTAGAAATAGTTAGGCCTACAGAGTGGCTCACTTCTCTCAATATTGATTGGTAGATATTGATATTGTTATAATGTTATAACATCAAATAATATTGATTAATAGTGTATTGTGGACCCTATTTGTATTTTATTAATTTTTTTGCCCTCAGATTGTCTCTCAGATGCTTCGACCGGATTGAAATCGCTTGGGTTTTCTGTGGCCTCTTGTCTACACGCCTTCGGAACTTCTCTCCCAATGCAGATACTAGCTAGCTGAGACCTAATTTCGATAATTCAAGTTCGAGCCACACAAATGATAGGCCTATAAAGACGCGAGACAAGAAAAGATGCGATTGAAATGTGTGGCGAGTGCGCGTATAGATACGAACTTTTGAAAATAGTCGTACTTCACAAACTCTGTAGGAATTTCTTCAGTTCTGGCTTTTAATTCCCTAAGGCTTTGCCTGAGACCTAGTGAGGTGCATCTCTCATTTGATATTATATATATGGATGCCGGGCATTAAATGTGAAATCAGTCAATTCACCTTGCTAGATTTGAATCTTTTATTTAGGTAGATTTTGCAGAACACTTCCATTAGCGGATGTTTAAATGGCTTTGCAATAGTAGGCCTAATGCCTAGCTGTGCATGCCTGAATGAGAGCTTTCATGGTTTACATCACAATATAAATAATAGTATTGTCGTGACCCAGCATACCAGCTTATCCCAGTGTTGACTGAATTATATGTTTTCATATATTTTTTGCATTATATTAAATATATATCAGTGTTTGCAAAATCATCCTTCCTGATGGAATTGTCCTAATAAATGGTGTCTTGGAGCATAACTGGTTTACACATCACTCTAATATGTGAGCAACTGTTCCAGCAATAATTTGCTGTGGTCAAAGTGTCATGTTACAAGTCAGAATGTAAAATTTAGGTACCGCTATGTTTAATTCAATAAACATGTGTATTATTGACCAACATTTGAAACTGTTCTGTATTATTTCTTTAGGAGCTCCTCAAAATCCTATAGGCTTCCTTATTTTGGTTAGTTGGTATTTTTTAATTGAGTAATAAATATTGGTATTTATTGTATTTTATATATTGATTAATAGTATCACATAATTATCATGTTTCAATTCGATGCTATTTACCTAATATCTAATAACACCAACAAATTAAAATGAATAGGTAGTCAGCTACATCTGGACTTGCTGGAGTTTATTATTTTATAC
>OZ023334.1:33729819-33737319 GCA_964007535.1 Brachyptera risi | reverse complement strand
CAATAACGTAACGGGATAAGCAACATGGCGCTTTCCTTTCGCACCATGCGTATATCAAAGGGATGCCGCCTCACAAATGCTATGATGATTTGCTGGTATTGTTGTATGTTGATCTATACAAGTAATACATGTGATGCAATCTGTGAATCCAGTTCTTCCCAACTGCATCAAGCAATATTGGAATACATTGCATTTGAATTGGCCAATCTGAATTTAAAATACGTCTGTAAAAGCATTTAGTCCCCTAGTCAAGAGCCCTACTGCTATATTCACCATTTGATAACTGGATAATTACTCATCATCTACGAGAAAGATCAGAAACAATGCAAGTATACAACTATGTACTATACACTGAAATACGAGCCTAATACGTACGATTTGATTTGAAATTGCGAATCTCACAAATGTACACGAAAGCGCGCTAATTCCACCATGGTGAAAACGGCCTAATGTTAAAAGGATAGGACTTACTTAGTTAGACTTACTTACTTTTTGCTTATCCCGTTACGTTATTGATAGTCATAGCTCTAATCTACATCTAGTTTTCACAAGGGAATCTGCTAAATCGTGACAGGCAATTGGGACCTTTGGCTCTGAACTGACCGCAAGAAACCACAAATACCGTCCATGTTATTAGTGCGTGAGTTGCTGGAGCACCTTCCTTATATTATGATGTCACTACAACGTGGCAGAGCATGCAGTGCCGACCTAGATGAGACTTTGTCTTCTGACATCAATTCTGTGTAGCTTCTGCTTGCAATCGGTTGTACAAATGTTGACAAATTGATTATTGAAAATTCGAAATTAATTCGAAACTTTAGGAAATGTGTTGAGGCCTCTTGACATCTTGCCTACCGGCTTGATTGCAGATGTTCGGGCCCGGGGCCCAAGTTGGCAACGGAAAACCAATCATCGTATCAACATACAGTTTTTTATTGAGTGCTCACCATTGAATTCGTGTTCTTTCGTAGAGCTTTAGTTCGTGATATGTTTTCAACCCTTTCAAAATAATTGTCACAAATCATTGATTATGAAATTATGATTTAAATGAACGTAGAGGCACAGATATACTTAATGTTGTTTCATTGCAAAAGACTCATTGACTCAAACTCAAACTCAAAGTCAAAGAACTCAGACTGATTGGTCCCACCGTTTACACACCATATGTTGTAAGCCAAAGACCTGTTTTGACGCTTTTTGTCCTATTTTGTTCGTTCCCTGCAGGTTTTATTCATGGGTTGTGAGATGTGAAGTAGACCGAAAGCTACTATCACCGAGATATTTGGCAAGTTTGATGAAAGAGGGTTAGGGTCTACCAAGGTGCGTGGATTTCTATCACATTCAATACAAATGTATCTCTCATCTTACAACCCCCACGCAACATTTGTTCAGCTATTGAAATCTTGAAATGTATTTTGATGTTCCAATAAGTTCAAAGACTAACGTCGATAGGTACAACTGTGAAAGACTATACTATATTTGTTATGGAGACTAACACTGTCGCCCCACTGTTCATTCTCTTCACGAATGATTTACCAGAAGTAAACATGATAGGAAAAATCACACTCTTCGCCGATGACACGAGTCAGCTGATCAGCTCGAACAATGGTGGAATACAAAAGATGGCTTCTGAGGCAGTTGTGGAAATGAATGAATGGTGCGTCAACAATAAACTTTTTCTAAACAGGGAAAAAACCGTGCTGATGCAATTCAGAACGATGCAGTCAAAATGTGACCAAAATCCTCTAGTAAGAATGGATGGGAAGAGCTTGATAGTCGAGGCGCAAACAAAGTTTCTAGGAATAATTGTGGATGACGTATTGAACTGGGTAAGCCATGTGAAGTATGTGAGTTCTCAGGTGGCATCAGGATGTTTTCTGGCTCAATAAACTGATGTATATATCCAGCATCGACACCGTAAAACTGGTCTACTACGCTCATATAGAATCTAGGCTACGATACGGCATAATATTATGGGGCAGCTCCTCGCAAGCACCAAGGCTTCTGAGGCTCCAAAAACGTGCCTTGCGTATTATGGCACGTGCAAGCAAAGACCCGTGTGCTGACGTTTGGTATAAAGACTCTTGCAGAACACTGTTTCGGCAATTTGGAATATTGACAGTTGTTGGCTTATACATTTTCAGTACTATAATGTTCGTACTGGAGAACAGCCGGGACAGTATAACGCATGACAAACTGCATGATTTCAACACAAGAAACAAATCCGCATTCGTCTTGGAGGCTCACAAGCTGGAGCTCTTCAAGAAAAGTCCAGCTTATGCTGGGTGTAGATTTTTTAATTGATCACCTATTGTACCAAAAGATGCCAGCAAACTAGATTCTAAAATAGTATTCAAAAAAAAATTACGCAGTTATCTGATTGAAAAATGCTTTTATAGGTTAGATGAGTTTTGTTAAAGTGTGTTCATATTGAGATTTTTATATTGAATATTTTGAATTTTTATTATATAACTTTTTTGTATGACTTTCCATTATATCATGTAATGATCCAAAAGGAAATAAAACCATTATTATTATTATCATTATTATTATTATTAACCATTATTATTATTAAACAACGACGACGGCGAACTGTTGGATTTTTCACTTTCGCAAGAGTTCAAATTATTGGAAATTATCACTTCTATTCATTAATTATCTCGATAATCTTATCATTGTGATTTTCAACTTTTAACGATTCGATTTATGTGAGAGATGCTCTACAAACAAAACTTTGACGTACACGGTAGAAATACTGCGTTAAAAAATTACTTGAACACGTATCGTTTCGTTTTTATGAACTTGCATGAAAAAGTTATGGTTTGGTTTATAACTGAAACTGATCGCTAGACACATGAGGTAGGCTAATGGCTGTAATGTATAGATGAAACTATTGTATCTAAAAACTCGACTCCGGAATTTTTTAATAGACTAATGTTATTATACCAGTCAATGAATACATTTTAACGCATGATATAATCTAGGAGTATTCAATGTACTATATTGAATACTCCTAGAATAAAATGCCTGAACTATGTGTGGGCCTATAGCATTCTATTTTATTTCATATTTTTCACTTATTTTTCATATATTTGACTTGTTAGATGTCGGGTATTTATGAGAAATGTAGCATCTACCATAATCCCATGAATGTTTTCATTTCGACATGTATTTTGATGAATCTTATTGGGGCGCTTAACTGTATATCTAGACTGTTATTATTATTTATATATTAGTTCTGACAATGACTCATACTAGTCAAATGCGAAATATGCGTTGTAAGATGAGCAAGATATCCGAATATGGTATAAAAGTCGTTGAAGTAGTTCTACCCTTGCTACTTTATCGACTCCGGTATTCTAAACACCTTGATATCTGAAAAATGTACATAAGTCGTTAAAGTAGTTCTACCCTTGCTACTTTATCGACTCCGGTATTCTACACACCTAGTTATTTGAATTAGGTACATAAGTCGTTAAGTAGTTCTACCCTTGCTACTTTATCGACTCCGGTATTCTACACACCTTGATATCTGAATAAGGTAGATAAGTCGTTAAAGTAGTTATACCCTTGCGACTTTATCGACTCCGGTATTCTACACACCTTGACGCATATAAAAATACTTCATTGTTGGACAAATATTGAATCTAGAAAGCAGTGAATCTCGGCAACCCAAGACTGTCATCATTTATCAGATGAGCGTAGCGAAGTCTCCATCCCACTCTTATAGGGTTTTGTCTGTGTTTTTTTTTTTTTTTTTGTGGGCACTGCACAGGTCGCAAGGTTTGACTGATCAACATGAAACTTTTTTTGTACGGGCCAACTTGTACAACTTAGAACTGTATAGTTTTTGGAGTGAATCGGTCGATTAGATTTTGAGTAATATCATGTCAAAGTTTTTAAAAACCCCATGAGATCAGGCTGGGTGAGAAAATTTGAAAAAATGAAACCTTTCCGAAATAAATAAAATTTTCTCCGAGTGTTCAAACATAAATGATACACATAACCATCATTTTATAAGCAATTCGAAACAGCCGTTTCAAAGAAAAAAAATCAAATAACTGTTTTTATACATCAAATATATGGAAATGAGCCAAGATTCACTGCTTCCTAGATTCGATATTTCCCAAGCATTAAATATTCTTCATATTCGTCAAGGTGTGTAGAATACCAGAGAAGATAAAGTAGTAATTCAATGAAGGACAAAGTGTGTTGAATACCAGAGTCGATAAAGTAGCAGATGTAGGACTGTGTGGATACCTCATTCAGATATCTCGCTCATCTTACAACGCATATTTCGCGTTCCCCCAGTATGATATATTTGATAAATAAATCCAGTTATTTAAATTTTGTTCTTAAAAACGGCTGGTTAGAATTGCATAATAAAGAATGGTGGTGATGTGTACAATCTATGTATACACATTCAGAGCAAATTTCATCCTATTTGGAGAGATAATTCTTTCAACATTTTCCGCCCAGCCAAATCTTATGGGGTTTTTAGAAACTTTGAGACGATATTTCTCAAAATTGGTTCAACCGATTCATTCCAAAAACTATACAGTTCCAAGTTGGATAAGTTTGCGTGTACTCAAAAGGTTTCATGTCGATTAGTCAAACCCTGCAACCTGTGGAGTGCAAAAAAAAAAAAAAAAAAAAAAAAAAACACAGACAATTAGCCCTATAAGAGTGGAATGGAGACTTCGCTACGCTCATCTAATCAATGTATCAATATAATGGTCAATAAAACTATCATTATTATCTTAATTAATAATTATTATTGCTATTATTTCATTTTTTTATCATTTTTTGGCGGGGCGACAACACTTCTCTTGGCCTGGGAATCACAACTTCTTCTCCCTGTCAAATGGCCTTGGGTTTGTGATGTTTCCCACCTATTTGGCAGGGTTCAGGATATTTTTTTTCACAGTGCGTATACATTATACGCCTAGACTACAGAGGGAAACCATGAAAAACACCCGTAAAGATGGACGGTGGCGGGAATCGAACCGGGTCCGATATTCCCTGCACGTTCCGGATCACAAGGAGCGAGCGCATTAACCACTGCGCTGCATGTGCCGAATTAGGTGGAGTGACATTAATTATTCATCCGAAACCAATGAACCCTGATTATCATCACAATGCGTGATTAAACCCAATGTGGATGCCATGTGAATCATTACATTATGAAGATATGGCATGGAGTATAAGTTCAGAGAAAGTTTTCCATTTGATTGCACTACACAGGTTATCGTGCGATTGCGATGAAACTTTCTACGACTGCCTGCAGAGAGCGGACGCCGAGCTGAACGATCGCACGCTGATTGGCTACATTTACTTCGACCTAATCTACACTCAGTGTTATCGTCAAGACTACCCCATCGTCGGATGCGCTACGGAAGTCGCCGGGTGAGTAAAATAATAATTTCGTTCAATTGACTACCAGTGATAGGCGTGGCTTATCGGCAGGTCACCTTGATCTATACTTCATGTGGGCATTTAGAGATACTCTGATAGGCTATAACAATTTTCCCACATAACAGCCCATTTGACTGGATGTTTTGTTTTATGACGTTTGTGGGCGGGTCAATCACTAGTCGTCAATTATTGAATTTGCGTATAATTATAGGAAAGAACTTCATAACTTATTAGTCCATGGTAGTCGATTGATTGAAATATCAGTTTTTTGATGACAACTCTTGAACGTGATGGTATATTGAAATTCTTGGAAAATTGAAACACAGTGATTATAATACCTTCAAGATGGTATAACTCATTACCATCCAACTCATATCGCATTGTCAAGCCTATACGACTGAATGCAAAATATCAAAATTACATATTTTTTTCGCGTTCATTTTCTTTCGCACGATTGCTTGATGTGAGGTTATCACTTTAGATTGATAGCTAGAAAGAAGTTCACTCAATTCCAACAATAAATTAAAAATGTCTTCAATAGTATATATGGGCATAGTCTACCTGTTTCTATGGAAGAAATTAATCTCATTTCAATCATTCTTTGGGGAAGTTGGATCACCCTTGTAGTGACTTGTCCGAACGAATTCACCCCTCTCCCATACACTCAATTGGGAAACAATGATTTTGTATCAAGATTCAATGTTGATGAGAAGAAAAATGAGAACAAGAGAAGAAATTATCTATAATAACAAACTCATATTCGGTGGTATGGGGGTGATATTTTCAGGGTAATTATGATTTCAGGGTAATTATCTGATCAAAATGGGGTGGTAAGATCGCTCTTGTGGTACCCCGTCCAAACGATCCCTTCTTTCATCCATAGCCTTGATTGGGGAACAATGATTTTTGGATCAATAGAGATCAATATGGATGCAGCGGGATTATCTAGCTAACAGAGCTAGTGCGATTATTGGGTTGGTAGACGAGCTTCTCCTCTCGTAAAAATAAGTAAAGGCCGATGGTGAGAAATATCAAACTGATGAAGTTCCATTCTGAAACGACTGATGTTGTACAAACTTCAAATTTGAATGTCGATTTGACAATTCGTCTGAACTCATACGTTTTCGCTCATCGTATATATATATATATATATATATATATATATATATATATATATATATATATATATATATATATATATATATATATATATATATATATATATATGTATATTTATATATATATATATATATATATATATATATATATATATATATATATAAACGTATATATTAATATATAATATGTAATATATTAATATATAATAGGTGGCAGCACTATGAATATCAACAACTTGCAGGTGAGGTTTTTGAACGATTGAAGTAATCCAAGGTCCGTAGATGTAGATTGAGCTGACAGAATATTTTTCATTTCAGATTTCCATACTTCTAAGCTCATCTCACAACGCACATTCCACGCTTTCCTAGTTATATTAATACACTAGTCAAACGCGAAATATGCGTTGTAAGATGAGCGAGATATCCCAGTAAGGTATTAAAGTCCTTGAAGTAGTCCTACCCTTGCTACTTCATCGACTCTGGTATTCTACACACCTTGATATCTGAATAAGCTATAAAAGTCGTTGAAGTATTTCTAATCTTCTTTTCTGTATTGACTCTGGTATTCCACACACCTTGACGCAGATAAAGAATACTTCATTGTTGGTCAACTCTTGAATCTACAAAGCAGTGAATCTTGACAGCTTGATTCTGTAACAATTTTTATGATTTATTTTATGAATATTATCAGTTATTTTATTTTTTTCTTCAAAACGGCTGATCAGATTGCATACAAGATCGTGAAAATGTGTGAAATCTATGTATACACATTTAGAAAAAATTTCATCTCATTTGGAGAGATTTTATTTTTCTACATTTCCCGCCCAGCCAATTCGTGGTTACAAGCTAACCAGGCGACAGCACTGTCGAAGAGGGGGATTGGGTGTCCGGAGGCAATTAGGCCTAGGTGTCATGTTGTTTTATGCTCACACACATTATATTTGTAATTTATATTGTAATTTTGATG
>OZ023334.1:33699819-33727319 GCA_964007535.1 Brachyptera risi | reverse complement strand
AGAAACAAAAGAATGGACTTTTTATACAAATAGGCTGTTCTATGGTGGTGAGTTGATGATCAATATAATATGTATAGAATAGTAATTGTACACGAACAAATCAATTAGGTGAAAAGATTGATTATTCTACATTTACAGTTTACTTTAGGCCTACAGTTACACTATTACTTACATCTTCAATTTAGCGGGTAATAAAGTGGATGGTGATGGGAAAATTCTTCCAACAACATAAAATATCGCGAAAATAGGAATAAACATGAATAATTGTGAGAATATTGAATACTATGAAACAATATCATAATATTCTGTCCCGGCCTGGGGAGAAGTCACGCGCCGCCGCTGTATATATATATATATATATATATATATATATATATATATATATATATATATATATATATATATATATATATATATATATATATATATATATGTATATAAACATATATATCTGTGTGTCTCAATGAAGATCTGCCTCAATCTCGAAATTGCTGAATACAGAATGGAAATCAATTATTCAAAATATTATAATTGATGTTGAATATATATTTGAGAAGATGATGAATAACAACGGAACGAAGAATATTATACAAGTCAATTGAATTCATGAATGATTGTTACAAAAACGGAATGATGATGCTGATTCTGAATATAAGAAATAGAATTGCATCAATAATGCGTATGTGTGAATAAGAAAATGGAGAAATATAATTGTTGATGGAATGATGATAATAAGTGATAGGCTTACTCAATGAAATGGAAAGTTGAATGCCGAAGGTTGTTAGGATGATGTATTAATATCACTAGGAAAACGTGGAATGCGCGTTGTGAGATGAGCTTAGAAGTATGGAAATCTGGAATGAAAAATATTCTGTCAGCTCGATCCACATTTACGGACCTTGGATTACTTCAATCGTTCAAAAACCTGACCTGCAACTTGTTGATATTTATGGTGCTGCAACCTGTCACATATACACTTTGCAAAACCAATTGAACGAAATATTCAATAAAATGAACAATTTTATTGCGTTCTCTTTGTTATTTCTCATCCGATTGTTGCAAAAGTCTCTGAAAAGGTGTATAATAGTATTGTTCATATTTGGTGAGAATTTGAGAGCTTTTGAAGAATTCTCGTTTCTCAAGTATGTTTCCTCTGGGTTATTCTTATGAGGATTTTTCAAACTTTACGATTTTCTTTCGGTAAAACCTTCCGATCGATTTTTCTGAAAAACAATCCCAGCCTATTCTGGTATGATAGAAATAGATAAAAAAAAGGTTCAAGTTGATAGGTATTTTTTTCTGACCTGTATGCCGAGCACAAAATTACAAAAAAAAACAACATAAAAACCAAGCCCATTTTTCTCGGTATGTGATATGGAATCTCCGCTACGCTCATCCGATTAAGTACAGAATACAAATTCTGTGGAAGTCAGTTGAACTTGAAACCTTCTCTTTGTTAACAGGATTAATTGAATGTCTTGATTAATTCCATCCTTATCAGTACTGGCTTTATGCACTTCTGTTTACGTTTCAATATGTCCATTTCACACGCAGGAATTGCATGCAAGTGTAACTTTCTAATCACTGACTTGACGTCGTTTCTGATCATACGTTTCTGTTTACAGCAGGTGTTTGGAATACGAGTTCGATGAAACGAAACCCAAAGAGTGGCAGTGGTTCGACGAACCATTCTACTATTAGTTCCATTCAATTTTTCACTGAAAATAATTAACCAAATAATTGCTAACTATAAATATGATTGAATTTAGGCCCTGTATATTACCATGTCCGGTTAACCTTCATCTGACAGTTGGTGAAAACGATCACATGGGTAACCATGGTGATAATAACTTCAAAGTACCAGTTAGACTGTTAGAGCCACTCCCACGTTGAATAATTTCTGCACTCTATCTATAAAACGATAAACTATAAGAACAAACTACCGTATCTAATTGACAAGTCGAAATAGGCGTGGCTTCACCAGTCCGCCAGTTGGATCTATATCAAAGATATCCCGATTGGATATTTGAATTTCACCACAGTTTTAACAGCCCTGTTGATTGGACGGTATGATTTGTGACTTCAAGGGGGCGGAGACTGCGAGTCGTCAATTATCTGTATCTTCACAAGTTTTCTAAGTTTTCAATAATAAAATCATATCAACATGTATTGATTTATTATTCTGAAATTCATTCGAATATTTATTCCTTGGGAAATACAACAACTTCAATAAAAATAAAAAATGAATACAAAAATAAAGAATGAATAAATTCAATGAAAACCGTTTGTATTTTTTGTATCCATTCATCCGTTATTGATTGAATGTAGGCCTATATAGTGTGATGATTCTCATTTATTTCCATCTTGATACGTACATTACGATCAACGTTCAATTTTTGATAATGTTATTGTGTTCTGAAATGATTGTCAATATATACTCAACTCGGAACCCAGAGTTGAAATGTACACACATTTCATTCCTTTGATAATCTAAAATCAATTAACTGAAAAATGTGAATCTGCCTGTATTTTGATGAAAATATTCGTAAATTAACAATAAATTTGATTTTTTTATCTATTCTTTTTTATAATTTTCCATCATTTTACTATCCATCCTGACTTGGTTTTCATGGTTTTCCCACAGTCCTCGAAGCAAATGTTTGGATGCAGTACTAATTGGTCACGACTTGTGATTAGTAGAGTGATAGACCTATTTCATTTTAGTATATCACTCATTTTTTTCTATTTTGTATCATGATGAACTTTACATCTGCTGAAAAGTGATCATTGCCCAAGAGACTTGGTTCAAAGTGGAAGATATCAACATTCGTGTGTTTTGTTTACTATTGAAACCAATGCTGGTAATGTCCGGATATATCTCAGAAACGGTTTCTACTTATAATGTGTTCCGGACTTTCGGAAACTGAAAGACTTTTATCAGCGGCGGAAAATTATGGATTGGTTTTAAATTATTAAGATGACGTTTCAAGATCGCCCTTGTGGTGCCCCGTCCAAAAAATCCTACTTTTCATCCATAGGTTATCAGTACAAACTGCTATCTGTGACTATTAATGAGCTCCAATAAGGTATCATAGTTCATGTAGTATGAGAGATCCGAACAAAACGTATTAGTAGTGTGTGAGGCACCCTGGGACAAATCTGTTGTGAGGCACCCTGGGACAAATCTGTTGTGAGGCACCCTGGGACACGTTGACCCTCGACGTTGACCTTTGACCCTTGACCTTTGACTTTTTTTGGATGACCTTTGACCCTTGACCTTTGACCCTTTTTTGGGATCAATTTTTTTCGATCAATTTTTTCTTCCGATCATTTTTTTTCGATCGATTTTTTTTTCGATTAATTTTTTTTTCTTTGACCTTTGACCTTTTTTGGGGGATAAATTTTTTTCGATCAATTTTTTCTTCCGATCATTTTTATTCGATCGATTTTTTTTTTGATTAATTTTTTTTTTCGATTTTTTTTTGGTTCAATTTTTTTTTTCTTGCACTGTTGGTGATACCTTTTTTTTCCTGCCATCATTTTTTAATTCATCATTTTCTATTTATTTATTTTTTCTCGCACTGTTGGTTGCTGACTTTTTTGCCGTCATTTTCAATTATTTTATAATTCATTTTATTTAAATCAGTTTGAAAACAAAATATCTTTCACCCGCTGGGATTTGAACCCGGTCAGTTTGCGCTAGCATTTCGCTTGCAGTGGAGTATCAGCTGCAATAACCACTAAACCATGGAGACGGGATACATATGATAGGTTAAAAGTCATACATGTTCTCAAGGGGCATGACGTCACACTCTACATGTTTATACACGCTCTGTATCATACAGAACTTTGAAGATTCAGTACACATTATAAAGGACCAATATGTAACAGGGATATCATCGAGGTATGAGAAGAATAAATACAAGTATATACTCTACATATTTTATTATTATAATTTTCTCGACAATACAAGTATACGTATTTTCTTATTTTTTCAACAACGGACATACTTCTAGAATGAAATCATTCACCAGTTGATTTGCTTGAAAATGTACTCTGATCCAAGCTCATAAACTACTCTCTCCATAGTAGAGGACATGAACTTCTCTTCAAAATGAAGTCTATCAATATAATTATCCACAAAATTATAAAGCATACTTTCATTCTTACTGTTATTCGGATATTTCTTATCGTATGCCTCTAAAATTCTACCTTGTAATTTGTTGAACCAGTCAGCGGTAATAGAATAAGAGTTTTCATTGAAATACACACTCAACGAAATTGCTCGAGATTGCTTTAAAATCTCCCTACATGTCACTCCACCGAAAAACACACCGGAGCCTAAAACTTTGTTTGATTTCATTCCAATCACATTCACAGTATTAAAAGGTTGCACAAACATAACATGATCTTGAATCTCGACTGTTTTTGGTATATCACTGTGTTCTGTGAAAACATACGAGCTCCAGGTCTTGAGTTCTCTCAAAAGTATTGGACATTCACTCGAGCTTATCTTCACACCTTTGCCTGTCGACGATGACATTATCATCATGAATGGTTTGAACCCATCTCGCACATTTAGTCCGGTGACAATCATTTTTGATCTTGATGGATTGATATAAAACAATGACTGACATACACCAGCGACAGGAATCTCTTCTACGCTTTCCAAATGTTCAACACTTGAAACCGATTTAGAACTCATAATGATGAGCACGTTAACAATTGTTGTACGTACAAACTCTAGGATGCAACTGAACAACTGGAGGCTCACGGTGATCGAGGTCAAACGTGTTCAGACTTGTTTCACGGTCGCCATACGCAAACGCTCTCGCAACGACCTACGCTTGCAACGCTCTCTAGGAGCTAATTATAAAAGTGGTCGCAAGCGATCGCAGCGCTCTCTAGGATCTAATTATAGAAGTAGTGGCAATGTTGAAGAGCATTCGCAACGCTCTCTAGGATCTATTTCTAGAATTGAACGCAATTTTCAAACACACTCAACACCCTCTAGGATCTAGTTCCGGAATGATAGTTATTTTTTTGTACGAATCAATAAATAACAAACATCTGTGCTTTGTAATTCGAATATACTTTATTTATAAGCATTGGAATAAAAATAACATTTTCTCTCTTTATATTGATTGAATGAACCCTCCCTCTAAAAACACCAAATAATGATTATGATAATAATAATAATAATGATAATAATAATATTAATAATAATAATAAGTGGAGAGTCAACTCCTCACTTTCACGCCTTTCTCCGTGAACAACAACATTGATTGAAATTATAATCGTACTTCGTATGCTTTATGCAATGCCCAAACTTTTTGAAATAGAAATCTCTCACTTTAGAATCATTCTTCTCTGGTGATCCTTCTTCAAAATATTCTAGGAATGACTTCAAAGTTCCTCCATTAGATTTGTATGTAAGATACAGTACACAATATTCACCACACACTTCTGAAAATGGACTCTAAAGTTCCACAGGGTTATAAGTCCAACTTTTACACTGACGATTCAGAAACTGCTTGTGTTGTCTCACCATAGGTGGTAGGCCATAAGAATCAAAGTATTCACCATGTCCGAAAGAGTTTCTATGAATTGCAATCCAATGTGATCCAGGTAGACGACTGATGTCTGTGTTCACTATCAGTGAGGAGGGTCGGCATACATAGCGTGGTAACTTATCAGCAGCAAAAACTCCATTAAAAGTTCCATTTGATTTCTCAGCACTTTTCAATGCATTCTCCAACATATGGGTCAACATTTTCAATTCTGTCCCGAACAGTACATGGCTTATCGAGAGGTAAGTTTCTAATGAGCCTACACGTTGGATTCCACTTCTTATGTACTTCAATAGGCGAATCGTTCTTCTCCCAGCAGTGGATTTCCAGATGACAGAAAGCACACTTCACAAGATCATCTTCTAACTTGTAATAAAAACCAGCGAGAGCCAAATCTTCTTTATTGACAAACTTATTTGTGAATGTCTTCAGTGATTTTAGACGAGTCTCGTACTGGCTGACATCAGTTAAATCTTTGTTTTCACGACACCACTCTGCAAACTGTGTACCAATCTTCTTTGAACACATGAAATTTGAGTAGCGTGTATGAGAAGGAATGCAGCAATTAACCTCTGGATTATTGGGTAGTGAAGTCATTTCAGGACAATCCAGTGCACCCAAGTTGACGATACGATTTCCCCCAATGGGAACAAGTACATACATATGCAAGTTACCGCATGTGTAGAGAAAGTTGTATTTTTCTGTATTTTGCATAATTATCTTCTTCAAATCGTTATAGTCCTCATCCCCCTCCTGCCCTTGTATACCGTAGGCTTCAAGACAAAGCTGCTCATTTATTCTTCTCACTTCGGGATTCAAATCAGTAATACTGCATGGTGGTTTGAAAATCCAATGTTTAGCTCCAAGTGTCTCGTTATCCACGATTGTGACTTCCTTCACCACATTTAACACTCCCGAATTATCAACGAGCAAACTCACACATATCGTACACGCACTCATGATGATTGTCGCTGAAGTACTGTCTATACAAACGCGTTCATGAGAGAGAGAGAGAGAGAGAGAGAGAGAGAGAGAGAGAGAGACAGAGACATGCTCAAACATGCTGCTATGATGTCACCGCTCAAGGTCAGACTTCACGAGCTTCAGTTGCTGTAGTCGACAATAACATTCCGGTTCCCATCGATCTCGAGCAAGTTATCAAACTCTGCATATAAAATACAGTCTATGGTTTCTGTGAGCGAATTTTTGAAACGAATGTCAACGCGCAAGCTTCCATTACGTTGCAAACACCAATGATCTGAACTTGCTGATAAATCTGGTGTCAAATCGAATGCTATGAGAAAATAGCCATTAGGATATTCTTCCCTGGAAATATTATTTCCTTCATCCTTGAAGTGGATACCTGTTCCCGAATATAGTGTATGGTATGCATTAATATATTGCTTATTGTCAAAATCGGGTTGCAGAGGCTTAGTTGGCACTTGATGTCCGTCGACATAGATGGAAGCAAAATTCAAACCAAAGTTTTGAAAGTTGAATGGATTCTTCTTAAAATCTCCATTGAATGCTGCATTGCTCACAAGACCAATGATGATTCTTTTTGGTAGCTGACCCATGAAGAGGTTATCCAGAGTTTCACTTTGCAAGCCTGAAGGTATTGTCACAGTCTTTATTTCCACGCGGGTAATTGGATATTTAGCATTGACTTTTTCTAGTGCTCTGTTATGAGCAATGAGAATGGAAGGATTCACTTGAACCTTTCGTACATATAGGGTAGCATCAACAATACTTGATTTCACTGCATCACTCTTCGACATGATGTGAAAAGCATCTTTACTTCTTATTAGTTTAATTCGCATCTCAACACCATTCAATAAGAACCGCTCCTGATTAAACATGTCCGTATGGATATTACCCAGAAGATCGACAGTCTTACCTCCGGCTGTGAAAGTCATGCGTTTAGTTAAACCGTGATTGCCTGTAAAATCATCCATTTTACCCGCTGTATCTTTGTACCATAAGCGAGTTGTGAGATGCGATGATTTAACGGAAACATCGTAGTTTAACACCGATTCTATGTATGCTCTATAAGCATATGTATGGGAGGGGGGTGAAACTAATTTGCCATTCAGAAAAACATCTACTTGTTGAAATAACGAATGAAGCCAATTATTGACAGGACCCACTGCGACCTCATCGGCAACTTTCGTTCCATCAGCAGATGTTAGCTTCACTTGAATTGAAAGTAAAGTCTGAGACATGTCAATATATTCAGACCCCCGACCAGGTATGACAAACTCTAGTGGTGCTGAATCATTCAGAGAAGCAATAGGTTTATAAGGGATCCAATCACCTCGTTCTAAATTGGTTTGGGTGGGAGGGAGACCAAATAAATCCAATTCAGATTTCATAGATTCCTCCGACTGTGCATGTAAAAAAGACATTTTCTATGAGAATATATCTTCACTGTTTTTTCTTTGCTTACTGCTCACCACCTTCTTCTTCTTGAATTTCTTCTTGTTCTTCGATTTGGAAGATTTTGTGCTTGCACTGATCCAAACACCTCTGAAGATGCTTGGTGAATGATTCAAAATGCGTTGCTTTGTAGCTTTTATGCCACTTCCTGTCATAGATGCAAACTTATTCTCGGCTTTTCTTTTCAGATTCTGACTTGCCTCTCCAATTCTTTGCTTCATCGATTGCTTAACTGGTTTTTGATGTACCAAGTCACTGACCAAAGATACGCCTGTATTCAACGCTTCTTTACCCACTGCTATAGCACCACTTTTCAACAATGGAAATGCTGCTCTAAATAAACCCTTGAGAAAACCAGCTAGACCATGTCCCCGCTGATAAAATCCACCTCGAAACACATTCAAATTACCACCAGCTTGGCTCAAGTAATAGCGGGTATACGAGTCGGTATGATGTAACATCGTTAACTAGACTTATCAAGACCACAACGTCGAAAGTGAAGTACCACTGCTGATGTTCCAGTGTGAAATGGTAATGGACTCCCTGTGCTGCCTCTTAAATCTATTTCAATGTTGTTGAACTGGCGTTTTAGTATGGGGACATATTGCAGACTCGAAAATTCACGTGTTATTTGTTCCCCAAAACTATATTTCTTGAACTGTGTGTTAACCATTCTCAAAAGAGGTGCCACTGTATTACCAACTATCTGTGCTTCAATGAGGTCACAATAAACAAAAATAAATGTAGGAATTCCTAGTTCGACATTTGGAAACGAAGTTGTAATGGAATTACCACCAAATTCTGAATCAGGATCAAAACCCAATTGCTGTCCCAATACAGTATCAAACTCTAAAGCTGTAGAACTGTCGTTCATTGAGATATGGCATAAACCTGAATCAGTATCGATCTCTAAAAGGCCTACACCCAATTTAGATAGCGCAGTATTTACAGCTGCAACAAGTTCACGAGAATCTCTGTAAAATCCTGGCTCAACATAAATTGTATCAATCAGATCCAACTTTCGTTCTTTGGAATCTTCGTGTATTACCGTTATAGAATTCTGACCTCGGGACACATTGAATAGTGTTTGTGGATAATGTAACTCGACTAGGGCAACTTCCCATTGGTGATTCAATTGAATAGATTCTCTTAGAAGAGTTGTGAAATGACTTGTGGTATTACCATTGTACAATTCCATAGAACTATTACTTGGAAGAGTGATATAAAAAGAGTCTTTCATATTTTGATGATGTCAGCCTCTGGTAACCACGAATTAAACTTTGATGGATAACCTTTCCACTTGACAAGCACTTTCTTACTGGTGCCTCTACCTGTCGTATCCAATATTTTATCTATTTTGAATTGAGATGATCGTTTATATGCAACTCTCTGCAACTCTTTCTCGTAAAATGATCCTTTAATCACTTCACCATGTAGATCTTCAATTCTATACACAACAGGTTGTCTCTTTATCACAGTTTCCACCTTGAATAATTCTTCAGACCAACCCTGCTCATAACTTTTTTCAAACTTCATTTTTTCTTTACTAATTCTCACAAAATCACCTACTTTTAAAATGGGTCTTGGTTTATTCTTTTTCGAAAGTGATACACCATTCAAGTTGTACCACACCTCACGTACATTTTCATCATTAACTTCCGCTGGTGCCATACGAATTGATCTATGCTTCGAATGATTGTAGGCATGCATTAGCTTGGGGAGTGCTGTTGAATAGTGATAAGTATTATGCAACGTAAAGTAACGCCACATTTTACTTTTTAGTGTACGGTTAAATCTTTCCACAATGCAAGCCTTAGTATCAGGATTATTTGTATGATAATAATGAATATCATTTTCTTTTATACATTTCTGAAATACCTTGTTGAGAAATTCTTTACCCTGATCAGTCGACAGATGTAAAGGCTTCCGTCCACTTTGTTTGATTATTTTTTTAAAAGCATCAGAAACTTCAACACCAGTTTTTATTTTGAGTGGTACACTCCACGCAAATTTACTAAATACATCAATGATTGTCATTAGATAAACAAAACCTTTATTGTACTACTTGATAGATGACATATCATTGAGATCAGCCTGCCATAGATCGTCAATATTATCCAATACATAATGATTCCTTGCAAACCTTTTGCGAGTGGGTTTATGAAGAGTATAAGCATCCTGACTCTGAAGCCATTTCTGTACTAAATACAATGGAATTGATTTATTAGCTGTTCTCCATAACACAGTAGAGGAGGAGAAGCCAGCAGGGTTTGAGGGATCATTATATATTTTTGATAAAACTTTGTCAATTTTCACCTCCATTTAGCAAACTTGAAGTTGTTCCAGGTTGACTCACGCTTTCTTTTAACACTAGTACTTTCTGAGGGAGTAGTTGCTTGGAAGAAGTACTTGTCACGAATGAATTCTCTGCGCCTGTCATTCTTTATAAATGATTGTGGTATATTGAGTTCAGCAAGAACACCCGCAAATTCGGGCCAACCTCGAGGATTCGTATTTTTTTGGTTGCGCACAATGTCGGTGAGAAGGTCTGTGATTGAAGAACCGGGAATCTTGACTCCCTTTATTGTCACTTTCCCATAAGTATCCCAAGTTATCGATTTGGATGAAGCAAGCTTATCGTAAATTATTGAGGCATGAATCCTAATTTTCTTGGGTAGAGATCCAATAGCTTCTTCTTTCGTTATTACAGAATTGTCATTATCATCCATTTCATCTTTACCATCAGTGCTAATTGATATTGCTAATGGTTTGCGTGCCATATCAATGAAATGTAAATATCTTTGTAATGTTTGGTTATATAAACGCCATTTCTCTGCATCAGAAATACGACTTGATTTGAGAATGTGTTTCATATCGTATGTCAAAGAAGACAGTGTATTAGATAAAGGATGAGAACCAGGATCTTGAAATCGCTTGACTATGGATGGATCCATCTCTAAAATCCGTGTCCTTTGTGTTTCATCATCATCATCATCAACTTGTTCAGATTTGATAGACAATGATATTGGTTTTCTTGATTCCTCGGCCATATATTGCTGTTTTTGCAACGATTGCTCATAGAGATGCAACGCTTCACTATCTGGAACGTTTTTATTAGATCTAAGATTTCTCTCTTGTTGAAAATCAACTTGAGATTTGGCATTCATTTCTTGGAGACGGTCTAGTTTAGCCGGATCGATCAGAAGCATCTTCCTAGTTCTCTCCATGATTACTTGAAGATGTTAGACAGAATACTTCCAAGAAGAGGTCCTAGCAGCAAAGGTAAAATTGCTCCACCTGACTGAACCAATAATCGTTTTTTAATTTTCCAAGTGTCACCAGAACGAGCTATCCCACGCAAGACCTTCTTATGACGGCGGAGTTTAATCTTCTGAAAATTATTCAAATGAACACGACCTCCTAATGTATTGTCAGCACAAGCACATATGGAATTAATCAAGCCCTTGTCAGCTGCTTTCAGTATTGATTTCCTCACAATGGGGTTAGCCGATCGCAGAGCACGGAGGATATCCGCGTATCTCTTGACACATTCACTCATCTGGGAGTAATGATTCCAATGGAGCACTGAATTATGGTTTTATAGTACTAGACTTTGGTAAGTAAACAAAGGATTCATTGTCATTAGGAAATATGCATGTGCGCAAGCGCATAATATCAGACGTGGTTTGTTTAAAATCAAGAAGAAGGTATCCATGAGCAGTTGAGCAAGCATCTTCAAAAGCTTCTTGGACATGCTTTGGATTCTGTGGACAAACTTGTCGAGAAAGATGTAGAACTTGATTACGATCTCGAGGATTTTTGAAACAAACAATATAGTGTGCATTCAATGATATATCTCTTCTTCCTTTTCCTTGATGGAACAAGTTTTGCGTGAGGAAAATAACACTCAAATTTCTATGGTGAGATCCTTTGGTGAATAGATCTACAACGCGATCATCTGCTTCACGCATTAAATCATCCAATATGATGAGTCTGGCTCCTGCACTTGGATCAAGATCCTTCGAATCGATGATTCCCTCATGGAAACGAACTCTCGAGTCTAGAACAGTATCATATAAAGACTGATACTCTGTATAACACCATATTATTTCTACAATAGAAGTGTCAATCATAGAGTCTATGTTTTCAATTAGACGACTGATGAAGAACGATTTACCTGACCCTGTGGGGCCAGCAATGAGCATAGTGAAACAATGTTGAAGTCTAGGATCCATGGTGCTGATTGTTCATGAATATACTCTTGCAAGCCTTTATATAGCTTATAATATCCATGAGAATAATTCTGAGCCGTCAGTTGATATTTGTTTGGAAGCCCCATTACTGCGCCAAAGTTTCAACCATCAATGGAGACCTTTATATTTTTTTTATTGGGAAAAAAAGGACCACATAGAGCTAGACGGAATAAACCTATGTGATGAAAAAAAAAACGGAGGTAATTATACGAGAGTGTGTCACACGAAACGGAATTGTTTGCTCGATAAATGAATGATAATCCTGATGATAATTATGATGGAAAGAGAACTGTGTAGAAGCATGACCTTAGCCCAGACGTTGTCTCTTGTAGCCAAATGGTAAAGTGTCGTTACCCTCAATCAGCCGGCGTTTTGTAACAACGGTTCGATATATTTTGTTCATGGGTCGGGTAACCACCGTAAAATGTTTCACCGTAGCAATCTTATGAGGGATATTCACATTCACGGGCGGTGTATTATCAATAATCATGCTTTGGATGACATCGAAATTAACAGTCTTACTGGCCGTATAGTTAAGATTGATACCTCTGACTTTACAAATGATCTTTTCTTCTGCATCGTCACCCCCACAGCTCACTTTGTAGGCATAGTTTTTTGGACCACCACTCACAAATTCTTTTATGTATGATCCATTTCCATACTCTAGCAGCTCGTCGGTCATGTCACCCAGATGATCCCCAGTTTCTATCTCTACTCCTCCATGTCGGGAAACATAAGACACTGAGTCAGTATCAAAATATAAAACTTCCTCACCCAGCATTTCAAGGTATGAATAAAGTTTAAGTCCAGCTAGTGCAGTGGTGTAAGCGGCAATCACTACATTTGCCCGGGGTGAAGGTGCTATCGCATCGGTCTTTGTTTTCCATGAACAGATTAATTTTTCTTCTCCTAGTGAGTCGCATGTTATGAGCTCAATCGAGGGATCCGTTGCTATTTTGACGAGTATATCATAAGCTTCAAGGATAGTGTGATGAGTGAGATCTTGACGCTGCCCAAACTTCCCCCAGAAGGAATTTAACATTAGCTTAGACAGCGATCTTAAACCGGGATTATTTTTTATTTTCGATTGATCGAGTTTGACACCCTCTTTCATCCGAAATCTCTCAATATACTTTGATTTAGCTTCACTACTCTCACACCACGAAGGCCATCCACTTGCTTCGACTTTTGTTTTTAGGAATTTATTAATGTATTCTACAAAAAGTCCTCCAGAGTTATTCTTTGAATTGTATTTTGTGGTCTGATATTGCCATATCTCAAAAACATTTGTTATGCGATATCCTTTCTCCACAGCTTTCCTTACTTCTGAATCGACCCATGTTCCAATAAGTTGTTTATCTTCATCAGATGAATGTGGGCAATCGTCTCTGAACAGAGTTTCAGCACATAAGCGACAGAGCGGAAATAATAGCTTCCCATCTAGTCTCACAGGTAAAACGGGGTGATAGAGAGAGTCCGGAGGCACAATTGAACACTTGATCAATCCTTTGATTTGGTTCATGTTGAAATTATGACCCATAATTGCTTGCAATCATTCCCAACATGGATTTTATGATGCCTTAATGGATATTCTCCATATTTATTCATATAAGGATACAAACTACAAACATCCATGTATTTAATCTTCTCACCTTCCTTAACTTTGTAGTATGTCTTCACACAGTTTGTTCTGCCACCGAAAAATGCGTCACGGGGGTTAAGGGGGGCAACGTGTTCCTTCACGTAATTATTGATAAAAGTGAATAGGTCCGGTGTACGCTCAATCAACGCCTTGAATTCACACTCCCACATCTCTACGACAATATAGCCTGCTTCTCTGAGAATGCTGGAGCGTCGTTCCGTATTTTCAAAACGTGATTCCATGGTATCTCCACCGCCACAGTTTTGCAGTGTTACTGACCTATTCTCGAAGCACTTTGGACATCCATGGAAATAGCAACCATGAAACTGATATATAACATCGGGACGATCAACACGCAGCTGATAACCATCAACTTTGTGACCTAAAATTGTATGTTCAGAACTATTTCGTGCATGTTTGATGGGTATTTGTTGGTCATGAGCTAGCCAGTCGAGCCACTGACAGGCAATAAACGAGTGAGTATCTGCCATACGATAACCTCCTGAAGGGATTATAGCAATTGTGTTTGGCTTGAGAAAATTCTGATGAAACACTTGCATACAGGCCCCTGCTATTGTCACTGCTTGCCAAAACGGATCAATGTTATTCTCAGCAATGAACTCTTTTCTGAAAGAGATGCAAGATTCTAACAGGATTTTAACATCCTTAACACAATAATCTCGGAGTTCCTTCTGAAAATCGAAAACAGACTTTCTTGCTACCTCATTTGAGTGCCATGAAATAAATTCTGAGCGTTCTTTCTCGCTCATTGCATCGCAGCCATAGTAACAAGTATCAGGTAAAGGCCCGACATATTTATAATCATCAGGATTGTTGAAGAAATGAGGAAAATAGCCCTTTTGTTCCTCCAAGTTGAACGCTTTAGGCAATTTACTGAGAGGAAACGGAAAGAAATTGAGAGAGTCTTTTACAATAACCTCATCTTGCGCTAACATCATAATTTCAGCACCATTTATTATGATAGATGGATTCCACTTCAACTCTTGAATCATATGCGTGGCAATGAAATTACCATCATAACCTTTCATATTGTGCGCAATCAAAATGTTCTGCTTCACATTCCGTCTGTATTTCCGTACATGGTCAAAAAAACCATTCAAGGGAGAGGGGCCTTCAAACACTTTTAGTTTTGATTCTCCAGGTGAACAGAAGTTACATTGAAGACTATCAAATGGTGAATCGATACATCGAAGGGACACTTGCTGACTGACTACTAGATTTGGCTCGTGTTTTTTCATGTGAGGTTTCAGGGTTGTCATCTGTGCTGTGTTGATTCTATGTCAAAGCATGTAAACACTATATTTTTATTGACAGGCATGTTTTTGGGTTTAAGTGGTTCCAGATAACATTTGTGATTAACATCTGTAAACTTGGAACATACATTGCAGTATTTTTCGGAGCATGTGTGTTCATCTCTGTCTCGGAGATTATAAAAACAATGGCAAATATCACATATTCTTAACACATCGCAAACAGAACAATTGTTGGTATAATGCGGTTTGAGGTGATTAAGATAACGAATTTCCGACTTGAATGCTCTCAAAAATACGTCACATTTAACTGCACGACTCTCCGAATCGCTGCAATTCCCATCAGTATAGCAGCGAGGACAGCAAACATCGCACTTATGTGCTCCTTTGAAACGAAATGGAATTTTACAGGGTCTACAATAGTAGCTGGTATCGAAAGCTCCGGTGACAGATGTTATGACATCATAATGATTATCATGATAGAATAGATCAATAAATTTTCGCTCTTGAAGTGCCGTGCCGTCAGGCCCCTCGAACATAACCTCTCTACCTTTTCGATCCATGAAAACTGTGATCTTGTAATCACTGAAATAATTTTGAAATTTACGAATCTCCTCTATGCCACCACCAGAGGTGCTCAAATCCACTGCAGCTTCTCGGCAATATAATTCTGCTTTCCGGAGTTGTTGTTCTCGACCCTTTTTAATATAGGCATTTTCTTTAGTTTTTCCTGTGTGAATTGCAATAGCGACAGCAAGAGCTCTAGCTAGACAAAGATTATCCTTGTTCGTAATCTCAATGAAGGAGTTTTTCTTCTGGATATACTCGGTATCTGAGGTACACTTTTGCACGGCGTTACGGCCTCTACCATTGGCAGGAAGTTCCAGGTGAGTGAGTTCAATGCTCATAGGTCCCTGGGTCAAGAATGATTTATTACTCTGATTTACCGCTTCGATCCTACGCATGATTATCTCTACGTCTAGGTTTGCTGGAACTATGTATGAGATACATATGGGAGTTTCCGGTTCCGCATGGCTGTAGATTTTCATCCCCACTTTGTGATGAGGCAAAATATCAGCGGTTTTTAGATAATCCAAGAGATTTGTGAACGTGGAGTGTAACCATTCGATGGGATTCTCTTCAGAGGGGATTTCGTCGAAAACAATATCTAGAGAACGAGAATTCAGCTTATATTTCCGGTTGGCATATACATGTTCGCTTATTATTGTGAACCCTTTTTGACCAGTCCCTTGTTGATTCAATCCAGATTGGGGACTAGCATCAGCAGCTTGTTGTTCTTGTTCCTCTCTGTCTTCTTCAGGATTGAACTGAGGTGCCTTGGAACAACCTGGTTGAGGTGTCAGCACTGAAGCATTGTTTACTTCATACACTCTTGTTGGTGCTGTTGTTGTTGTTGCATTATTCTCCGCAGAGGAGATTTCATTCCAACCAGTTGAAGTCGAGTGAAAGCTCTCAAGTAGGAACAACTCTTCTGACTCAGCAGATGTTAACCCCAAATAATCCCAAAAATCTTGGGTGTTATCCATTACTACTATGCGCAAAAACACAAACAATGCACGTGTCAGGCGGATGGCTTTGGGCAGAACCAAAGAGCTCAACAATGAATAAACAACGTCAATCAAATATAATTGAACAAATCAGTTTGCTCCAAGTGTAGGTAGGACTAGACCTACTCTATATCGTTATAGGTGGACTGATGGCCTGGATGAACCAAGAAGCAAAAGTACACGTATAACTAGAAATTACTGTAGTATGTAATAATATAGTATTTGACGAGTGCAGAAAAAATACTATTGAATGATAATATACGAAGAGATGATGTATAGGTGGACTGATGGCCTGGATGAACCAAGAAGCAAAAGTCCACGTATAACCAGAAATTACTGTAGTATGTAATAATAATATAGTATTTGACGAGTGCAGAAAAAATACTATTGAATGATAATATACGAAGAGATGATGTATGAGTGGACTGATGGCCTGGATGAACCAAGAAGCAAAAGTCCACGTATAACCAGAAATTACTGTAGTATGTAATAATATAGTATTTGACGAGTGCAGAAAAAATACTATTGAATGATAATATACGAAGAGATGATGTATGAGTGGACTGATGGCCTGGATGAACCAAGAAGCAAAAGTCCAAACAAATCAAGTTGACGAATATATCTGAATGGCTGACGACTTGAAGACAAGTTTATTGAGTGACTGAATGCTTCAAGACAGGCTTTAAGAATGATGGTCAACACAGATAAACACACACACACGCACACACACACACGATGCAGCATCCAATCAGAAGAGTTCTACGCGATCACGTGTCTGTCTGTAGTGTCTTTCCTGCACTTACTAAAACCAAGCGTCAGCGGTTTCAGGCTGTGACTTTTGCAAGATCTAGCACGTTTATCTCTCTCTCTATCCAGGTGCTGTCCCAGGGTGCCTCACAACAGATGAGTTCTACGCGATCACGTGTCTGTCTGTAGTGTCTTTCTTGCACTCATCTGAACCAAGCGTCAGCGGTTTCAGGCTGTGACTTTTGCAAGATCTAGCACGTTTATCTCTCTCTCTATCCAGGTGCTGTCCCAGGGTGCCTCACAACAGATGCATACTGGCTCTCTCTCTCTCTCTCTCTCTCTCTCTCTCTCTCTCTCTGTCTCCAGCAAATTACATCGTGTGACGTCATGCCCCTTGAGAACATGTATGACTTTTAACCTACTATATGTATCCCGTCTCCATGGTTGAGTGGTTAGTGTAGCTGATACATAGAATAAAGCCCGAACTAACCGGGTTCAAATCCCAGCGGGTGAAAGATATTTTGTTTTCAAATTGATTTATATAAAATGAATTATAAAATAATTGAAAATGACGGCAAAAAAGTCAGCACCCAACAGTGCGAGAAAAAATAATAATAATAATAAATAGAAAATGATGAATTAAAAAATGGTGGCAAAAAAAAAGGTATCACCAACAGTGCAAGAAAAAAAAATGAAACCAAAAAAAATCGAAAAAAAATTGATCGAAAAAAAAATCGATCGAAAAAAAATGATCGGAAGAAAAAATTGATCGAAAAAAATTGATCACCAAAAAAGGGACAAAGGTCAAATGTCAAAGGTCAATGTCAAAGGTCAGACTCAAAAAGGGTCAAAGGTCAAGGGTAAAAGGTCAACGTCGAGGGTCAACGTGTCCCAGGGTGCCTCACAACAGATTTGTCCCAGGGTGCCTCACACACTACTCGTATTGATTTTAACATCCATATTGCCCTGGCTTCATTGGGTAAGAAGCTGCGGAAGTTTTGTGGAAACCGATTTTTTTATGTTTTCCTGAAACTTTTCTTGAATGATGAACGTATTTGGTGTGATGCGATTGATCAAATGCAGAGAAATCGTGAGATTATTGAAACGATAATCTCTATGAGTTGTCATTCTTGAATATGATTCAATATCGAGATCGGGACCAACAGATCATAAAAGTTTCGTCTCGACTAGCATTTGAAAACCGGAACCTCTTCGTCAAGTGATTCCTATCACCACTGAGTTACTGAGTCAACTCCTATGATCCTGAACAATTATATGTGCATACATACATATATTGTCACGACTACGCTTTTACCCATGCCATGGGGATGTATAGTGAGAGGGTAGTCGTAAGGGATATTGAGGTTACAGATGAACTAGGTTGTTAGACATTTAAACATTGGTTTATTGAAAGATAATTTTGACTATGAATACCGAAAGAGGTTATGCACTAATTAACCTGAATCTAAGAGGAGGTGGAACACGAGTGCCTGGGCTGATTACTCCACTTTCAATATAGGTTATTTGAATATACGTTACAACAGAACGGCGTGGCGAGTCTCGTGGAGTGGTACCGAGGCGAGATGCGAACCCGGGACTCGGGCATCTTCCCTTCGTCTTCCCGGCCGCGTCTTGATGAGCTCCACTCCCGGAACACGTCCGTCCCTGTCGATAGTTGATTCCAGAGAGATCGACAGTGGCGTTTCCGCGTAGTGAGACGCGTATGTAGAACTGCTGATCCACAAGCGCATTCACCTGGCTTTGCAAGCCATGCACTTTATGGATACACGAGCGGATGCGAGTTGTCTACAGTTCTTTCCACTCGAGTTGATGTGCCTATAGTCTCTTTCTCCGATGGTGAAGTAGGAATGAGACTATAGGCTGCTGTTTACATACGCGGGGTCGCAACGATACTTCATTATCGTGACACACCCCCTCCTTACTAGATGCTCGCCCCGAGCGTCGATCGCAAAACCCTCATGGTCAGTGTCGATGGATCCTCTTGATTCCAATCTTGCTGCTGGCTTGTCATCTGGAAGTTCTGGTAGCGTACCACCCCTTGAGACGAACCACATTCGCTTTTAAGATAACTAAAACTCAAAAACACATATCCCACAGTACATCATTGTTCAATCTTTCCTTTCATCAGGAAACAAAAAAATTATTCATAACACTTCTCATAATGAAATCATCATCTCCTGATCTCGAATACAATTTACGAATGAATATGGAAGACAAACTTATATACATAAACAATATTTTCACCTCAAAGGCTACCCTAGCACAAAAGAAAATATTTGATTGTCCATTATAATCAACAAAACATATTCATAATTGGAAAATTCATGTTCTCAATCGAAGTGTTCAAATTCACAATTCATGTATTTCAAATTTTATATCAGCTCCAAATGAATATGTATACCAATACCATACATCGCAATCACTACTCATACATTTAAGCTAAATAACAACGTTGTCCGGTAGTCTTGTCGTAGGGTAGGTTGAAAAGTGAGATTGTCAATTTTCAAATCTTTAAAAAAATAAAAAAATTCCCTCTATTAGGCCTGATTGTGCTCACCCAGGATACAACAAATATTCCTTCCCTGAAATATGTATATGTAAGGGTCTACTTGCTACTCCCGGAAGTCCAACCTCACGGCGGTCATCTTCCCGTCCGTCCCTCTCAAGTTTCTACCAACAACTGCAGTAACCACTAAACGCGAAATAACTCTCAAAGTTCCAACCTCCTAGTGTGAGTACCACAAAATTACATCAAAAATAACTGAAAGGAAAAACAAAAGAGAAAAATATGAATGGAAAAAATGTGTGATATAACGTTATAAAAAGTAGAATAAAACCATACCAATTCAACACATTGGTAACTTGAGAAAACTCATATGAAATGGGTGATAAAATGTCTTTAGAAATGATGCACATGTTATTCAAGAAAAATAAAATTCATTTCAAATTCTGAAAATAAAATAACGCACATCATATGTGAGTGTCTGTATGTGTGTCAAGTTCTGTATTATGCACACGCCAATACATCTTGAAACTTGACGCTCAGCCGCATCTGCAAGGCTCTGAACTGCTCTCGCTTCCCGCAGCAAGGCTGTGCGCAATCTTATACGGCCTTGGCGATTCAGCCTTCTGTCACGTGGAGTCAAGCGAATATCCTCCTTGCTGATGTCACGTGACGCGTCTGTTCCATTTTTTCTCTCGAGAATCCCACTCTTGCGGACATAGGGAATCGAAAGTGGACCCACCGTCTTCCGACCCTCACCTTCCGTGCTCTCTACGGTCACTCACTATAGATATTTTAAATAAGTATCTCCCAAAAAATGTTACATTCATGAATTTTTATCTACCAATTAAAGTACCGATATTTAAGCTCTCCACAGAACCACCCTCTCACGTCACGTCTACGAATAACCATGTCTTAGTCTCGACACTTCACATACAGTGCCATAAAAAAGTGAAATATAAATGGTCGGTATACCTAAAACCCCCCTTGAGCCCCCGACTGAAACACGGTTTCGTGAAGAGACCTCATAACAAAAAAAAAACATCCCTCGACAGCAATTCGAAGGGATAACTGAAACTAAACGTAGTGAATACGAAAAAAATAAATGTTTTCGTGAATACGTTTTGTCGTAGACTGTACAAATACTCGTTCACAGTTTTGTTGAACATGCAGAGTAAACTGAAACGTAACTTCCTACCAATACTATACAGACTATGCGACTATGAAACAAAGACCGTTCACACACAACTTCACTGCTTGACCCCCTCACACTTATAATCAAAATTTGGGACAAATGGACATTCTATTACACAACCACCTAGGATATCTCTACTGATTTTGCCCACTTCTCAACCGCCAGCGATCTGGGGCGTAAAACGGTTTCATCCGAATTACATGAACCACGTCGTTCACAAGCTTGGACCCTTTCTTGAGGGCAACTACATAGCTCACGTCAGATACCTTACTTATGACCTTATATGGACCCTGCCATCGTAGCTGCAACTTGTCAGATTTTCCCTTTTGACGAATAGGGGAAAACACCTTGACAAGTTGACCATCCACATACTCAACATAACGGTGTTGAGAGTCATATCGAATTTTCTGTTTTCGCTGCGCCTCACCAATCCGCTCAACAGCCAACTGTCTAGCCTCGTGTACTTTCCCTATGATCTTAGTGACGTCCGTCTCGAGATCATCCTGCAGTCCTAGACCAATGTCAATCGGTAGTACGGGATTGCGTCCGTAAACTAAGTAAAATGGGGTGAAGCGAGTTGTCTCTTGTCTAGACGTGTTATAAGCAAAAGTCACAAGGTCGGCATAAAGATCCCAATCTCGATGATTAGATGCTACATAATTCGACAACATTTGACTCATGAGGCCATGGTGATGCTCAACTAGGCCATTACAGGCTGGTCTATAAGAACTTGTGAAGGTGCTACGCACCCCTAATCCCTTCATTATGCCTGTAACCAAATTGCCGCTGAAGACGGCACCCCTGTCGCTTAGAATCTCCCTGGGACACGAGAACTTATAAATAATCTGAGATAGAGGAATCCAGCTACATCATTCGCACCCCCCGATTTGAGACATCCGGTCACCGCCCATCGCGTTGCGTAATCAGTACAACAAATAATAACGGTGTTGCCGTTCTCAGATTTCGGGAATGGACCAAGAACATCAACCGAGATTTTATCGAAAGCCCTACCAACTACAATGGGTTGTAACAGCCCCGCTGGTTTCTGTATAGGACGTTTCCTAGCTTGACAGTCGGGACAACCCTTACAATAAAGTTTGACTTCCTTTGCCATCCCTTGCCAAAAGAAACGTTTCTTAACTTAACCATAGGTTTTGGCATATCCCAGGTGTCCACTGAGAACACTGTCATGACAGCTATACAACACTTCATATTTTAGGCTTTCCGGAATTACTAACAACTTGTTTGCACCCCTTGATTCAAAATTTTTCTCATACAACACCCCATTTTTCAACACAAAACTACGTGATTGTCTGCTCACTCTCGACGTAGCCTTATGCGGATTATCTAATGCTTTCACCAAATCACCAAAAGCCTGATCTTCTTGTTGTAAGTCAGCTATACTCTCCAAATTGATTGATAGTACGCGCGAATCCATCCCTTCCTCTTCTACAGTCGGGTCTGTAAGTTTCTCTGCACTTACAGAATAACGGGACAAACAATCGGGTGCCATATGTAAGGCTCCAGATTTATGATAGATTTTATAATCATATTCTCGTAACTTGATCGCCCACCTTGCTAATCTTCCTGTTGCGTCAGAGTTGTTAGTCAGATAACAAAGACTACAATGATCAGTAATCACCTTGAAAACCTGGCGAAGAGAAACTACCTAAAAACGCCTAAAAACTACCACACAATTGCTAAACACTCTAAATGTGTCGTGTTGTAGCGGGTTTCAGCGTCGGTAAGGCGTCGCGACGCATGACTAATAGGATGCAAATCCCCATTTACGCGTTGCATTAGGATTGCGCCTATAGCCCGTAGTTGCATGCGTCCGTGTGCAATTCGACGTCACATCCCTCAATGAAATGGCGTAATACAGGAGCAGAAATGAGTCTCTCTTTCAACTCTAGGAATGCCTTTCTTTGCTCTTCCCCCACTCGAACTTCACGTTCTTTCTTGTGAGAAGAGTTAGCGGTCGCGCGATTAAATTAAAATTGTGAATGAATTTCCGGTAAAAGTTGGCCATCCATATGAACGCGCGCACATCTTTTAATCTCTTAGGGGTAGGAAAGTCTTCGACTGCTCTCACCTCCTCTCAGTCTGGCGATATTCCGTATGCGTCTACCTGATGCCCAAGTACCTTGATCGACTGGTAACCAAACGAACATTTGGCGGGATTTGATGTTAGCCCGCTCTCACGAAAACGATCTAGTACCATTTTTAGTCTCTCTGAATGTGTTGTTAAATTATCCCCGTGCACACAATATAGTCCAAATAGCAAACACACGCACTCCACTGCAAACCAGCTAGGATCTCATTCATGGCCCTGTAAAATAAAGCGGGTGCCACCCCTAACCCAAAGGGTAGGACCTCGAACTCATACAACCCCTCTGGAGTGTTGAACGCTGTTATTTCTTTCGAAGTCTCCGACATCGGCAACTACCAGTACCCCGAGAACAAATCAAGGGTTTAAAAAAAACGAGCTCCATTGAGGTATGATAAGATGTCGTCAATCAAGGGTAGGGGGTGAGAATCAGGTTTAAGAATCTTATTCACCTTCCTATGTCCACACAGAATCGCCACGAACCTGATTTCTTTTTTACCAAGACCACTGGACTCGCGAAAGAGCTTCTAGAAGGCCTAATTACCCCAATCTGCAGCATCTCATCAACCTGTGCCCTCCCTCTCAATCTCCCTCTCTTTCTTCGCAACCCTATATGGAGAACTATGAACTGGTTTATTCTCTAACAACTCCAGCTCACACTCGCCCACATTGCCCATCCCCATTTGGCTAGGTGTCCACGCGAACTGTTCAGCATATTTGTTCAACAACCCTATCAACTCGGCACGTTCCTCAGCCCCTAGGTTAGGGTTGATGTCTAGCTTGGCACTTACATCTATTTTATCACCAATTAGCACTTCATGCACACCGTAACTGTCAATGTTTTGAGTCTTATCAGTGAAATCACCCTCTCAAACCTCTTCTATTTCCTCGAACACCCCTAATTTGGTACCCTTATACACTGTGCAAAGTCTACTAAACGTGTTAGTCGAAACCATCTCACCATCTCCGATCTTATCAAAAATTCCTCGCGCCAAAAATAAACCTTGAGTAATGAGTAAATGCGATCTGGGTTCAAACAAACCTACACCTGGCTCTGAACTACCCCTACAATGTAATTCACACATTCTTTGTGAACCACCGGGTATAAGAACTTCTTCACTGGCTAATGCGTCTATTTCTACCACATCAGAATCAACCAACACACTTAGAACATCCTCTATCAGCTCTTTTCCCGGCTCTGACTTTAAAACAACCCCTGTGGTATTGCCGAAAGGTACCGAGACCAACCCCTGACTATGCTTAAAAGTAACCAACTGATTTCCATAGTCGATTGTTGTCGCACACTTGGCACAAAAATCAGTTCCAATTATACTTGAAGCTGATAACCCTTGAACAGCTATAATAGGTATAGCGAAACCTACTCCACCAATATCCACGGAAGCCAACACCTCACCTATAATTTGCAACGTAGAATTATTAGCTGTGCGCAACAACAAGCCATGCACTTTCTCATGATTCAAATGACGTACTAACTCAGCTCTTACACAACTGACCGCTGCACCCGAATCAATTAGAGTGGATACTTCTTTGCTTTCAACTACCGTTCAAACTTGGAGTGAACCCAATGCCCTAATTTCAACCACCCCTAATTTCACAACGTCAGAACTCTGATCTGACTGAATAGGGAATGGATAAAAATCTGAAAACTCCCGTACTTTTTCTGTTCTATTCTCATCCACCTTCTAAAATCAGGGTCCTTACCACATTCTACATCTAAACTACCCACGGTCATACCCCCTGATTGCATGGCCGTGTTTAATATTTTCCCTTGAATTCAGAGCTTTTGACAGCCTCCTGGGCTTTTTTCAGACTGGGACAACCCAATATATGATGTCCAGGCTTATTACACAGGTAACAGACTGGTTTACCCTCCCATGGTACGCTGATGGCCACGACCTCCACCCTGATGTGGTCGACTCCCCTAAAGTTATCCTGGCCTTCTTGCTTATCAGAAGTTTGGGAAGAATCAATGTGCTTAGATGAAACAGATTGTTTTGAATGATTAAAGGGTGAAGATTTAGGTGACGCCCCCTGTTTACTTGAACTTTGACTTTTTCGGAAAGATTGTAAAACGTTAACGAACATTTCTTTTTGGGCTGACAGCTCCATCATCAAAGAGTTGATCTGGGCAGTCAACTCGCTCAAGCCAGGGCTATTATCTTGCCGAGTCACGTCACTAACACTTGTTACCCTCCATTACGCACTACTGGGTAGACGAGATTGAACCCAGAATTTACCCTTCTGAATTCTCTTCAAATTACTCAACAATTGGTCCACGGTGTCATTCTTCGCAATAACAACTTTGTCCGATACACTAGCCAACAACCCACTCATTACTTTTTCTACTTTGTCTACTTCCGCCATCTCCGGATCCACAATATTGCACAACCTCAACACGTCGAACACGTAATCCTCCACCGACTCCCTTTCGGCGCGAATAACCTCGTCGTTTATTGAAGCGCCGTAAAACACCACAAATTCAATTCCACCGACTCCCCTAGCTCTTGCACCCTGTCTCGTAGCTGAGCCCTAACTAGAGTTAATTGCCCCACCTGTTCAAACTGACCCAACAACTCCCCTTTCACCACCGTCCACGTCAGTGCTGGAGTTGTGGGAGTGACTTCCGTTAGTTTCTGGTGTTTTGCCTCTCTTTTTAACAACCAACTCAACGGCGCGCCTGCCAGGAAACAAGCTAGATGACCTAATTTCTCATCATCCCTCCAGGAGTTTGCTTTGGCCCTGCGCTCGTACTCTGAAAGCCACTCGCGCACCGAGTCCACCCCTGGGCGAAACTTCTCTTGTTTGACTCGGTCCGGCATGTTTGAGCGACGACTATTAATTGATTCAAAAGTATTTTCCAAAAGTTCCTCAAATTCCTCCTGAGTCTCCCCTCTGGGCTCGCTCGCAGATGACTCTGTACTAACCCGAAACGGAGAAGGGTCGCCCGTGAAGTCCTGATTCAAATCGCGCAACCGACGACTTGCTCTGGACCAAACACTCATCCGGTGTCTACTTAGCTCACCAAGTAGATCACCCTGTGCTTGAATCAACAACCGGTCTCCCCGGACTTTGGCTGCTAATGTATCTAAGGCGTTCACTATCAGGACTATCACTAGAAGACGCAGGACTCTGCGGGTCCCGAACTGGGGTCGTTAATCCCGTTGCTTCTCCTGACAGTGTGTTACGGTCCCTCTCGTCAAACAAGAGCTTTCCTGACACTATTTTGTACGTTGGTAATGTGCGTTCCTCATTATTCATGGAAATGTCGAAAAAAAAGGAGAACTAATTTTAAAAAACGACTCTCCCTGGCAACGAACCCAACAAAGTATCGCTAAGATAGAACCTAACGAAAACCCACATCTCCACCAACGTTACGACTACGTTTTCACCTATGCCATGGGGATGTATAGTGAGAGAGTAGTCGTAAGGGATATTGAGGTTACAGATGAACTAGGTTGTCAGACCTTTAAACATTGGTTTATTGAGAGATAATTTAGACTATGAATACCGAAAGAGGTTATGCACTAATTGATGAGCGTGGCGAAGTCTCCATCCCACTCTTATAGGGCTTTGTCTGTGTGTGTTTTTTTTTTTTTTTTTTTTTTTGTAAGCACTCCACAGGTCGCAAGGGTTCACTGATGAACATGAAACTTTTTTTGTACACGCAAACTCATCCAACTCAGAACTGTATAGTTTTTGGAATGAATCAGTCGGACCGTTTTTGAGAAAAATCATCTCAAAGTTTCTAAAAACCCCATGAGATTTGGCTGGGCGGAAAATGTTGAAAAATACTAGTCAAACGCGAAATATGCGTTGTAAGATGAGCGAGATATCTGAATAAGGTATAAAAGTCTTTGAAGGAGTTCTACCCTTGCTACTTTATCGACTCTGGTATTCTACACACCTTGATATCTGAATAAGCTATTAGAGTCGTTAAAGTAGTTCTACTCTTGCCACTTCATTGACTCTGGTATTCTACACACCTTGACGCATATGAAGAATACTTCATTGTTGGTCAACTCTTGAATCTAGAAAGCAGTGAATCTTGACAACTTAATTCTGTAACAATTTTTATGATATTATATTTTATGAATATTATCAGTCATTTTATTTTTTTTCTTTAAAACGAATGATCAGAATTGCTTAAAAAATCGTAATGATGTGTG
>OZ023334.1:33682319-33694819 GCA_964007535.1 Brachyptera risi | reverse complement strand
CAAGAAAATTTGAGAAATAAAATCTCTCAAAATAGCTTCAAATTGTCACTGATTGTAAATACGTGAAGTATACGAATTTGTGTTCAATTCGGATCAGACGTCTTGAAGAAAATGATTTCATAATTAATCACTACCTACAAAATGACACCATATTGATGGAAACCGAAATTTTATAATAGAAAATAGACGGGAGGGCAAGTTTCTTGAATCATATTACGTTTCTATGTGTCAGGAACGTGAAGTAACCCATTTTATAGCATCATGCACTTCAATTCTGCTTGGTGTTATATGAGGGGACGTGGGGGGCAGTGAGCCAAGTGTTTCCTGTTATTTTCCATGCCGTATTGATATATACTAAGTTGCACTTGGCATACAGTTTTGATTTCACACCTTTTATATGAAGAAGTTTTTGTAGTTGTTGAAATATTTCAGGCCTTGGCTCCAAGTTTTTACCCGTCAGAGTTTTTGGTGGGATAACAGTAATTTTTGTTGCTTCATAATGATTTACTCGACCACAATAGCATCAGAATATATGTTTGTGTTATCAAATTTTTGTTCCAATGAATACAATATTCTGATTGATTTCCTAGCTAATCTTATACCAGCATTGAATCAACATAGTCGTGAAGTTGGAATATTCTTCAAATACCTGTACTTGAAATATACGTATTACTAAAATGGGTAGAGATTCTTTAGAACATCTCTTTTCGGAGAGGAGGAAGAACGATCCACATTTGTTAGGAATGCGGTAGTTTCAAGTTTCAACATAGAGAAGTCTATGGTTTTCAGATGAGCGTAGCGAAGCTTTCTATTTCACACCCTGAAAAATAATGGGCTTCGTTTTTTTTTTTTTTTTTTTTTGTAATTATCTACGCGGCATACAGGTCAGAGAAATGAATCAATCAACTTGAAACTTTTTCTGAACGTTGGTGTCATACCAGAATAGGTTGGGATTGTTATTCAGAGGAATCGGTCGGAAGGTTTTTCCGGAAAATAATCAGAAAGTTTGGAAAATCCTCGTAAGAATAACCCGGAGGTAAAATACTTGAAAAACAAGAATTTTTCAAAAGCTCTCAAATTCTCACAGGATATTAAAAATATTATTATACACCTTTTCAGAGATTTTTACAACAATCGAATGAGAAATAATGAAAAAACGCAATAAACGTGTACATTTTATTGAATATTTGGATCAATTGGTTTGACCAGGTTGCGACAGGTGCGACAGGTTGAAGGTTACTATAAATATCAACACGTTGCAGGTGAGGTTTTTGAACGTTTGAATTCAGTCAAGGTTTGTAGATGTAAATTGAGCTGACAAGTTATTTTTCATTCTAGATTGCCATACTTCTAAGCTCATCTCACAACGCGCATCCCGCGTTTTCCTAGTACTAATGCACGGTACTGAAATTCGCGCATCTATTTTTTAGACAATCTCACTGTATAGAGAGAAGACGCACGAACTACGATTATTAAAGAAGGCGGTGGTTTTACTAATGCACGGCAATGGGTACCGAAATTCGAGCAACCATTTATTTTCATTAGTTCGAAAAGTTTCATTATGTTTTCTCAATTAATATTGTCGTTCAGATAACATACTGACGTGTGTTGCCTATAGTCTAGGCATATTATGACCAATAATCATACAATCTATAACACATTATTATGTAATAATAAGCTGTTCCAATGCCACCATAACTGAATTAATGTAAGTTATGAACATTTGCTAGAATATTAACAACACATAGGCCTAGGCAGGCCAACTATATCGAAGACAAACGATAATTATAGGCCTAGCATACGAATTGATGATATTCAGCTACTTCGATTAGCCCCGCATGTTGGACTTACCTACCCTTTCTATAGCAGTTTGCTGTTTCTTCTCCCCTTCTTCTTCAGTTTGTAGATACCAAATTGATTACGGTATGACGTTTATCATGCAATGAGGTATCGATGTGATAATTTGTAAATATCAGCTGTTTCATTCGACATTCAGTTGTGTCTGGTGGGCGGTGGCGATCATTCAGATAGATCGAGCGGATAGAGCAGAGAAAAAAGTACCCGAAGTTTCCGATGGTTCATTGGTGGCCGTGATTTATCGTCGATACGACCTATTTCGTTATTGATGGTCATAGATACGATAGTATTCTACAGTTTCTGTACGTTATTATTTCAATCTTTTCCAATAAGAAATTACTAGTCAAACGCGAAATATGCGTTGTGAGATGAGCGAGATATCTGAATAAGGTATAAAAGTCGTTGAAGTAGTTCTACCCTGGCTACTTTATCGACTCTGGTATTCTACACACCTTGATATCTGAATAAGCTATAAAAGTCGTTGAAGTAGTTCTACTCCAGCCACATCATTGACTCTGGTATTCTACACACCTTGACGCATATGAAAAATACTTTATCGTTGGTCAACTCTTGAATCTAGAAAGCAGTGAATATCGACAACTCAATTCTGTCACAATTTTTATGATATATTTTATGAATATTATCAGTCATTTTATTTTTTTTCTTCGAAACGACTGATCAGAATTGCTTACAAAATCGTTATAATGTGTTAAATCCATGTATACACATTTAGAGAAAATTTCATCCCATTTGAAGAGATTTTATTTTTCAACATTTTCCACCCAGCCAAATCTTATAGAGTTTTTGGAAACTTTGAGATGATTTTTCTCAGAATCGGTCCGACTGATTCATTTCAAGAACTATACAGTTCTAAGTTGGATGAGTTTGCGTGTACAAAAAAAAGTTTCATGTTGATCAGTCAACCCTTTCGACCTGTGGAGTGCTTACAAAAAAAAACACACACAGACAAAGCCCTATAAGAGTGGGATGGAGACTTCGCTACGCTTATCAATTAATTGACAAATCTCTCACACACAATCGATTCTGTATATCTATACAAATATATCGTTGAATGTCTTTGAAATATGTTGTCACATGATTTTTAAAAATAATAAAAACTCAAAAAAGAAGTGTAAAATGGCATTACTCACGGTTTTAAGAACTAACTTCCGGTTGAATCATACAAAGACACATCTCCATATGGGCTCACATATTCCCTGAAAAAATCAGACAAATCAGAGGATTCGTTTGGCATGTAGCCCATTTCGTATGTGACGACGGAAGGAGGAGAAGAAGGAGGAGAAGAAAACGAAAAAAGTACGCATTTCGCAGTGCTACAACTTCCAGACGTTTGGTCCGGTATAGCTGATAGACAATATGCCGTGTCTTACATGGCGCCTCATTCCATTACAACAAACTAGAGGTATCTAAGTTCATTAGTTTCGGAGATACAGTTTGCTCAAAACCGCCTGTAAGTACTTCGTGTAAACAGTGTATGCGTGTAGCTGGCTTCGCACGGACTTGACTCCCCTACCGCTCGACTAGATATATTATTTGGCCCTTGAAAATGGCTACTGTAATGTAGTTGAAATCAAACACATATCATACGTATTCACACGACTTTCAATTAATTATTGAGTACTAATAATTGTTTGTATATATATATATATATATATATATATATATATATATATATATATATATATATATATATATAAAAATATATATATTTATTATATATATATATATATATATATATATATATATATATATATATATATATATATATATATATATAAGTATATGAAAATAATCAATATTCCTGGGTGAAACCGTATATATTATGAATAAATGTATTCATTCCTGGAAACCTGACGTTTCAACTGGATAGCACCAGTCCTCACCAAAGGAAACATCTTTTGAGAGAGAAGAATTGCTAATGAAACCACACACTAACTATCAACACTCATACTAAATAATAGATACAAAAATAAGAACAGAGTCTAATACGCACAGAGAGAACTATAAAATATTAGAGCAATTAGAAAAAGTAGATCAATGCAATCAGAGTTAAAAGAAGGGTTTTTAAAAAATTAACGGGTATCAAAATGACATAACGAGAAATAAAAAAATAATAGAAACGTGAAAATTAAAAAATTAATAGCGTGAATGAAAATAAGGAAGTATCAAGAGAATCAAAATTCGAACTGTAAAAAAATTTGATTTGATTGAAGTTTTCTGACAAATGAAGAAGTAAGATATGCTAGTTATTCAATTTTCTTGACTGGCTGCGTGTCAACGGTCTCGATGTTCGTGCACTGTTGATGTTGTTTGCGTATACGTTCTGGATGTTGGTGCAACTTGAAATGGGGCTAACGCTGGCTTCCATGCGTTGGGTGAACGTTGGCTGTCGTCTCTTTTATTGATGGTATGCGGCCGTTTCTCTATCTCAATGGCCTCTCGAATGGTGCGAGGATAGAGTCGTATCACTGAGGCTATTGCTTTTGTGTTATTGAAACTTTAGAGTGACCTTCTAATTTGCAGTCTTGGTCCAAAGTGGAGTCTACGTGATCCCATTCAACTGTCGACATAAGTTCGTATTTTCAGACGGAAAATTTCTGCCCGTTAGCCCGGTGTATGTCTGATTACATTCAGCACATGTACCCCCTTCCCATCCAATGGAACTGAGTCCTTCGGGCTTTTCAATAGTTGACCAATTTCACTGAGAGCAATTCATTCCTCTCAAAAGTTGTGTCCTTTGATACAAAGACTGGTGCTATTCAGTTGAAATGTCAGGTTTCCATAAATGAATACATTTATTCATAATATGTACGGTTCAACTCTGATATATTCATTATTTTCAAACATTATGACCGTCGAATCAACATTTTGTTGAAACACACACACACACACATATATATATATATATATATATATATATATATATATATATATATATATATATATATATAAATATATTTGAATATATATAAACATATATATATATATATATATATATATATATATATATATATATATATATATATATATATACATATATATTTATATATATATATATATAAATATATTCAAATCTATATAATTATACAGATATATATATATATATATATATATATATATATATATATATATATATATATATATATACTTAAATATATATATATATATATATATATATATATATATATATATATATATATATATATATATATATATATATATATATAAATATATATATATATATATATATATATATATATATATATATATGAATATATATATGTATATATATATGTATATATATATATATATATATATATATATATATATATATATATATATATATATATGTATATATATATATATATATATATATAATATATATATATATATATATATATATAATATATATATGTATGTTTATATATATATATATATATATATATATATTCATATATATATATATAGATATATATATATATATATATATATATATATATATATATATATATATATATATATATGTATATATATATATATATATATATATATGAATAAATATATATATATATATATATATATATATATATATATATATATATATATATATATATATATGTATATGGATATATATATTTATATATATATATATATATATATATATATATATATATATATATATACATATATATATATATATATATATATATATATATATATATATATATATATATATATATATATATATATATATATATATATATATATATATATATATGTGTGTGTATGATTCTATCATATATAATTTATATTGCCAAATATGGAATCATTTGTTGCTGGTAGTTCATTGTTGAGGTTTATCATCATATTGCATTGTTGTGAATGAATCAACGTTGTATAGTTTGTTGCCGAGATACCGGCCATGACCAGTCACACTCACACACAATTTTAGGGCAAACCACATCAAAATTTATAGCTCCATAAGAAAAAAAAATTGAATAAAAAAAAAAAATACAAAATCTCATATAAAATCCATTAAAAAGCCATGCGTGAACGAAATGACTTCAAGGCTCTCCAGTTCAACAAGGACCTGTTGAAGTTGAGAATGGTCCGGCCGCCACTGCTGACGCCACAGGACGATCACGACGTGATAATCCGCGTGAGATACGCGGGGGTGTGCGGTACAGACCTGCACATCTTGTCGGTGAGTTACGTGTACTAGCTTCTAATGTTATGGAGATAATTATCAAAATGTACTATATATCGACGTTCTCAAAACTGGAATAATCGCAAAAGTTAGTTTGCTGTAGTTTCACTGGAATAACGTCAAATCTTATTTTGCTGTTATTACAATTGGAATAACAGCAAATACAATTTTGGGTCTTAATACAAATTGTCAATCAAAGAAACTGGGATAACGTCAAAAGTTAATTTGCTGTTGTTCCACTGGAATAATGGCAAACTCATGTTGCTGTTATTCCGATTGAAATAATAGCAAATACTCATCTGACGTTCTTCCGAAAATTGAAAGTAGAAATTTAGTGAGCTTTTTTTCTACTATTCATAACGGTAAAAGAAAAATTTGAAATATTTTGGAAAATTCCATGGAATAACGGCAAATGAATTTATATGCGGAGCATCTGACTGGAACAACAGCACACATATTTTTTTTGCTGTTATTCCTTGGAATAAAAGCAAATATTCTTTTTCGTTCACTTTTGTAAAGACCAAGTTACACGATTCATTTGCCGCTATTCGATTTGCTGCTATTCCGCGCACCCAATATAAGACAACAACTAGCATTTGAAGATGCAATGTTCCCATGTTCTGGCTGGTATATTCATTTTCCTAATGGTATAAATTATTGTAATCTTCGTCAAGTCCTCTCTTGAGCTCCGACTATGTGCAGCTCGGATGTCTCGAGTAGTTTTCCTTCCACTTTTCCAATTGGCATTCATTCATCTCTCTTTCTATTCATTATTCTGCCTGGGATAGGCCTATGAGTGAATTAATTTGTTCACAGTCGTGTGATTGCCGACAACCGTCTCCAACTTCAAGTCCACCATTGCTTCTGGAATATGATCGCCCTGTCAAAAATGTTCGGGTTTCATAATGAATGTCAACCAATTGGTTTTCTCTTTCAATTAAGCTGAGAATTTGCACTGTGTTACGAGGCCGCAGGCTCGTTGTTCGCTCGCTTCAGACTCGAGTTTAACATGCATCGTGTGCTAGGCGCAACCAGTAGACTAGCCCGCAGAACTCATATTCACATGAACGCCGTCAATTCCCTAGCTCACACTTTTGATTTATTTCACATTGTATATATTTTTCGATATTCAAGAATACCGTACGTATCTAAGTTTTCGCCAATACGAAATTTTTTCATTCTCCATTTGAAGAATTTGAAAAATTACACATTTTTTGTTCAGAATTCTGTATAATGCGGTTACCTCCGTTTTCCAATTATTAACAGAATGCAAACACAATCATATTGATATCTCAAAACTTACGGCCGCGAGAGTTTGCGGTGTGAAATACGAGCACCTGCGGCCTCTTAAGCAATCAACACATTCATAGGTTGAATGACATAAATAGAAACAAATCATCGCAAATTGGTGTTGCATGGAAAATGAGATTAATGAAAGATCTCGTTGAAGGGTGAGTTTCCGTCGAGCTACAGTCCCGTTATCCTTGGCCACGAGATCGTTGGTTTCGTCGACAGTGTCGGGAAGGCCGTGGAAAAAGTCATCCCTGGGGATAAAGTCGTGGTCAATCCGAACAGGTACGTGTAGCTAGTAATACTTCTTATAGAGACTAGAACACAGCATAGTATGAGATATGCGAGATTTTATATGTAATGAACTATAGCGAGCTATTCAGCTATTGATTTTGAATAATCTAACTCACTGCTTTCCTGATTAAGTGATTAACCAATTGATAATCCGCTGGAAAAAGGTGCTGGTACGCTGTTAGTGTTGAGAAGTGGAACTAGAGAAAAGTCACAAAATAAAGCGCGCGCATATTTTCAACCATGACATTGATTGGTACGTCACATTGTTAACTGTGTACTTTTGTAACCATTTGTCTACCATATTGAGTTTTAGAAGCGCATTCTATTGTTACTTCTTGCGTCGAATAGCAATCGAGTTTGATCCAGTTGGTTTCACTTGCTGATCGACCTGATGGTTTTCTCGAGATCTTTGACTAACATGAAAAAAAAACATAACTCTCATCTTTGAAACATCCCAATTTAGGTAAAACTTTGAAATAATGTGAACTATTAGTGTGCTTCAATTCTGGAAATTTCAATCTATTCCGGAAAATTTTGTTTTGATCATTTTCCCCTCTGATTTATTCTCATGAAGGTTTCCGAAATATTGAAATTAAATCTCTCAAAAGTCAAAAGTGGTTCGACCAATTGTATCTCAAAATAAAAGCTGCACAGCCTTCAGAACAATTAGATGGTGACACGATGAATGTACACCAAACAAATCTTCCGTTCAACCTGATTGACCTGTTTGACCTGTTTGACCTGATGACCCGAAAAAAGGGTCTGATGGTGGGGTTTTTCTGATGGTTCGAAAAAAGGACAAATTTTTCACGTCAAATGGAATTGAGTCTTCGTTTGGCTCATCCAGTTACACAGAATGTCTCGGAGACTCGGAGACTCCATTCAGAAATCTTGTCAGAATACATTCTATCTCTTCTTAGAGTACCCAGTTGACGTAACACTGGGTCAGTGTGGATATTGAACTTTCAAAATGAACGCGTTACACGCATTTACAGTCGACGATCTTGAACTTTCTTCACGTTCGAATTTTCGGTGATCCTTAACGGAATGAAACGTTCATTTGAAAGTTCATAATTTCAGACAATCCTATTCGACACGATTGCACTATCCGTACTACCCCGTTCAAATTTCGAATAAGATCGACTATTAAACGGTCTATCCCGAATGTATAATATTCCCTGTTGAGGATTTTATCATGTGATCACTTGTCACCAGGCGAGCCGGCAGCCACGTGTGGTCAAGGTTGACGTGTTGTGACTTGTAGTTGTATGTAGGCTGTGCGCACTGATTGTATTGTTCTATAGCGTTTGGAAGCGTTTTGAATCACTTGAGACATTTATTGTAGAAAATGTGTGTACATATATTATTTTTGAACCCTTTTTTCATATAAGTTTCAAGGTGAATTTTTGAACGAACTAATGTTTTTTTTATCTGAATTTGTACTTTTACCGCAAAGCGCGCAAAGTCACGAAAACAAACTTTGAACTCTTCAAAAAATCGATTTATTTGACTTGAACTTTTTAAAAGTTCCTCTTATAAGTGAACTTCCCCAACACTGCACTGGGCACTGTCTCGTATTGGTCACTGTTATAGAAGAACCAATCCGTCCCACGTTTTAAAGCCTAACGTTAACGATATTAACCCTCAGGTCTCAAGGATATTTCAAGAAGAAGAGTTGGCCTACTCCCTACAGCAAAGTGTCCACATATTTGTGTCTGGGCCTACAATATAATATGAACACATCCTATTAACTGGTACTGATTGAACAATTGGCTTATATGGAGGGGATATTTGTGATTGAATGGATGGAAGTGATATCACTCATTTTTTGTTCGACAATCAATCTGAATTTGACGCCGCCCTCTGTAGCTCAGTCAGCTAAGGCATCGCGAGTGACTTTATGGAATTCATTATTCAAACTTTTGAAAAAAATTAGGCATGTATGAGTCGTGAAAGTTTCGTAGATGTTTATATATTCATTTATTTTATATATATATATATATATATATATATATATATATATATATATATATATATATATATATATATATATATATTTTACAACATTACTTTATGGATGCGATCCATTAATGATATGTAGGCCTACGAACGTTTTTGTCAAATCATGCAAATGTGACTATTCTGGGACTTGAACCCAGGACCTTCTTGGTCTTTCTTGACAATAATGTCATATTATGATAACCAGTACCTTCTTGGTCCTGGGTTCAAGTCCCAGAATGATCACATTTTCACGATTCGACAAAGACGTTCTTATTTATATATATATTTATATATATATATATATATATATATAGTATATATATATATATATATATATATATATATATATATATGTATATATATATATGAAGATATATATATATATATATATATATATATATATATATATATATATATATATTTATATATATATATATATATATATATATATATATATATATATGTATATATATATATATATATATATATATATATATATATATATATATATATATATATATATGTATATATATATATATATATATATATATATATATATATATATATATATATATATATATATATATGTATATATATATATATATATATATATATATATATATATATATATATATATATATATATATATATGTATATATATATATATATATATATATATATATATATATATACTAGCACGTTTGGCCGTCATATGATGTACCCCCTCCTTTCCTCCCCCAAAATCACCCTTCACCTTCCCATCCCCACCCTCTTCACAACCCACCACCCCTCCCTCCCACAACCCCCCCACTCTCTCTCTCTCTCTCTATCTCTCTCTCTCAATCTCTCTCTCTCTCTCTCCTCTCTCTCTCTCTCTCTCTCTCTCTCTGTCTGTCTTAATGACGTACTACTGCTGCGTTCGAATAGAAAGTTCCACAGCATATTCTCGAACAACATGAGGGTCAAAATCGACTTCACGAGAGCCTCAATGTGGACGAAGAACTCTCCCGTGCTAATAACTACAACGGTTTCTTATGGGGCGAGCTGAGCTCAAAGCAGAATGAAATAGTAGAAGACGATAGTCGTCTACTATTTTTTCTAATATTGAAACAGCATTGTGTGCTCCAAACGAAATGACGGAGTGAATAGTTCGCCTTCTCTTCCTCCCCCTCCCCTCCACACAGCCCCCAATTGTGACTGATAGGAGACCAGCCATGGGAAAACCAGTTTTCCCCAACTGTCAGTCCCACTACCCCTATCCGACACTAACGCCCGTCTCAGCACTCGAAACACCCATTCTACCGGGCTTCATAGAGCGGATGGACGGACGCACGCACGCAAGAGGATGGACGGACGGATGGACGGACGGATAAACGGACGGATGGACTCACGCACGCTCTTCCTCCCATGATCTTATTAGTGAAGATATATATATATATATATATATATATATATATATATATATATATAATATAGAATATTTAAAACTTTCACGACTCATAATATGTAATGTATGTATTATTTATGGTAAAATAAAGACGTGGTACGAAATAATAATGATTATTATTTATTAAACTGCTGCTCAACGTTTCTACTGCAATGTAACAGTCTTTATCAAGAGCGTATTTTTTTGATATTACATGTTCACATTTTGGAAGTGAAAAATAATATGAATAGAAAAACAACAATGATAGTGCATATGCACTTGATAGAAAAATATAAAACTGTTAAATTGATATGAAGAAGGCTTCTTCCACCGCTGAGTGGATCTCCCGATGAGAACGTGAAAAATCAGGGTATTTTCATAATCTTTCTTTAGAACGAAGGTTGTATGCACGAGAAGGTTCACCAACTGCATCTATTGGAGTCATGTCCCTACTATCAATTCGACGACCGTTTGTTTTTAAACGTTCCATGGCTGTTGACCAACTCGCTGATATAATATAGCCACCGTCATCACCATTGAAATTGAATGGATTTTTAGATATTTCAATTGCTTCGCTTATAGCTCTGGGCCACCTCTTTTCTTGTCTGTCCAATACTTTAGTGTTATCATAGAGAATGTTATGCTTTTCCTCAACAGCGTGCTTCGCAATTGCCGACAATCTGTAACTTTTGCATCGTTGGTGATACTTATGCTGTTTTAATCTAGCTGATACAGGTTTCATAGTTTGCCCAATATATACGAGTCCACATTCACAAGGGACCTCGTACACCCCACACGACTCCAGAGGTACCTTGTCTTTGACCGAACGAAAGGCGCTAAACAGTTGATTATCCGGTGTGAAAATTGTATTTATATTATGCTTCATCAACATTCTTCCTATCTTGTCGGTTATGCCACTCGCATAGGGCAGAAAAGCTGACGTTGTGTACTCTATTTTAGCTGGTTTAGTATTACTTTTCATGTTCATAGCTCTAGTAATTACTGAACTCGAATAACCATTATTTACGAAAATATTTCTTAAATTTGTCAGTTCAGCCGAGATGTGATCTTTGTCGGAAAGCTTTTTTGATCTTCTAACTAGAGAGTTCAAAACAGAAGTTTTTTGTAATGGATGATGTAATTGTAATGAATGCACAGTCACATCATCATCCATTACAAAAAACTTCTGTTTTGAACTCTCTAGTTAGAAGATCAAAAAAGCTTTCCGACAAAGATCACATCTCGGCTGAACTGACAAATTTGAGAAATATTTTCGTAAATAATGGTTATTCGAGTTCAGTAATTACTAGAGCTATGAACATGAAAAGTAATACTAAACCAGCTAAAATAGAGTACACAACGTCAGCTTTTCTGCCCTATGCGAGTGGCATAACCGACAAGATA
>OZ023334.1:33572319-33677319 GCA_964007535.1 Brachyptera risi | reverse complement strand
AACATTCTGACTGGTCAATTCCAACTGGTGGAGATTGTTGTCTGTCAATTTCAACAATGAGTGACGTCACGTGACAGAAGTCTATAGGTAAACGCAGTATATGCGTTGTAAGCTAAGCTATACATATATATATGAAAAAATAAAATTGGGTTTTAACGACGCACTATACTGATGGTTACGATCTATTGGCGTCAGTGGATGATGAATGAGATGATGAGATGAAAGGTTATTTTATTGGGTGTTTTGGATGGTGGAAAGGAGTCGGTCGTGGCCTGTTGTTAAGGAACCATCCCAGTATTGACATGAACGACAGAGGGAAACCACAAAAAAACCATGTCAGGATGGTCGACCAAGGCGGGAATCGAATCTTGGCCTCCCGAATAACGGTTCAGTTTGTTACCACTCGGCCACGCATCTCGGTGAATGGAGGAATTACTCGATTCGAAATGAAATCTGACATGATAGGAATTGTAATTTTTCAGGTTTTAGAAGACGAATACTTTTTTATGCATAGGAGCATAATTGAAATAATGTATAACTGGGCAAACGCAGCATATGCGTTGTAAGATGAGCTATACATCATTATGAAGTTTAATCGAGAACTCTACACACCTTGACCCCTATAAAGTAGATTCAATTCGTTAAAATATCAATTCAATTGCTAATCAATTTGGCTAATAGCCAGGCCACCTGGATCTATACTTCATGTGGGCATTTAGAGATACTCTGATAGGTGAATGTCAAATAATTCCCACATAACAAAGCCCATTTGATTGGATGTTTTGTTTTGTGACGTTTGTGGGCGGGTCAATCACTAGTCGTCAATTCAATTTCAAATCATTTTATTCTTACTTCTACATATACATACACAGAGATACAACACTATTTTGCGGTTAACCATTTGAAAGATTATAATTAAGATTCTAAATGTAGGTATATAGTAGAGAAGCAGAAATGAGAAAGCCTTCTAGAACACAAACATCTCGCATTTTGGGTTACAAGCAGGACACATACCTCATTTTCTTCAGTGAAGTGCGCTGAATACAAATATGCTGGTGTCCAAGCTGGCGAATGACGTAACAGGCTCTTGTGGCGGGAGGTCAAAGGTCAAGCGCGCAATTTTGCATTGAAACGTTAATAACTCGGTAGTGATTCGTCCTAATGCCTCACGGTTTTCTCTATTTTGTTGCTTATAATATTTTCTCATAGCGTGATTAAGAAGTTTCACCATATTTTTGACACAATAACTCTTGACGCCATCTCGAAAATGAAATACTGATTTTGATGCGTCGTTTATCTCAGATATTCTGAAAAGTTCATCGATATGCGTAAAATAGTTCAATACAATATTGTGCACAATTTAGTTGTTAATCGGTGACAGCTTATTTCATACGATTATCACAATATTTACGCATTTCAGAGCTGTAAACGTGAGCGCGAGTGCGGGAGTTTTATATAAATTATAAGCCTGCTGAATGCATGATTGTAAGCCTGGCTACGATCCGCTTCGAATTTTGATTTCAATTGATATCAGGTTCACCAAAATTGATGGCATTATTGTATTGATACAATTATAATGAATGCCAATATATATTTGTACTGTATTTGTTATCTATAACCGTCTGGTCGTATCGTCAAGGTATGCCTACATCAGATTGGTGTTTTATTAGTGTCAAAGTGCTGAATCCCATATTGATTGAGAATAATATGGACATGCCTGAAGAAACTCAGTCTATTCATTTCACATGAATCATGTTCGTCATTCAATGAAATGCCTGGAAAATATTCAGAAGAAGATATATCATCAAGATTTATGACCAACTTGCATTGAAATTTGAAATTGATCGATGTAGACCCTACATGAGTGATTAAAATACAAGACTTCAAGGTGAATTTGAAGTTAGGAATTGTAACATGTTATCTGCGTCATACTTTGATTACATACATTGATGTTGATTCGTGATCTAGTCGAGTGGTAGCTCTATGTGAGCCAAGTCCCGCGAGCATCCAGCTCACCCAGTTAAGCTCTTACTCTGACTGTGTGTTGCTATTGTGATACCAGTCCCCACAGTTGCATGCTGGCATGCATCTGAAATCTTGTGATGTATCATCATTTGTTGTATTATTTGTTTGATATACTATGATTACTAATTCGCTGACAAGTCATAAATGATGGCTTACTGCCATACTCAATTGTGATGCTATTCAAGCTATGAGCTATATTGTGAAATATGTAAATTGTGTACCGATTTCTTCGAGAGGGGGGTAAAGGAATGAACACCTCTACTAATACCACTACTACATGTCGTGGTAGGTTTGTTTTGAAGCATACGCACTGCCGAGTGCAATAATGGTTCTTCTTTTCTTTGCAGTCACATGATATCAGCTCCAACATCTTTCAGGATATGGGATCTTGAATCATGAGAACAGGTTCAAGATGTCCATCTTGCAGAAACCACCCACTGTCTCTATACAGTGAAATTGTAGGAGAGGCTTCCGTTGATTTCCACCAAACTTACTATTGATATGTAGCTCGTCTGATGTGCTGGATCAGCGCAACTCTTGTAGGAGGGACTTTCACGTAGTCTTTCTCTGAAATTCTGGAGAGAGAACACCTGACTTCTTCTATAGACTGGGAACTCGTTCGTGGATCGTGAAGTTTGCAGACGGAGGCTTCTGCACTCGCGATGCCCTCTTGACTCATGGAGTTGTCTTGGCAAAATTCGCGAAGGAGGGTTGCATTCTGCTGAAATACGTTTTTTTTTTGCTGTGCCTGATCTCATCCAACATTCTTGTGGCAAAGATTTCAGTAGTGCTACTAGAAGCACTCAAACGTCAGTGTCCCGGCAGTGCACAATGAGCCTCTTGAACCCACAAGAAGTTGCGTCTTTTGCATCGTAGATGCAAAAGACCATCAACATCGTATATGAAAACTTAAATCTACCTTGCACGCGTGTGATGGCATCTCTGACCTATACGACGATCTTTCTGTTAAAAGTGGTACGAGATAGTATCGAAAGCGTGACAACCAAGGGATCGAAAAGAAATATATCTGATCGAGCTAACAAACTGCCAGACTGGAGAAGATGGGTTGGTCTTGTTGACAATAGAAGAATACCTTCTGACCTTGTGGCTTGGGAGCTATCGGAAGCGAAGACTGAAGGAAGGTTCACACACCCCAAGATCTCGACATCCTCTTTTCCTCTCTATAAGAAGCCAACACTCGTATTATACTCTACGCAAAAGACGCATCTTCTTGTGGGTTCAAGAGGCTCATTGTGCACTGCCGGGACACTGACGTTTGAGTGCTTCTAGTAGCACTACTGAAATCTTCGCCACAAGAATGTTGGATGAGATCAGGCACAGCAAAAAAAAAAACGTATTTCAGCAGAATGCAACCCTCCTCCGCGAATTTTGCCAAGACAACTCCATGAGTCAAGAGGGCATCGCGAGTGCAGAAGCCTCCGTCTGCAAACTTCACGATCCACGAACGAGTTCCCAGTCTATAGAAGAAGTCAGGTGTTCTCTCTTCAGAATTTCAGAGAAAGACTACGTGAAAGTCCCTCCTACAAGAGTTGCGCTGATCCAGCACATCAGACGAGCTACATATCAATAGTATGTTTGGTGGAAATCAACGGAAGCCTCTCCTACAATTTCACTGTAGAGAGACAGTAGGTGGTTTCTGCAAGATGGACATCTTGAACCTGTTCTCATGATTCAAGATCACATATCCTGAAAGATGTTGGAGCTGATATCATGTGACTGCAAAGAAAAGAAGTACCATTATTGCACTTGGCAGTGCGTATGCTTCAAAACAAACCTACCATGACATGTAGTAGTGGTATTAGTAGTGGTGTTCATTCCTTTAACCCCCTCTCGAAGAAATCGGTACACAATTTACATATTTCACAATATAGCTCATAGCTTGAATAGCATCACAATTGAGTATAGCAGTAAGCCATCATTTATGACTTGTCAGCGAATTAGTAATCATAGTATATCAAACAAATAATACAACAAATGATGATACATCACAAGATTTCAGATGCATGCCAGCATGCAACTGTGGGGACTGGTATCACAATAGCAACACACAGTCAGAGTAAGAGCTCAACAGGGTGAGCTGGATGCTCGCGGGACTTGGCTCACATAGAGCTACCACTCGACTAGATTACTAATCAACATCAATGTATGTAATCAAAGTATGACGCAGATAACATGTCACAATTCCTAACTTCAAATTCAACTTGAAGTCTTGTATTTTAATCACTCATGTAGGGTCTACATCGATCAATTTCAAATTTCAATGCAAGTTGGTCATAAATCTTGATGATATATCTTCTTCTGAATATTTTCCAGGCATTTCATTGAATGACGAACATGATTCATCTGATATGAATAAACTGGGTTTCTTCAGGCATGTCCATATTATTCTCAATCAATATGGGATTCAGCACTTTGACACTAATAAAACACCAATCTGATGTAGGCATACTTTGACGATACGACCAGACGGTTATAGATAACAAATACAGTACAAATATATATTGGCATTCGTTATAATTGTATCAATACAATAATGCCATCAATTTTGGTGAACCTGATATCAATTGAAATCAAAATTCGAAGCGCATCGTAGCCAGGCTTACAATTATGCACTCAGCAGGCTTATAATGTATATAAAACTCCCGCACTCGCGCTCACGTTTACGGCTCTGAAATGCGTAAATATTGTGATAATCGTATGAAATAAGCTGTCACCGATTAACAACTAAATTGTGCACAATATTTGTTTGATTTATTTTACGCATATCGATGAACTTTTCAGAATATCTGAGATGAACTACGCATCAAAATCAGTATTCCATTTTCAAGATGGCGTCAAGAGTTATTGTGTCACAAATATGGTGAAACTTCTTAATCACGCTATGAGAAAATATTATAAGCAACAAAATAGAGAGAATCGTGAGGCATTAGGACGAATCACTACCGAGTTATTAACGTTTCAATGCAAAATTGCGCGCTTGACCTTTGACCACCCGCCACAAGAGCCTGGGTCATTCGCCAGCTTGGACACCAGCATATTCGTTTTCAGCGCACTTCACTGAAGAAAATGAGGTATGTGTCCTGCTTGTAACCCAAAATGCGAGATACAAGGAATATCAATTTTGTGCTTCTCTAATAATATAGAAGATTCAAGAAAGCCGCGTGAGACAGTGTCTTGTGCTGTGCTGGCTGTCTACAAAAAATAGAGTACGCGTTTCTGAATCCATACCAGTTATGGAGAAACAACATGAGAAAAGAAACGATTGCATGAACCATTGATGATATTATAATATTGATTATGATAAATCATACATGATATACTTTACTCTTACATTTACACAAAACTACGGAATATACAGGAGCTACTGGACTTGTGAAAAATAAAAGCTTCGGGCAGAGATGGAAAGAAAAAAAATAGACTGTAAATGGAAAATTTCAAAATCTAGAAAAGCCGTAAATTTCAGTAATGATTCTATTATTGTTTCTATCTAATTGTTGAATATAAAGATCATTCATCAGAATATTATTATCTTCTGAACGGCTTGCTAGAATTGCGTACACAATTTTAATAATGTGTATATTATCAATGTGTTCATATGCAGAGATTTTGGTCTTTTTCGGAGATTTTAATTTCATCTTCTTCCGTCCAGTCAAATCTTGTGGAGATTTTGGAAACTTCGGGATGATATTTTCAGAAATGGTCCAACCGATATGAACCAAAAAAAATGCATTTTCAAGTCGGATAAGTATACGTGTGCGGAAAAGGTTTCAAACCGTGCGACCTGTGCAGTGCTTATAAACAAAAAACAAACACACGAACAAACAAAACACACAGACAAGGCTCTATAAGAGTAAGATGAAGGTGTCACCATTCGCTCATTTGAAAACGAATGAAGGAATTAATCAATCAAAATGAAAACTGACAAGAAAGGAATTGTAATTTTTTAAGCTCTCGAGGACAAAAATTGATAGTTTTTTTCCTGTAGAAGCAAATTTGAAGAGTATCATGATCATATTGCGTGATTAAATGAATCCCCCTATTCTTCCGGGTCGGAGGTCGTCTAAAATACGTCATTCTTACATTAACATCGAGAACTTGACCCACAGCCATCAAAGGCAGAGGGAGAGGGAGAGGGAGAGGGAGAGGGAGAGGGAGAGGGAGAGGGAGAGGGAGAGAGAGAGGGAGAGGGAGAGGGAGAGGGAGAGGGAGAGGGAGAGGGAGAGGGAGAGGGAGAGGGAGAGGGAGAGGGAGAGGGAGAGGGAGAGGGAGAGGGAGAGGGAGAGGGAGAGGGAGAGGGAGAGCGAGAGCGAGAGGGAGAGGGAGAGGGAGAGCGAGAGGGAGAGGGAGAGCGAGAGGGAGAGGGAGAGAGTTTAGGATCGTTTGAACGGGGCACCACAAGGGCAATCTTGATACCCCAGAGAAATGGTTGAGTGGGTTTAACTGGAAGATAACTTCATCTTCCAGTTGGACTCTGGGCATGAATCACAGTATAAAATAGGGCTGAAACCGTTCGTGCATCATTATTTCATATATTATCTAAACTGTCACTATTGCTATTATGTGAGGTATAATTTTAGAAACCATTGTACGGATACATTGTATGAAGTTATAGAATACATGACGAGACAAACATAATAACCATATACTTGGCTACTTCTCAGTTCTCGGCCATTGAAATATTAGCCAGGCATTGGGATGTTTCGTATAGTCTGTCTCGCTATCTGTAGCAAGTGATCTTTGTCATTTGCTCATCTATTGACCAGCAAGAAGACATACATATAAATATGTCAATCATGCACTTTGGCATTTCACTCTAACTATATTATATCCAAGTTATTATATTCAATATCGTATTAACATGAAGAGTGTACCAAATACACCAAGGTCAATATCTTAGACTAAGTCTCTTGGGGCACTGTTCACTTCTTCCAATAACAGCAGATGTAAATTTTATCATTATGAAATGTGTTGAAAGATGAGTGGTAAACCTAAATTATACTTATGACTATCACTTACTTATTTATTGAAGGTCGTGAAGTTTGAACTAACTGATGCAATGAACCTAACCTATATCCAAACTAACCTAATCTCATTAACCTGACCAAACAAATACAGATTCACAATTGACTAAAACCTGGTTCGACCCCCGCCACCGTACATCTTTCGAGTGTTTTCTCCTGGTTTCCCTCCACAGACTACGCTAATGCTGGGATGGTTCCTACAACACAGGACACGACCGCTTCCCTCTCACTATCCTTCCCATTACCTAAGAAACCTTCACCTCATCATCCCATCATCTCATCAATCATTCATTCGACGCCGATATATCTCAGTTATCATTATAGTGCGTCATCAAACTCAATATGAAAAAATAAGAATAAACGAATGAGCATTCTAAACAGATTTAATCTAAACTATTAAAGCGGGGGGGGGGGGGGGGTAAGGTGCAAATCCTAATTCTTACCATTGGTCCGTCTCACTATGAAAAAAATGATTTGAAATAAAAGCTGTGTGAGAAAGCCAATATTCGCCGAATATGATTTTATTTTGTCTGGTATTGTACAAACGTCTGTCATTCAAGTTTCTGACAACGATTGTGAATGAACCAATGTCTCCTTTCCTCCCTTCAGACACTTGTCTTAAACTGTCATAGTAGATATACATTGATAGCTCAAGGTTATTGCTGGGACATTGGTAAAATGAAATCTGCAACAATAAAGCCACACGCCATGCGAGTTGATCAATTGAAATCATATGGCGGAAATAAGTAACTATGTTATACATATCAGACGAAAGATGGCATTCGAGCGCAGATATTTTGTGGGAACACTTTTTCTCCACCTATATTAGTTCTACTACGTTCCTAGCTCAAAAGAGCATTACACGTTATTCTCCATAAGAGAGATTTTTGTTAGGCCCGGTCGAAAATTATCGACTTTTCACGTTTTTTTTCTCCCATGTCAAATGGGGTAAGGGTTTCTGCAAGGGCGTTTTATGTCATAACATGATGAGACGGAACAATGGTGAGAATTGAGTATTGCACCTCACCCCCCCCCCCCTTATTAAGCCAATCTCAAACCTACCACGGCCCGACGTTTGTAATCAGAATGTGTTCCAGAGACCGGATATGAGGTGGTGCGACCGGAAGAGCTGCGCCAGCGGCGGGTCGACGACCCCGAGTGGGGGGTGGACGTGGTGGTGGACTGCAGCGGCAACACGCTGGCCATGGAGGAGGCCGTCGACTGGCTCAGAAGCGGCGGGCGTCTACTCATCTTCGGCGTCGGCTCTCCTGACGAGACTATGACGTGAGTCTAGTTCTCCGTATGTTGCAGTCACGTCGAATTTGACTAATTTACCATGGTGACATTCACATAATTGTTTGATTCTGAAGTGTCAACATTATTTAGATGAGCGTAGCGAAGCTTTCCATTTCACACCCTGAAAAAAAATGAGCTTCGTTTTTATGTTTTTTTTTTTTTTTTTTTTTTCAATTATGTACGCGGCATACAGGTCAGAGAAATGAATCAATCAACTTGAAACTTCTTCTGATTGTTGATGTCATACCAGAATAGGTAGGGATTGTTATTCAGAGAAATCGGTCAGAAGGTTTTTCCGGAAAATAATCGGAAAGTTTGGAAAATCCTCATAAAAATAACCCGGAGGAAAAATACTTGAAAAACCAGAATTTTTCAAAAGCTCTCAAATTCTCACAGAATATGAAAAATACTATTATACACCTTTTCAGAGATTTTTACAACAATCGAATGAAAAATAATGAAGAAAACGCAATAAACGTGTACATTTTATTGATTATTTGGATCAATTGATTTTGCAAAGTTTTTATGCGACAGGTTGCAGCACTATAAATATCAATGAGTTGCGGGTAAGGTTTTCAGGCGTTTAAAGTAATCCAAGGTCCGTAGATGTGAATTGAGCTGACAAGTTATTTTTCATTCTAGATTGCCTTTCTTCTAAGCTCATCTCACAACGCGCATCCCGCGTTTTCCTAGTAGAGATAAGTTTGTTAGATGAGCGTAGCGAAGCTTTCCATTTCACACCCTGAAAAAAAATGGGCTTCGTTTTTATGTATGTTTTTTTTTTCTTTTTTGTAATTATGTACGCGACATACAGGTCAGAGAAATGAATCAATCAACTTGAAACTTTTTCTGAACGTTGGTGTTATACCAGAATAGGTTGGGATTGTTATTCAGAGGAATCGGTCAGAAGGTTTTTCCGGAAAATAATCGGAAAGTTTGGAAAATCCTCGTAAGAATAACCCGGAGGAAAAATACTTGAAAAACAAGAATTTTTCAAAAGCTCTCAAATTCTCACAGAATATGAAAAATACTATTATACATCTTTTCAGAGATTTGTACAACAATCGAATGGGAAATAATGAAGAAAACGCAATAAACGTGTACATTTTATTGAATATTTGAATCAATTGGTTTTGCAAAGTGTTTATGCGACAGGTTGCAGGTTACTATAAATATCAACAAGTTGCAGGTGAGGTTTTTGAACGTTTGAAGTAAGTCAAGGTTTGTAGATGTAAATTGAGCTGACAAGTTATTTTTCATTCTAGATTTCCATACTTCTAAGCTCATCTCACAACGCGCATCCCGCGCTTTCCTAGTGAGATGAGCGTAGCGAAGCTTTCCATTTTACACCCTGAAAAAAAATGGGCTTCGTTTTTTTTTTTTTTTTTTTTTTGTAATTATGTACGCGGCATACAGGTCAGAGAGATGAATCAATCGACTTGAAACTTTTTCTGAACGTTGGTGTCATACCAAAATAGGTTGGAATTGTAATTCAGAGGAATCGGTCGGAAGGTTTTTCCGGAAAATAATCGGAAAGTTTGGAAAATCCTCATAAGAATAACCCGGAGGAAAAATACTTGAAAAACAAGAATTTTTCAAAAGCTCTCAAACTAGCACAGAATATGAAAAATACTATTATACACCTTTTCAGAGATTTTTACAACAATCGAATGAGAAATAATGAAGAAAACGCAATAAACGTGTACATTTTATTGAATATTTGGATCAATTGGTTTTGAAAAGTGTTTATGCGACAGGTTGCAGGTTACTATAAATATCAACAAGTTGCAGGTGAGGTTTTTGAACGTTTGAAGTAAGTCAAGGTTTGTAGATGTAAATTGAGCTGACAAGTTATTTTTCATTCTAGATTGCCATACTTCTAAGCTCATCTCACAACGCGCATCCCGCGTTTTCCTAGTTCTACGAACACTGCTACCAAAATGGTTACTATTTGAACACATCGAAACAAGATATCTATACAAAATGATAAAATGTCATTTTTCACGGAGGGGCAAATCTCTGAAAAGTGACATTCTATCATATATATATATATATATATATATATATATATATATATATATATATATATATATATATATATATATATATATATATATATATATATATAGATATATATATATATATATATATATATATATATATATATATATAGATATATAGATATATATATATATATATATATATATATATATATTCATATATATATATATATATATATATATATATATATATATATATATATATATATATATATATATATAGATATATATATATATATATATATATGCATATATATATATATATTCATATATATATATATATATATATATATATATATATATATATATATGAATGAAAATATATATATATATATACATACATACATACATATATATATATATATATATATATATATATATATATATATATATATATATATATATATATATATATATATATATATATATTGATATATATATATATATATATATATATATATATATATATATATATATATATATATATATATCATGTATATATAAAAATCTCGTGTCACGGTGTTTGTGGTCGCACTCCTCCGAAACAGCCTGACCGATTTACATGAAATTTTTCATGTATATTCGGCAGGTATGAGAATATGTCGTAAAGTATTTTTCTCCTTTTTTTTCGACAATTTTTTTTTTTTTTTTGACAACAAAAATTACCTATAACCCTGTATTTTCACTCTCCTCCCTCCCTCTGCCCCTCACCCACCTGTTTTCACCCTCCTCTTTTTGAATGAACATCATCCAAATGATTAAACCGTCATTCGTATTTCAAACAGAACGAAATTTCTTGTGTTGTTGAATGACAGATGGCGCTAATTCCGCACCATCGAACTTTCTGCGCAAGTCATTCACGAGAAGCGTTGTGTCATTTTGACATTTCATCCTGCATTTGTTATGTATCACAACGCAGTGCGTGCAAAATTCATAAGAAATATATACGTGATGTTGGTGGAAATATTATCGGTATACGGTTTAAGGGGGGGCAGGAAAGCCCTATACTGATAATGTGAAAATACCAATTTTTAGTCACCATTTTCTCAGAATTCTTTCAACTCAGAGTGACGAAACTTCTCTGTGAGTAGAAACATACTCAAGCAACAACTGGTGTGGAGCATTAATTCTGAGATCTAAAAAATTTCGCGTCCTGATTTTATTGAGTAGGCCTAGCAATCAAATTTGTATTACACATTCAAGCAAACAATATTTTTTGTTTTCATACGAATTCGGAAAAACTAAACTTCCTGTACACCATGTCATGATAAATATATCCATCGTTATATGTTGAACATTTCAGCTCTTCAACACAAATATTGAAGAAAATATGAGTACACGGAAAAGAAAAAGAGGATGGTTTTGAGAAATTAATTGTGAAACAATTGTAAGCAAACAGTAGAAGGCGATGTGGAAAAAAATGCTATTTCACAACATAGGGTGACCATCTTCTTCTCCAACGAAAACTTCTGTCTACCAAAAGTCATGAAAAATAAGTTCTTCAGTCTTTGTTGAATTCAAAACCACTAACACAAGAACTGTATCATATATAGTGAAGTTTCCATGGTATTCAATACAATTTGGAGATTTTGGTAACGAATAAACACTTTCAAAAGTGAAAATGGGAAAGTCAACAAGAGAGCAAACAGTAGAAGGCAATGTAAAAGAATGCTATTTTACAAAAAATTGTGACCATCTTCTTCAATGTAATAATCTATAAATAATTAATATGGCAGAACAACGTTTGCCGTGTCAACTAGTATATATATATATTTATATATATATATATATATATATATATATATATATATATATATATATATATATATATTTATATATATATATATATATATATATATATATATATATATATATATTATATATATATATATATATATATATATATATATATATATATATATATATATATATATATATAAATGTATGAATGATTGATAATTTGAAACAAAAATCAAATAAAAAAAATACACCGACGCCACATTTATCAAACTAAGCTGTACTGAGTGAGACGTACAAATATCAAGACTATACATTCTATGATTTCATTTTCATTATTTTCATCATTTTATTTTTATTTGTCTTATATTTCATCAAGTGAAGTATTAAGTAATACTAGTATTACTACTAGTAATGCTAGTACTAGTAGTGATACTAGTAGTAGTGTAAGTATAGTAAGTGAAGTATTTTTAATTAAAAAAACTGCAATACGTATAATTATCGAAAACAATTGGAGGACATAGATAGACCCTCGCAAGGAATGAACACTACTTCTACTAACTTACTATACTTAATAATATTTGAAACTCGCTTTCCAAAAATGTAATTTCCAAACGAAATATTTTGTTTTCAGACTGTCTCCTTTCAAAATATTCGTGAAAGAATTGAAGATCATCGGATCACTCGTCAATCCCTTCATATTCCCGAAGGCCCTGGACTGGGCATCCACCTTGGGAAGAAGGTGAGCTCATCACACTGCAAAACTCTTCTTAGTTCTTAGTTATACACACAGCAAAACTCTTCTTAGTTCTTAGTTATACCTATGACTATCAATAACGTAACGGGATAAGCAACATGGCATTTTCCTTTCGCACCATGCGTATATCAAAGGGATGCCGCCTCACAAATTGTATGATAATTTGCTGGTATTATTGTATGTTGATCTATACAAGTAATAGATGTAATGCAATCTGTGAATCCAGCTGAACCCCTTACAACTGAATTGAACAATATTGGAATAAATTTCAATTGAATTGGCCAATCTAAATTTAAAATACGTCTGGATGTAAAAGCATTTAGATCCCTAGTCAAGAGCCATACTGCTATATTTACCATTTGATAACTGGATAATTACTCATCATCAACGAGAAAGATCAGAAACAATGCAAGTATACTACTATGTACTATACACTGAAATACGAGCCTACGTACGATCTGATTTGAAGTCGCGAATCTCAGAAATGTACACGAAAGTGCGCTGATTCCACCATGGTGAAAACGGCCTAATGTTGAAAGGATAGGACTTACGCCATGTTGCTAATCCCGTTAGGTTATTGATAGTCATAGCTCTAATCTACATCTTAGTTCAATGCTATTATTTCTCACTTACTATTGATTATATCAATATTACTATCATGTCACTATCAAGGATTCAAGAAAGGAAGGAAATAATTTCTGAACATTGAACTTGTCTAGTTTACGATTAAAAATAATTTCAAGAAAATCAAATATCCCAAGAAAAGAAGAAGAGAAGAGAAGAAGTTGAGAGAAAAAGAAGACCAACAAACATTTGTGTATCCATCCTGACTTGGTTTTTCGTGGTTTCCCACAGTCCTCGAAGCAAATGCTTGGATGAAGTACTAATTGGCCACGACCTTTAATTAGTAGAGTGATAGGCCGAATTATAACATTATAGGCCTATCACTCTTTTTTTCCATTTTGTATAATGACAAACTTTACTTTGGCTGTTAATGGAGTGAAGTGATCATTGCTCAAGAGACTTGTTTCAAAGTGGAAGATATCAACATTCGTGTGTTTTGTTTACTCTTAATACCAATGCTGATAATGTCCGGATATATATCACAGAAACGGTTTTTACTTATAATGTGTTCCGGACTTTCGGAAACTGCAAGACTTTTATCTGCGGCGGAAAGTTATGGTCACCAACAGCGCAGCCCTGGTGTTGAACTTCATTGGTTTTAAATAATTAAAATAGGGTGATAAGATCGCCCTTGTGTTGCCCCGTCCAAACGATCCTACTTTTCATCCTTAGCCTTAAGGTCCAACCTCCATTACCTCATGGTCATGAAAAAATTATGATTTTTTGTCAGTCGATTCGCTTTGATGTGCTCGATAATAATATCCAAACAGATGATAGGCTAACCGGGATAAATTTTGAGTTATATCACTTCAAATACTGGATGTTTCCCTATCATTTAACACGCAACCTTCAAATTCCATGCGTTTTTATCATTGAACAGATCGTTAAAATATACTGAAAGGCATGACATTCAATCAAAAAACTTGTTTTATTGTACATGAAGATGTAACGAATAGAATTATGCATGAATAAATATAGGTACCCGCTCTCATTTATGAATCACACTCATTTTAAGAGGAAAAATAGTTGATTTTTCACCAAAACGAAGTCAAAATAGCAGCTTAATATTTCATTAAAGCGCTGTAACTTCGGCCAAAAAAATATGACTATGTTTCTGATGTAATTCCAATTCAAGAATATACATGTTCAATAAAGCTTTACTGAAATTTCCCCAATGTAGAATTAATTTCAAAATTACTTTTTGACTCTGCTGACCAAACGGGTAGTAGACTTTAATTGGGGAACAATGATTTTGTATCAAGTTTCGATGTTATTAAAAAAAAATGTCACTTTACACTAATCAACAGATGAATAAAATTCAATTTCACCGTAGTAGTCGAAAAGAACGAATATTTTTTTTTCTTTTGGTCCACGCTCAAATAAAACAACGAATTCAGTCGAAACTTGGCCCACACAAGAGTGTAATCAATAATCATATAGCTTGATACTATATTGTTAAAAGCGCAATCGGTTGCACCATTACTGAGAAAACAGATTGCAAAGTTTTCAAAAACCTCATACGTAGAACCCGAAGGGAAAAAATGAAAAAAAATGTTTCATTCGACTAAATTTTAATTGTCACTGAACTCTGAAATGATATTGCCAGACGTTTTGATGAAAAATATTGAAATTTGATTTCTTCACATCAATTAAATCTGTTGAAAACCCCATCAAGAATGTATAAGCAAAAGGTATAACCGATCTAGTTTCAGAATGAATAAAATGAGTTATGAATAAAACAGGTGGGCAGTGACATAATTGTTTTGAACTCAAGGTGCATATATAGCTTTCCATCACATCTCATATTATAAATATGCCTAAATCGCGTTCATCCAACAACGCGTATGTTTTCCTAGTATTCCACAATATATCAGAGCTCATTGACAACATGCAAGGTGGATGCTCGATTGCTTAGTTTCAACTCTTATCTTGAATCATTCATCTTTATGATTTCAGATACTTGAACTTCGCGAATCTTGGGATCAAAACGTTCCCACTACACAAACACAAGAAAGCAATAAAAGCACTGAAAGAAGGAAACGTAACAAAGGTGATTTTCAGATTCGGGAAAAAAACTACATTATAAATAAACAAATTATAATAAAAAGTACAAACGTCATATTTCTTTGACTTATCAAGTCATTGTATGTTAATGGATGGCCTGAATGAGCCTCAGATATCTGCAGACCAAGCATGTGGAGGAAACACGTGTGTGTACACGACTGGAAAATATGGGTTGGGGGGGAGGGGGGGGGAACTGATACTGACGGGGGTTGTGATTGGAGAAGACGATTTGGGAGACTTTGGTGTGCAGTTGATATAACAATGTGTGGCAACACTGTAAACAAGTCCTACAATACCTGTGACGAGTAAACGATTGGCTAGCACACTGAACCGTCATTCAGCAGACTGGAGTTTGTTCCCTCTTTTCGTGGTTTTCTTCTTCGTTCGTGTCAATACTGGGATGGTTCCTTAACAACAGGCCACGACCGACTCCTTCCCACTATCCAAAAACACCTAATGGAATAATATTTCATCTCAACATCTCATCATCTCATCATCTCATATATCATTCATCGAAGCCAATAGATCGTAGTCATCAGTATAATACGTCGTTAAACCCAATATAAAAAATGATCATAATAATATTCTTTCAGGCATATCAGTCATTTGTTTGATATTATTATTCTGAATTATGATAAACTTGACATCTGCTGTTGACGGAAAGAAATGAATATCGCCCAAGAGACTTGATTCATAGTGGAAGATATCAACATGCGTGTGTTTTGTTTAGTCTTGATACCAATGCTGGTAATGTCTGGATATCACAGAAATGGTTTTTACTTATAATGTGTATACCGAACTTTCGGCAACTGAAAGACTTTTGTCTGCGGTGGAAAATTATGTTCACAGACGCAGCGCAGTCCTGGTGTTGAAGTTCATTGGTTTTAAATAATTATAATGGGGCGGTAAGATCGCCCTTGTGGTGCCCCGTCCAAACGACCCTACCTTTCATATTCATAGTCCTAGTTGAGGAACAATGATTTTGTATCAAGTTTCGATCTTATTAAAAAAAATAATAATAATGAAGTTGAAATTCCTTCTATTTTGCAGTATAAGTATAAATCAGGTGTGTTCACAAAATACCCACGAAGCCTGATTCAGGCTTATCTGTGGAATAAATGCGAAAAAATACGATGTACATGAAGTATGAATTATGGTGAAACGAAAAAAACAAACAATTAAGTTATAAGTAATGAGCAAATTGATTCATATTTGGATATATGAAATGAATGGTGATATCCATATAATAATACCATCCATTCTAGGGATTGAAAAATGAAAACCAAGGTCCACACAATATTTGAGTGTCACAATAATACTTATGTCCGGTTTTACGGAACTGGAAAGCAATAGTTAGTGGATTAACTTGTTATCACCATTGGTTACATATGTTATTTACATACATTTGATTAATAGTTAGTGGATTAGTACCTTAACTGAGATTGGTGAAACCGCACCTTAGAGCAATAAAACATGATGCTTATAATTATAAAAGAGTAATTACAACGAGAATCAAAACTTTATAGTTTCTAATCTTGAGAAAAGAACAAGACAATTCATAACATTAAGGTCCGGTTATACCAATCTCAGTTGGGGTACTAATCCACTAACCATTAATTAAAGGTATGAAAATAACATATGTAACCAATGGTGATAACAAGTTAATCCGCTAACTATTGCTTAATCCAGTTTCGTGAACCCGGACCTTGATGCATTAAAATATAGTTTGACTTTTTAAATAATAAATTCTTCTGACATTTGCATTTCTAAAAGAACAAAGCTCAAATTACGAATTAGCTCTATTCAACAAAAATCTACAAAATCTACACTTAATATACAATGCACAATAAATGTATCATTTTACAAGAAGTGGTGAATTTCCTTCAAGGCTATAGTGTATCTTCCATACAATATTCATATTGTCACAGTAGTCAGTTGACCACTGTTTTTCTATCATACATAATGTTTGTTCTATTCTAATCGACCATTAACCACTGATCAACATCTATCCAACTGATTGCTCCGACGTCTGTCGTTAGGGAGAATGACCTATGCATTCACCTAGTCAGCGTAAATGACCCTACACATAGCAACAGCAAGTGAGGTGTGTGTATAAATGCGTGTGTGATGAGTACTCGGTCTCTTGAGAAGACACCAGACGAAGTGAGGGACAGGGCCGCTATTAACATCTTACGCGTGCCGCTGTCCCCGATCGACGTACTCTCCTGCGGGCTAAGTATCGGTCCAGTTGACCGTTTTAATTCCTTTCCTGAATTGTAAGATCGTCGGTCCACTGTAGATGCATTTTTCGTCAAACGTCAGATTTATTTTTAACTGTTTCAATCATCTTGTTTTGTTTCTGAATCACCATCAATAAATATCTATTGTCCTTTAAATCACTGTTTACGTCACTTATACCTTCACGATCCTACAACCAACCTCTCACTTTTCAAAAGTAAGCGCCACTATTTCTAAATTATTGACTACACCCCTCGTCTAAATCTATTCAGAACCTGGCATCCAAATTTCGGTTGTAACAATATCAATAATAATTGATGCGTAACATTGATACATCATGAAGGGCTGAAAATACCCACTTGATAATCCGTGGAATGACTCATTGCATGGCCAACAATATGGAATATAAATTACCGAAAAGTAAACAACCACATTCCTGAGGCCAATAATTGCTAATTTAATATCAAACCTATATTTATAAACAGGAAATTTAGCTATCAGCATACAATTATATGATAATTAAACGAAATATATCCAAAGCATAATAATAATATAATAATAATAATCTCAAGATTTTTTTTATTTTTCAATTCAAGATTATACAGAAAAGTACACGATGATGCACAAAGCCTGTAAACAGGCTTATCTGTGATTTGCATTATAATTACAACACATGAGAAACATAACTGATACAAATTAATTACAGGTACAGTGATGACGTAATTAGTTTTGTGAATCACACGTGTTCCAATGATAGTATAATGTGCCAATGTAACAAGACATATATGTTTTTTCATTTCCCTCCTCATTATAATTTTAAAATATATATAAATTTTCATCTGACATAAAAAATTGAGAGAATATATATAGGGCCTATGATGATTTCATTATGAAACAATTACAATTATAATAATTATAATTATAATATTGGGTTGGTTATTTATTAGTCATGCACCTGAAACGATTGTCAACAGAACAGACAAATATGTTCGCTCTTGTCGGGTAACTATGAAAAGGCGCGTAAAAAAATTGATTTGAGTGGATGGAGGAGGGGGGGGGGGGGACAGGGAACTATATTCTACATAAGTTTGCGTTTATTCGGAAGACCAATGAGGGTGTCTATTGGCACATTCAGTGGTATGGGAGGAGGTTAGAAACATTAGTGGGGGGTCATTGGCCCCTACATAATGAACTTGAAATAACGTCCTAGTGCCAGCTAGCTCCAAGAGGCTGAGACTTTGACTAGTTAATGTCTACTAGGAGAGCTACCTGCCATGGCAACGTGTCTGGTCTCTGTGTATTTCCATTGTTGTTAGCACAAAATACTAGTCCTGCTCGTGAAATGAGCTTTGAAATGTGATGGAATTATTCAGTCCAAGAGACCGTGGATTTGTTATTAGATGAGCTTAGTGAGGATTCCATCCCACTCTCATAGAGCTTTGTCTGTGTTTTTTTTGTTTTTTGTAAGCACTGCACAGGTCACATGGGTAGACTGATCAACATGAAACTTTTTTGTATGGGCCAACTTTCACAACTTAGAACTGTATTGTATTTGGAATGAATCGGTTAGATATATTCTGAGAAATATCATGTCAAAGTTTTTAAAAACCCATAAGAAAATTAAAAAAAAAAAAATCTCTCCGAAAATAATAAAATTTTCTCTGAGTGTTCAAACATGGATGATACACATAACCATCATTTTGTGAGCAATTCGAATCAGCCGTTTCGAAGAAAAAAATTCAAATAACTGTTTTCATTCATCAAATATATGGAAATGAGCCAAGATTCACTGCCTCCTAGATTCGATATTTGCCCAAGAATTAACTATTTTTATATTCTTCAAGGTGTGTAGAATATTACAGAGAAGATAAAGTAGCAATTAAATGAAGGACAAAGTGTGTAGAATACCAGAGTCGATGAAGAAGCAAATGTAGGACTGTTATTATACCTTATTCAGATATCTCGCTAATCTTACAACGCATATTTCGCGTTTGCCCAGTTAAAATCTAAATTACAAGATTTCACATCCCCTCATTTATTGAAGGCAGACCAAGAACTTAACGTACTAGAACAATATATTTTGCCAACTCTCATATTCTCTTTACAGAATGCTCCTATCGCATCACTCCCTATGAAATATCTTGATGATCTTGACAAAATAATACGAAGCACTATCGAAGAAATCTTGTCATTACCAGGAGACACCCCTGATAGCATGATAAACACAGACAACAAATACAAGGGATTAGGCACATTCAGAGCGAAGGGTGAAGCATTCGTACAACATCACAACATTTGCCAGGATATTGATAAGGCTAGAGATCCGTACGTACAAAAAACTCGAGACACAACATCTGGAAGGAAGATATGCCTTGAAAAACTCAACATTACACCTGGAGAATTGCAAAGAGAAGGGAGAGCTATTATAAGTTGTTGAGCCTCATCATGAGAGACTGTTTACGCGATAGAGAATTCAATAGTTGGTGCTCTCTCATTCAAGAAGGAAGAGGTTTTGAGGTATATAAAGATTTCACCCCAGCGAATAAGTGGGAATCCTCGTCAGAATGACGGGATGCCCTTAAATTCACATGCGGCACAGCTCCTGTTCAAGCTCTGCATAGTCGAAGCCGAGACGGTCACCACTGCAGACATTGCCTCAGTGAGGAAGAACATCTACCCCACGTACTTGACTTCTGGAATCATGTTGAGCTTCTCAGGAACACACGTCACATGAAGCACAGCTCCTGTTCGAGCTCTGCATGGTCGAAGCCGAGACGGTCACCACTGCAGACATTGCCTCAGTGTGAAAGAAACTCTACCCCACGTACTTAGCTTCTGCAATCATGTTGAGCTTCTCAGGAACACACGTCACATGTAGCACAGCTCCTGTTCGAGCTCTGCATGGTCGAAGCCAAGACGGTCACCACTGCAGACATTGCCTCAGTGTGGAAGAAACCCTACCCCCCGTACTTGACTTCTGCAAACATGTTGGGCTTCTCAAGAACACGTCACATGTAGCACAGCTCCTATTCGAGCTCTTCATGGTCGAAGCCAAGACGGTCACCACTGCAGACATTGCCTCAGTGAGGAAGAACATCTACCCCACGTACTTGGCTTCTGCAGAAATACAAAGCTTCTCAGGAACACACGTCACATGCAGCACAGCTCCTGTTCAAGCTCTGCATGGTCGAAGCCAAGACGGTCACCACTGCAGACATTGCCTCAGTGAGGAAGAACATCTACCCCACGTACTTGGCTTCTGCAGAAATACAAAGCTTCTCAGGAACACACGTCACATGCAGCACAGCTCCTGTTTGAGCTCTGCATGGTCAAAGCCAAGACGGTCACCACTGCAGACATTGCCTCAGTGAGGAAGAACACCTACCCCACGTACTTGACTTCTGCAAACATGTTGGGCTTCTCAAGAACACGTCACATGTAGCACAGCTCCTATTCGAGCTCTGCATGGTCGAAGCCAAGACGGTCACCACTGCAGATATTGCCTCAGTGAGGAAGAACCTCTACCCCACGTACTTGACTTCTGCAATCATGTTGAGCTTCTCAGGAACACACGTCACATGCAGCACAGCTCCTGTTCGAGCCTTCCATGGTCAAAGCCAAGACGGTCACCACTGCAGACATTGCCTCAGTGAGGAAGAACACCTACCCCACGTACTTGACTTCTGCAAACATGTTGGGCTTCTCAAGAACACGTCACATGTAGCACAGCTCCTAATCGAGCTCTTCATGGTCGAAGCCAAGACGGTCACCACTGCAGACATTGCCTCAGTGAGGAAGAACATCTACCCCACGTACTTGGCTTCTGCAGAAATACAAAGCTTCTCAGGAACACACGTCACATGCAGCACAGCTCCTGTTCGAGCTCTGCATGGTCGAAGCCAAGACGGTCACCACTGCAGACATTGCCTCAGTGATGAAGAACATCTACCCCACGTACTTGGCTTCTGCAATCATGTTGAGCTTCTCAGGAACACACGTCACATGCGGCACAGCTCCTGTTCGAGCTCTGCATGGTCGAAGCCAAGACGGTCACCACTGCAGACATTGCCTCAGTGAGGAAGAAACTCTACCCCACGTACTTGACTTCTGCAATCATGTTGAGCTTCTCAGGAACACACGTCACATGCGGCACAGCTCCTGTTCAAGCTCTGCATGGTCGAAGCCAAGACGGTCACCACTGCAGACATTGCCTCAGTGTGGAAGAAACCCTACCTCACGTACTTGACTTCTGCAATCATGTTGAGCTACTCAGGAACACACGTCACATGCAGCACAGCTCCTGTTCGAGCTCTGCATGGTCGAAGCCAAGACGGTCACCACTGCAGACATTGCCTCAGTGTGGAAGAAACCCTACCCCCCGTACTTGACTTCTGCAATCATGTTGAGCTTCTCAGGAACACACGTCACATGCGGCACAGCTCCTGTTCGAGCTCTGCATGGTCGAAGCCAAGACGGTCACCACTACAGACATTGCCTCAGTGAGGAAGAACATCTACCCCACGTACTTGGCTTCTGCAGAATTACAAAGCTTCTCAGGAACACAAGTCACATGCAGCACAGCTCCTGTTCAAGCTCTGCATGGTCGAAGCCGAGACGGTCACCACTGCAGACATTGCCTCAGTGTGAAAGAAACTCTACCCCACGTACTTGGCTTCTGCAATCATGTTGAGCTTCTCAAGAACACACGTCACATGCGGCACAGCTCCTGTTCGAGCTCTGCATGGTCGAAGCCGAGACGGTCACCACTGCAGACATTGCCTCAGTGTGAAAGAAACTCTACCCCACGTACTTGGCTTCTGCAATCATGTTGAGCTTCTCAGGAACACACGTCACATGCGGCACAGCTTCTGTTCGAGCTCTGCATGGTCGAAGCCAAGACGGTCACCACTGCAGACATTGCCTCAGTGTGGAAGAAACCCTACCCCCCGTACTTGACTTCTGCAAACATGTTGGGCTTCTCAAGAACACGTCACATGTAGCACAGCTCCTATTCGAGCTCTTCATGGTCGAAGCCAAGACGGTCACCACTGCAGACATTGCCTCAGTGTGGAAGAAACCCTACCCCCCGTACTTGACTTCTGCAAACATGTTGGGCTTCTCAAGAACACGTCACATGTAGCACAGCTCCTATTCGAGCTCTTCATGGTCGAAGCCAAGGTGGTCACCACTGCAGACATTGCCTCAGTGAGGAAGAACATCTACCCCACGTACTTGACTCCTGCAATCATGTTGAGCTTCTCAGGAACACACGTCACATGCGGCACAACTCCTGATGAGCTCTCCATGGTCAAAGCCAAGACGGTCACCACTACAGACATTGCCTCAGTGAGGAAGAACATCTACCCCACGTACTTGACTCCTGCAATCATGTTGAGCTTCTCAGGAACACACGTCACATGCAGCACAGCTCCTGTTCGAGCTCTCCATGGTCGAAGCCAAGACGGTCACCACTGCAGACATTGCCTCAGTGAGGAAGAAACCCTACTCCAAGTACTTGACTTCTGCAATCATGTTGAGCTTCTCAGGAACACACGTCACATGCGGCACAGCTCCTGTTCGAGCTCTCCATGGTCGAAGCCAAGACGGTCACCACTGCAGACATTGCCTCAGTGAGGAAGAAACCCTACCCCACGTACTCGGCTTCTGCAATCATGTTGAGCTCCTCAGGAACACACGTCACATGCGGCACAGCTCCTGTTTGAGCTCTCCATGGTCGAAGCCAAGACGGTCACCACTGCAGACATTGCCTCAGTGAGGAAGAACATCTACCCCACGTACTTGACTCCTGCAATCATGTTGAGCTTCTCAGGAACACACGTCACATGCGGCACAGCTCCTGTTTGAGCTCTCCATGGTCGAAGCCAAGACGGTCACCACTGCAGACATTGCCTCAGTGAGGAAGAAACCCTACCCCACGTACTTGGCTTCTGCAATCATGTTGAGCTTCTCAGGAACACACGTCACATGTAGCACAGCTCCTGTTCGAGCTCTGCATGGTCAAAGCCAAGACGGTCACCACTGCAGACATTGCCTCAGTGTGGAAGAACCTCTACCCCACGTACTTGGCTTCTGCAATCATGTTGAGCTTCTCAGGGACACACGTCACATGCAGCACAGCTCCTGTCCGAGCTCTGCATGGTCGAAGCCAAGACGGTCACCACTGCAGACATTGCCTCAGTGAGGAAGTACATCTCCCCCACGTACTTGACTTCTGCAATCATGTTGAGCTTCTCAGGAACACACGTCACATGCAGCACAGCTCCTGTTCGAGCTCTGCATGGTCGAAGCCAAGACGGTCACCACTGCAGACATTGCCTCAGTGAGGAAGAAACCCTTCTCCACGTACTTGGCTTCTGCAATCATGTTGAGCTTCTCAGGAACACACGTCACATGCAGCACAGCTCCTCTTTGAGCTCTGCATGGTCGAAGCCAAGACGGTCACCACTGCAGACATTGCCTCAGTGTGTAAGAACCTCTACCCCACGTACTTGGCTTCTGCAGAAATACGAAGCTTCTCAGGAACACACGTCATATGTAGCACAGCTCCTCTCCGAGCACTCCATGGTCGAAGCCAAGACGGTCACCACTGCAGACATTGCCTCAGTGAGGAAGAACCTCTTCCCCACGTACTTGACTTCTGCAAAACTGAATAGCTTCTCAGGAACACACGTCACATGCAGCACAGCTCCTGTTCGAGCTCTCCATGGTCGAAGCCAAGACGGTCACCACTGCACACATTGCATCAGTGAGGAAGAAACCCTACCCCACGTACTTGGCTTCTGCAAACATGAATAGCTTCTCAGGAACACACGTCACATGCAGCACAGCTCCTGTTCGAGCTCTCCATGGTCAAAGCCAAGACGGTCACCACTGCAGACATTGCCTCAGTGAGGAAGAACCTCTTCCCCACGTACTTGGCTTCTGCAATCATGTTTAGCTTCTCAGGAACACACGTCACATGCAGCACAGCTCCTGTTCGAGCTCCGCATGGTCAAAGCCAAGACGGTCACCACTGCAGGTATTGCCTCAGTGAGGAATGAACCCGACCTCACGTACTTGACTTCTGCAATCATGTTGAGCTCCTCAGGAACAGACGTCACATGCAGCACAGCACCTGTTCGAGCTCTCCATGGGCGGAGCCAAGACGGTCACCACTGCACGTATAGCCTCAGTGAGGAAGAACCTCTACCCCACGTACTTGGCTTCTGCAATCATGTTGAGCTTCTCGGGAACACACGTCACATGCAGCACAGCTCTTGTTCAAGCTCTGCATGGTTGGAGCAAAGACGGTCACCACTGCAGACATTGCCTCAGTGAGGAATAACATCTACCCCACGTACTTGACTTCTGCAATCATGTTGAGCTTCTCAGGAACACACGTCACATGCAGCACAGCTCCTGTTCGAGCTCTCCATGGTCGAAGCCAAGAAGGTCACCACTGCAGACATTGCCTCAGTGAGGAAGAACATCTAACCCACGTACTTGGCTTCTGCAAACATGTTGAGCTTCTCAGGAACACACGTCACATGCAGCACAGCTCCTGTTCGAGCTCTCCATGGTCGAAGCCAAGAAGGTCACCACTGCAGACATTGCCTCAGTGAGGAAGAACATCTAACCCACGTACTTGGCTTCTGCAATCATGTTGAGCTTCTCAGGAACACACGTCACATGCAGCACAGCTCCTATTCGAGCTCTGCATGGTCGAAGCCAAGACGGTCACCACTGCAGACATTGCCTAAGTGAGGAAGAACCTCTACCCCACCTACTTGGCTTCTGCAAACAAGTTGAGCTTCTCAGGAACACACGTCACATGCGGCACAGCTCCTGTTCGAGCTCTCCATGGTCGAAGCCAAGAAGGTCACCACTGCAGACATTGCCTCAGTAAGGAAGAACATCTACCCCACGTACTTGGCTTCTGCAAACATCTTGAGCTTCTCAGGAACACACGTCACATGCAGCACAGCTCCTGTTCGAGCTCTGCATGGTCGAAGCCAAGACGGTCACCACTGCAGACATTGCCTCAGTGATGAAGAACATCTACCCCACGTACTTGACTCCTGCAATCATGTTGAGCTTCTCAGGAACACACGTCACATGCGGCACAGCTCCTGTTTGAGCTCTCCATGGTCGAAGCCAAGACGGTCACCACTGCAGACATTGCCTCAGTGAGGGAGAAACCCTACCTCACGTACTCGGCTTCTGCAATCATGTTGAGCTTCTCAGGAACACACGTCACATGCAGCACAGCTCCTGTTCGAGCTCTTCATGGTCGAAGCCAAGACGGTCACCACTGCAGACATTGCCTCAGTGATGAAGAACATCTACCCCACGTACTTGACTCCTGCAATCATGTTGAGCTTCTCAGGAACACACGTCAGATGCAGCACAGCTCCTGTTCGAGCTCTGCATGGTCGAAGCCAAGACGGTCACCACTGCAGACATTGCCTCAGTGATGAAGAACATCTACCCCACGTACTTGACTCCTGCAATCATGTTGAGCTTCTCAGGAACACACGTCACATGCGGCACAGCTCCTGTTTGAGCTCTCCATGGTCGAAGCCAAGACGGTCACCACTGCAGACATTGCCTCAGTGTGGAAGAACCTCTACCCCACGTACTTGGCTTCTGCAATCATGTTGAGCTTCTCAGGAACACACGTCACATGCAGCACAGCTCCTGTTCGAGCTCTCCATGGTCGAAGCCAAGACGGTCACCACTGCAGACATTGCCTCAGTGAGGAAGAACATATACCCCACGTACTTGGCACCTGCAATCATGTTGAGCTTCTCAGAAACACACGTCACATGCAGCACAGCTCCTGTTCGAGCTCTCCATGGTCGGAGCCAAGACGGTCACCACTGCAGACATTGCCTCAGTGAGGAAGAAAATCTACCCCACGTACTTGACTTCTGCAATCATGTTGAGCTTCTCAGAAACACACGTCACATGCAGCACAGCTCCTGTTCGAGCTCTCCATGGTCGAAGCCAAGACGGTCACCACTGCAGACATTGCCTCAGTGAGGAAGAACATCTACCCCACGTACTTGACTCCTACAATCATGTTGAGCTTCTCAGGAACACACGTCAGATGCAGCACAGCTCCTGTTCGAGCTCTGCATGGTCGAAGCCAAGACGGTCACCACTGCAGACATTGCCTCAGAGAGGAAGAACATCTGCCCCACGTACTTGACTTCTGCAATCATGTTGAGCTTCTCAGGAACACACGTCACATGTAGCACAGCTCCTATTCGAGCTCTTCATGGTCGAAGCCAAGACGGTCACCACTACAGACATTGCCTCAGTAAGGAAGAACATTCACCTCACGTACTTGGCTTCTGCAATCATGTTCAGCTTCTCAGGAACACACGTCACATGTAGCACAGCTCCTGTTCGAGCTCCGCATGGTCAGAGCCAAGACGGTAACCACTGCAGACATTGCCTCAGTGAGGAAGAACATCTACCCCACGTACTTGACTTCTGCAATCATGTTGAGCTTCTCAGGAACACTCGTCACATGCAGCACAGCTCCTGTTCGAGCTCTGCATGGTCGAAGCCAAGACGGTCACCACTACAGACATTGCCTCAGTGAGGAAGAAACCCTACCCCACATACTTGGCTTCTGCAAACGTGTATAGCTTCTTAGGAACACACGTCACATGCAGAACAGCTCCTGTTCGAGCTCCTCATGGTCAAAGCCAAGACGGTCACCACTGCAGACATTGCCTCAGTGAGGAAGAAACCCTACCCCACGTACTTGGCTTCTGCAAACGTGGATAGCTTCTTAGGAACACACGTCACATGCAGCACAGCTCCTGTTCGAGCTCCTCATGGTCAAAGACAAGACGGTCACAACTGCAGACATTGCCTCAGTGAGGAAGAAACCCTACCCCACGTACTTGACTTCTGCAATCATGTTGAGCTTCTCAGGAACACACGTCACATGCAGCACAGCTCCTGTTCGAGCTCTGCATGGTCGAAGCCAAGACGGTCACCACTACAGACATTGCCTCAGTGAGGAAGAAACCCTACCCCACGTACTTGGCTTCTGCAAACGTGGATAGCTTCTTAGGAACACACGTCACATGCAGCACAGCTCCTGTTCGAGCTCCTCATGGTCAAAGCCAAGACGGTCACCACTGCAGACATTGCCTCAGTGAGGAAGAAACCCTACCCCACGTACTTGACTTCTGCAATCATGTTGAGCTTCTCATGAACACACGTCACATGCAGCACAGCTCCTGTTCGAGCTCCTCATGGTCAAAGCCAAGACGGTCACCACTGCAGACATTGCCTCAGTGAGGAAGAATTCCTACCCCACGTACTTGACTTCTGCAATCATATTGAGCTTCTCAGGAACACACGTCACATGCAGCACAGCTCCTGTTCGAGCTCTGCATGGTCGAAGCCAAGACGGTCACCACTACAGACATTGCCTCAGTGAGGAAGAAACCCTACCCCACGTACTTGGCTTCTGCAAACGTGGATAGCTTCTTAGGAACACACGTCACATGTAGCACAGCTCCTGTTCGAGCTCACCATGGTCGAAGCCAAGACGGTCACCACTACAGACATTGCCTCAGTGAGGAAGGAACTCTACCCCACGCACTTGACTTCTGCAATCATGTTGAGCTACTCTGGAACACACGTCACATGCAGCACAGCTCCTGTTCGAGCTCTCCATGGTCGGAGCCAAGACGGTCACCACTGCAGACATTGCCTCAGTGAGGAAGAAACCCTACCCCACGTACTTGGCTTCTGCAAACATGTTGGGCTTCTCAGGAACACACGTCACATGCAGCACAGCTCCTGTTCGAGCTCTGCATGGTCGAAGCCAAGACGGTCACCACTGCAGACATTGCCTCAGGGAGGAAGAACCTCTACCCCACGTACTTGACTTCTGCAAACATGTTGGGCTTCTCAGGAACACACGTCACATGCAGCACAGCTCCTGTTCGAGCTCTGCATGGTCGAAGCCAAGACGGTCACCACTGCAGACATTGCCTCAGTGAGGAAGAACATCTACCCCACGTACTTGACTTCTGCAAACATGTTGGGCTTCTCAGGAACACACGTCACATGCAGCACAGCTCCTGTTCGAGCTCTGCATGGTCGAAGCCAAGACGGTCACCACTACAGACATTGCCTCAGTGAGGAAGAAACCCTACCCCACGTACTTGGCTTCTGCAAACGTGGATAGCTTCTTGGAAACACACGTCACATGAAGCACAGCTCCTGTTCGTGCTCTTCATGGTCAAAGCCAAGACGGTCACCACTGCAGACATTGCCTCAGTGAGGAAGAAACCCTACCCCACGTACTTGACTTCTGCAATCATGTTGAGCTTCTCAGGAACACACGTCACATGCAGCACAGCTCCTGTTTGAGCTCTCCATGGTCGAAGCCAAGACGGTCACCACTACAGACATTGCCTCATTGAGGAAGAAACTCTACTCCACGTACTTGACTTCTGCAATCATGTTGAGCTTCTCAGGAGCACACGTCAGATGCAGCACAGCTCCTGTTCGAGCTCTGCATGGTAGAAGCCAAGACGGTCACCACTGCAGACATTGCCTCAGTGAGGAAGAACATCTACCCCACGTACTTGACTTCTGCAATCATGTTGAGCTTTTCAGGAACACACGTCACATGCAGCACAGCTCCTGTTCGAGCTCTGCATGGTCAAAGCCAAGACGGTCACCACTACAGACATTGCCTCAGTGAGGAAGAACATCTACCCCACGTACTTGACTTCTGCAATCATGTTGAGCTTCTCAGGAACACACGTCACATGCAGCACAGCTCCTGTTCGAGCTCTGCATGGTCGAAGCCAAGACGGTCACCACTACAGACATTGCCTCAGTGAGGAAGAACATCTACCCCACGTACTTGACTTCTGCAATCATGTTGAGCTTCTCAGGAACACACGTCACATGCAGCACAGCTCCTGTTCGAGCTCTGCATGGTCGAAGCCAAGACGGTCACCACTGCAGACATTGCCTCAGTGAGGAAGAACATCTACCCCACGTACTTGACTCCTGCAATCATGTTGAGCTTCTCAGGAAAACACGTCACATGCGGCACAGCTCCTGTTTGAGCTCTCCATGGTCGAAGCCAAGACGGTCACCACTGCAGACATTGCCTCAGTGAGGAAGAAACCCTACCCCACGTACTTGGCTTCTGCAATCATGTTGAGCTTCTCAGGAACACACGTCACATGTAGCACAGCTCCTGTTCGAGCTCTGCATGGTCAAAGCCAAGACGGTCACCACTGCAGGTATAGCCTCAGTGAGGAAGAACCTCTACCCCACGTACTTGGCTTCTGCAAACATGTTGAGCTTCTCAGGAACACACGTCACATGCAGCACAGCTCCTGTTCGAGCTCTCCATGGTCGAAGCCAAGAAGGTCACCACTGCAGACATTGCCTCAGTGAGGAAGAACATCTAACCCACGTACTTGGCTTCTGCAATCATGTTGAGCTTCTCAGGAACACACGTCACATGCAGCACAGCTCCTGTTCGAGCTCTGCATGGTCGAAGCCAAGACGGTCACCACTACAGACATTGCCTCAGTGAGGAAGAACATCTACCCCACGTACTTGACTTCTGCAATCATGTTGAGCTTCTCAGGAACACACGTCACATGCAGCACAGCTCCTGTTCGAGCTCTCCATGGTCGAAGCCAAGACGGTCACCACTACAGACATTGCCTCAGTGAGGAAGAACATCTACCCCACGTACTTGACTTCTGCAATCATGTTGAGCTTCTCAGGAACACACGTCACATGCAGCACAGCTCCTGTTCGAGCTCTCCATGGTCGAAGCCAAGACGGTCACCACTACAGACATTGCCTCAGTGAGGAAGAACCTCTACCCCACATACTTGGCTTCTGCAATCATGTTGAGCTTCTCAGGAACACACGTCACATGCAGCACAGCTCCTGTTCGAGCTCTGCATGGTAGAAGCCAAGACGGTCACCACTGCAGACATTGCCTGAGTGAGGAAGAACCTCTACCCCACCTACTTGGCTTCTGCAAACAAGTTGAGCTTCTCAGGAACACACGTCACATGCAGCACAGCTCCTGTTCGAGCTCTCCATGGTCGAAGCCAAGAAGGTCACCACTGCAGACATTGCCTCAGTAAGGAAGAACATCTACTCCACGTACTTGGCTTCTGCAAACATCTTGAGCTTCTCAGGAACACACGTCACATGCAGCACAGCTCCTGTTCGAGCTCTGCATGGTCGAAGCCAAGACGGTCACCACTGCAGACATTGCCTCAGTGATGAAGAACATCTACCCCACGTACTTGACTCCTGCAATCATGTTGAGCTTCTCAGGAACACACGTCACATGCGGCACAGCTCCTGTTTGAGCTCTCCATGGTCGAAGCCAAGACGGTCACCACTGCAGACATTGCCTCAGTGAGGAAGAAACCCTACCCCACGTACTCGGCTTCTGCAATCATGTTGAGCTCCTCAGGAACACACGTCACATGCGGCACAGCTCCTGTTTGAGCTCTCCATGGTCGAAGCCAAGACGGTCACCACTGCAGACATTGCCTCAGTGTGGAAGAACCTCTAACCCACGTACTTGGCTTCTGCAATCATGTTGAGCTTCTCAGGAACACACGTCACATGCAGCACAGCTCCTGTTCGAGCTCTCCATGGTCGAAGCCAAGACGGTCAGAACTGCAGACATTGCCTCAGTGAGGAAGAACATCTACCCCACGTACTTGGCACCTGCAATCATGTTGAGCTTCTCAGGAACACACGTCACATGCAGCACAGCTCCTGTTCGAGCTCTCCATGGTCGAAGCCAAGACGGTCACCACTGCAGACATTGCCTCAGTGAGGAAGAAAATCTACCCCACGTACTTGACTTCTGCAATCATGTTGAGCTTCTCAGGAACACACGTCACATGCAGCACAGCTCCTGTTCGAGCACTCCATGGTCGAAGCCAAGACGGTCACCACTGCAGACATTGCCTCAGTGAGGAAGAACATCTACCCCACGTACTTGACTCCTGCAATCATGTTGAGCTTCTCAGGAACACACGTCAGATGCAGCACAGCTCCTGTTCGAGCTCTGCATGGTCGAAGCCAAGACGGTCACCACTGCAGACATTGCCTCAGAGAGGAAGAACATCTGCCCCACGTACTTGACTTCTGCAATCATGTTGAGCTTCTCAGGAACACACGTCACATGTAGCACAGCTCCTATTCGAGCTCTTCATGGTCGAAGCCAAGACGGTCACCACTACAGACATTGCCTCAGTAACGAAGAACATTCACCTCACGTACTTGGCTTCTGCAATCATGTTCAGCTTCTCAGGAACACACGTAACATGTAGCACAGCTCCTGTTCGAGCTCCGCATGGTCAGAGCCAAGACGGTAACCACTGCAGACATTGCCTCAGTGAGGAAGAACATCTACCCCACGTACTTGACTTCTGCATTCATGTTGAGCTTCTCAGGAACACTCGTCACATGCAGCACAGCTCCTGTTCGAGCTCTGCATGGTCGAAGCCAAGACGGTCACCACTACAGACATTGCCTCAGTAAGGAAGAAACCCTACCCCACATACTTGGCTTCTGCAAACGTGTATAGCTTCTTAGGAACACACGTCACATGCAGCACAGCTCCTGTTCGAGCTCCTCATGGTCAAAGCCAAGACGGTCACCACTGCAGACATTGCCTCAGTGAGGGAGAAACCCTACCCCACGTACTTGACTTCTGCAAACGTGGATAGCTTCTTAGGAACACACGTCACATGCAGCACAGCTCCTGTTCGAGCTCCTCATGGTCAAAGACAAGACGGTCACCACTGCAGACATTGCCTCAGTGAGGAAGAAACCCTACCCCACGTACTTGACTTCTGCAATCATGTTGAGCTTCTCAGGAACACACGTCACATGCAGCACAGCTCCTGTTCGAGCTCTGCATGGTCGAAGCCAAGACGGTCACCACTACAGACATTGCCTCAGTGAGGAAGAAACCCTACCCCACGTACTTGGCTTCTGCAAACGTGGATAGCTTCTTAGGAACACACGTCACATGCAGCACAGCTCCTGTTCGAGCTCCTCATGGTCAAAGCCAAGACGGTCACCACTGCAGACATTGCCTCAGTGAGGAAGAAACCCTACCCCACGTACTTGACTTCTGCAATCATGTTGAGCTTCTCAGGAACACACGTCACATGCAGCACAGCTCATGTTCGAGCACCTCATGGTCAAAGCCAAGACGGTCACCACTGCAGACATTGCCTCAGTGAGGAAGAATTCCTACCCCACGTACTTGACTTCTGCAATCATGTTGAGCTTCTCAGGAACACACGTCACATGCGGCACAGCTCCTGTTCGAGCTCTGCATGGTCGAAGCCAAGACGGTCACCACTACAGACATTGCCTCAGTGAGGAAGAAACCCTACCCCACGTACTTGGCTTCTGCAAACGTGGATAGCTTCTTAGGAACACACGTCACATGTAGCACAGCTCCTGTTCGAGCTCTCCATGGTCGAAGCCAAGACGGTCACCACTACAGACATTGCCTCAGTGAGGAAGAAACTCTACCCCACGCACTTGACTTCTGCAATCATGTTGAGCTTCTCTGGAACACACGTCACATGCAGCACAGCTCCTGTTCGAGCTCTCCATGGTAGAAGCCAAGACGGTCACCACTGCAGACATTGCCTCAGTGAGGAAGAACATCTACCCCACGTACTTGACTTCTGCAATCATGTTGAGCTTTTCAGGAACACACGTCACATGCAGCACAGCTCCTGTTCGAGCTCTGCATGGTCAAAGCCAAGACGGTCACCACTACAGACATTGCCTCAGTGAGGAAGAACATCTACCCCACGTACTTGACTTCTGCAATCATGTTGAGCTTCTCAGGAACACACGTCACATGCAGCACAGCTCCTGTTCGAGCTCTGCATGGTCGAAGCCAAGACGGTCACCACTACAGACATTGCCTCAGTGAGGAAGAACATCTACCCCACGTACTTGACTTCTGCAATCATGTTGAGCTTCTCAGGAACACACGTCACATGCAGCACAGCTCCTGTTTGAGCTCTGCATGGTCGAAGCCAAGACGGTCACCACTGCAGACATTGCCTCAGTGAGGAAGAACATCTACCCCACGTACTTGACTCCTGCAATCATGTTGAGCTTCTCAGGAACACACGTCACATGCGGCACAGCTCCTGTTTGAGCTCTCCATGGTCGAAGCCAAGACGGTCACCACTGCAGACATTGCCTCAGTGAGGAAGAAACCCTACCCCACGTACTTGGCTTCTGCAATCATGTTGAGCTTCTCAGGAACACACGTCACATGTAGCACAGCTCCTGTTCGAGCTCTGCATGGTCAAAGCCAAGACGGTCACCACTGCAGACATTGCCTCAGTGTGGAAGAACCTCTACCCCACGTACTTGGCTTCTGCAATCATGTTGAGCTTCTCAGGAACACACGTCACATGCAGCACAGCTCCTGTTCGAGCTCTGCATGGTCGAAGCCAAGACGGTCACCACTGCAGACATTGCCTCAGTGAGGAAGAAACCCTTCTCCACGTACTTGGCTTCTGCAATCATGTTGAGCTTCTCAGGAACACACGTCACATGCAGCACAGCTCCTGTCCGAGCTCTGCATGGTCGAAGCCAAGACGGTCACCACTGCAGACATTGCCTCAGTGAGGAAGTACATCTCCCCCACGTACTTGACTTCTGCAATCATGTTGAGCTTCTCAGGAACACACGTCACATGCAGCACAGCTCCTGTTCGAGCTCTGCATGGTCGAAGCCAAGACGGTCACCACTGCAGACATTGCCTCAGTGAGGAAGAAACCCTTCTCCACGTACTTGGCTTCTGCAATCATGTTGAGCTTCTCAGGAACACACGTCACATGCAGCACAGCTCCTCTTTGAGCTCTGCATGGTCGAAGCCAAGACGGTCACCACTGCAGACATTGCCTCAGTGTGTAAGAACCTCTACCCCAAGTACTTGGCTTCTGCAGAGATACGAAGCTTCTCAGGAACACACGTCATATGTAGCACAGCTCCTCTCCGAGCTCTCCATGGTCGAAGCCAAGACGGTCACCACTGCAGACATTGCCTCAGTGAGGAAGAACCTCTTCCCCACGTACTCGACTTCTGCAAACATGAATAGCTTCTCAGGAACACACGTCACATGCAGCACAGCTCCTGTTTGAGCTCTCCATGGTCGAAGCCAAGACGGTCACCACTGCACACATTGCATCAGTGAGGAAGAAACCCTACCCCACGTACTTGGCTTCTGCAAACATGAATAGCTTCTCAGGAACACACGTCACATGCAGCACAGCTCCTGTTCGAGCTCTCCATGGTCAAAGCCAAGACGGTCACCAATGCAGACATTGCCTCAGTGAGGAAGAACCTCTACCCCACGTACTTGGCTTCTGCAATCATGTTTAGCTTCTCAGGAACACACGTCACATGCAGCACAGCTCCTGTTCGAGCTCCGCATGGTCAAAGCCAAGACGGTCACCACTGCAGGTATTGCCTCAGTGAGGAATAAACCCGAACTCACGTACTTGACTTCTGCAATCATGTTGAGCTTCTCAGGAACAGACGTCACATGCAGCACAGCACCTGTTCGAGCTCTCCATGGGCGGAGCCAAGACGGTCACCACTGCAGGTATAGCCTCAGTGAGGAAGAACCTCTACCCCACGTACTTGGCTTTTGCAATCATGTTGAGCTTCTCGGGAACACACGTCACATGCAGCACAGCTCTTGTTCAAGCTCTCCATGGTCGAAGCCAAGAAGGTCACCACTGCAGACATTGCCTCAGTGAGGAAGAACATCTAACCCACGTACTTGGCTTCTGCAAACATGTTGAGCTTCTCAGAAACACACGTCACATGCAGCACAGCTCTTGTTCGAGCTCTCCATGGTCGAAGCCAAGAAGGTCACCACTGCAGACATTGCCTCAGTGAGGAAGAACATCTAACCCACGTACTTGGCTTCTGCAATCATGTTGAGCTTCTCAGGAACACACGTCACATGCAGCACAGCTCCTATTCGAGCTCTGCATGGTCGAAGCCAAGACGGTCACCACTGCAGACATTGCCTAAGTGAGGAAGAACCTCTACCCCACCTACTTGGCTTCTGCAAACAAGTTGAGCTTCTCAGGAACACACGTCACATGCAGCACAGCTCCTGTTCGAGCTCTCCATGGTCGAAGCCAAGAAGGTCACCACTGCAGACATTGCCTCAGTAAGGAAGAACATCTACCTCACGTACTTGACTTCTGCAAACATGTTGGGCTTCTCAGGAACACACGTCACATGCAGCACAGCTCCTGTTCGAGCTCTGCATGGTCGAAGCCAAGACGGTCACCACTGCAGACATTGCCTCAGTGATGAAGAACATCTACACCACGTACTTGACTCCTGCAATCATGTTGAGCTTCTCAGGAACACACGTCACATGCGGCACAGCTCCTGTTTGAGCTCTCCATGGTCGAAGCCAAGACGGTCACCACTGCAGACATTGCCTCAGTGAGGAAGAAACTCTACCCCACGTACTCGGCTTCTGCAATCATGTTGAGCTCCTCAGGAACACACGTCACATGCGGCACAGCTCCTGTTTGCGCTCTCCATGGTCGAAGCCAAGACGGTCACCACTGCAGACATTGCCTCAGTGTGGAAGAACCTCTACCCCACGTACTTGGCTTCTGCAATCATGTTGAGCTTCTCAGGAACACACGTCACATGCAGCACAGCTCCTGTTCGAGCTCTCCATGGTCGAAGCCAAGACGGTCAGAACTGCAGACATTGCCTCAGTGAGGAAGAACATCTACCCCACGTACTTGGCACCTGCAATCATTTTGAGCTTCTCAGGAACACACGTCACATGCAGCACAGCTCCTGTTCGAGCTCTCCATGGTCGAAGCCAAGACGGTCACCACTGCAGACATTGCCTCATTGAGGAAGAAAATCTACCCCACGTACTTGACTTCTGCAATCATGTTGAGCTTCTCAGGAACACACGTCACATGCAGCACAGCTCCTGTTCGAGCTCTCCATGGTCGAAGCCAAGACGGTCACCACTACAGACATTGCCTCAGTGAGGAAGAACATCTACCCCACGTACTTGACTCCTGCAATCATGTTGAGCTTCTCAGGAACACACGTCATATGTAGCACAGCTCCTGTCCGAGCTCTGCATGGTCGAAGCCAAGACGGTCACCACTGCAGACATTGCCTCAGTGAGGAAGAACATCTACCCCACGTACTTGACTCCTGCAATCATGTTGAGCTTCTCAGGAACACACGTCAGATGCAGCACAGCTCCTGTTCGAGCTCTGCATGGTCGAAGCCAAGACGGTCACCACTGCAGACATTGCCTCAGAGAGGAAGAACATCTGCCCCACGTACTTGACTTCTGCAATCATGTTGAGCTTCTCAGGAACACACGTCACATGTAGCACAGCTCCTATTCGAGCTCTTCATGGTCGAAGCCAAGACGGTCACCACTACAGACATTGCCTCAGTAAGGAAGAACATTCACCTCACGTACTTGGCTTCTGCAATCATGTTCAGCTTCTCAGGAACACACGTAACATGTAGCACAGCTCCTGTTCGAGCTCCGCATGGTCAGAGCCAAGACGGTAACCACTGCAGACATTGCCTCAGTGAGGAAGAACATCTACCCCACGTACTTGACTTCTGCAATCATGTTGAGCTTCTCAGGAACACTCGTCACATGCAGCACAGCTCCTGTTCGAGCTCTGCATGGTCGAAGCCAAGACGGTCACCACTACAGACATTGCCTCAGTGAGGAAGAAACCCTACCCCACATACTTGGCTTCTGCAAACGTGTATAGCTTCTTAGGAACACACGTCACATGCAGCACAGCTCCTGTTCGAGCTCCTCATGGTCAAAGCCAAGACGGTCACCACTGCAGACATTGCCTCAGTGAGGAAGAAACCCTACCCCACGTACTTGGCTTCTGCAAACGTGGATAGCTTCTTAGGAACACACGTCACATGCAGCACAGCTCCTGTTCGAGCTCATCATGGTCAAAGACAAGACGGTCACCACTGCAGACATTGCCTCAGTGAGGAAGAAACCCTACCCCACGTACTTGACTTCTGCAATCATGTTGAGCTTCTCAGGAACACACGTCACATGCAGCACAGCTCCTGTTCGAGCTCTGCATGGTCGAAGCCAAGACGGTCACCACTACAGACATTGCCTCAGTGAGGAAGAAACCCTACCCCACGTACTTGGCTTCTGCAAACGTGGATAGCTTCTTAGGAACACACGTCACATGCAGCACAGCTCCTGTTCGAGCTCCTCATGGTCAAAGCCAAGACGGTCACCACTGCAGACATTGCCTCAGTGAGGAAGAAACCCTACCCCACGTACTTGACTTCTGCAATCATGTTGAGCTTCTCAGGAACACACGTCACATGCAGCACAGCTCCTGTTCGAGCTCCTCATGGTCAAAGCCAAGACGGTCACCACTGCAGACATTGCCTCAGTGAGGAAGAATTCCTACCCCACGTACTTGACTTATGCAATCATGTTGAGCTTCTCAGGAACACACGTCACATGCAGCACAGCTCCTGTTCGAGCTCTGCATGGTCGAAGCCAAGACGGTCACCACTACAGACATTGCCTCAGTGAGGAAGAAACCCTACCCCACGTACTTGGCTTCTGCAAACGTGGATAGCTTCTTAGGAACACACGTCACATGTAGCACAGCTCCTGTTCGAGCTCTCCATGGTCGAAGCCAAGACGGTCACCACTACAGACATTGCCTCAGTGAGGAAGAAACTCTACCCCACGCACTTGACTTCTGCAATCATGTTGAGCTTCTCTGGAACACACGTCACATGCAGCACAGCTCCTGTTCGAGCTCTCCATGGTCGGAGCCAAGACGGTCACCACTGCAGACATTGCCTCAGTGAGGAAGAAACCCTACCCCACGTACTTGGCTTCTGCAAACTTGTTGGGCTTCTCAGGAACACACGTCACATGCAGCACAGCTCCTGTTTGAGCTCTGCATGGTCGAAGCCAAGACGGTCACCACTGCAGACATTGCCTCAGTGAGGAAGAACCTCTACCCCACGTACTTGACTTCTGCAAACATGTTGGGCTTCTCAGGAACACACGTCACATGCAGCACAGCTCCTGTTCGAGCGCTGCATGGTCGAAGCCAAGACGGTCACCACTGCAGACATTGCCTCAGTGAGGAAGAACCTCTACCCCACGTACTTGACTTCTGCAAACATGTTGGGCTTCTCAGGAACACACGTCACATGCAGCACAGCTCCTGTTCGAGCTCTGCATGGTCGAAGCCAAGACGGTCACCACTACAGACATTGCCTCAGTGAGGAAGAAACCCTACCCCACGTACTTGGCTTCTGCAAACGTGGATAGCTTCTTAGGAACACACGTCACATGAAGCACAGCTCCTGTTCGTGCTCCTCATGGTCAAAGCCAAGACGGTCACCACTGCAGACATTGCCTCAGTGAGGAAGAAACCCTACTCCAAGTACTTGACTTCTGCAATCATGTTGAGCTTCTCAGGAACACACGTCACATGCAGCACAGCTCCTGTTCGAGCTCCTCATCGTCAAAGCCAAGACGGTCACCACTGCAGACATTGCCTCAGTGAGGAAGAATTCCTACCCCACGCACTTGACTTCTGCAATCATGTTGAGCTTCTCTGGAACACACGTCACATGCAGCACAGCTCCTGTTCGAGCTCTCCATGGTCGGAGCCAAGACGGTCACCACTGCAGACATTGCCTCAGTGAGGAAGAAACCCTACCCCACGTACTTGGCTTCTGCAAACTTGTTGGGCTTCTCAGGAAAACACGTCACATGCAGCACAGCTCCTGTTCGAGCTCTGCATGGTCGAAGCCAAGACGGTCACCACTACAGACATTGCCTCAGTGAGGAAGAACCTCTACCCCACGTACTTGACTTCTGCAAACATGTTGGGCTTCTCAGGAACACACGTCACATGCAGCACAGCTCCTGTTCGAGCTCTGCATGGTCGAAGCCAAGACGGTCACCACTGCAGACATTGCCTCAGTGAGGAAGAACCTCTACCCCACGTACTTGACTTCTGCAAACATGTTGGGCTTCTCAGGAACACACGTCACATGCAGCACAGCTCCTGTTCGAGCTCTGCATGGTCGAAGCCAAGACGGTCACCACTGCAGACATTGCCTCAGTGAGGAAGAACCTCTACCCCACGTACTTGACTTCTGCAAACATGTTGGGCTTCTCAGGAACACACGTCACATGCAGCACAGCTCCTGTTCGAGCTCTGCATGGTCGAAGCCAAGACGGTCACCACTGCAGACATTGCCTCAGTGAGGAAAAAACCCTACCCCACGTACTTGGCTTCTGCAAACGTGGATAGCTTCTTAGGAACACACGTCACATGCAGCACAGCTCCTGTTCGAGCTCTGCATGGTCGAAGCCAAGACGGTCACCACTACAGACATTGCCTCAGTGAGGAAAAAACCCTACCCCACGTACTTGGCTTCTGCAAACGTGGATAGCTTCTTAGGAACACACGTCACATGAAGCACAGCTCCTGTTCGTGCTCCTCATGGTCAAAGCCAAGACGGTCACCACTGCAGACATTGCCTCAGTGAGAAAGAAACCCTACTCCAAGTACTTGACTTCTGCAATCATGTTGAGCTTCTCAGAAACACACGTCACATGCAGCACAGCTCCTGTTTGAGCTCTCCATGGTCGAAGCCAAGACGGTCACCACTACAGACATTGCCTCATTGAGGAAGAAACTCTACTCCACGTACTTGACTTCTGCAATCATGTTGAGCTCCTCAGGAACACACGTCAGATGCAGCACAGCTCCTGTTCGAGCTCTGCATGGTAGAAGCCAAGACGGTCACCACTGCAGACATTGCCTCAGTGAGGAAGAACATCTACCCCACGTACTTGACTTCTGCAATCATGTTGAGCTTTTCAGGAACACACGTCACATGCAGCACAGCTCCTGTTCGAGCTCTGCATGGTCGAAGCCAAGACGGTCACCACTACAGACATTGCCTCAGTGAGGAAGAACATCTACCCCACGTACTTGACTTCTGCAATCATGTTGAGCTTCTCAGGAACACACGTCACATGCAGCACAGCTCCTGTTCGAGCTCTGCATGGTCGAAGCCAAGACGGTCACCACTACAGACATTGCCTCAGTGAGGAAGAACATCTACCCCACGTACTTGACTTCTGCAATCATGTTGAGCTTCTCAGGAACACACGTCACATGCAGCACAGCTCCTGTTCGAGCTCTGCATGGTCGAAGCAAAGACGGTCACCACTGCAGACATTGCCTCAGTGAGGAAGAAACCCTACCCCACGTACTTGGCTTCTGCAAACGTGGATAGCTTCTTAGGAACACACGTCACATGCAGCACAGCTCCTGTTCGAGCTCTGCATGGTCGAAGCCAAGACGGTAACCACTGCAGACATTGCCTCAGTGAGGAAGAACATCTACCCCACGTACTTGACTTCTGCAATCATGTTGAGCTTCTCAGGAACACACGTCACATGCAGCACAGCTCCTGTTTGAGCTCTGCATGTTCGCAGCCAAGACGGTCACCACTGCAGACATTGCCTCATTGAGGAAGAAACCCTACCTCACGTACTTGGCTTCTGCAAACGTGGATAGCTTCTTAGGAACATACGTCACATGCGGCACAGCTCCTGTTTGAGCTCTGCATGTTCGAAGCCAAGACGGTCACCACTGCAGACATTGCCTCAGTGAGGAAGAAACCCTACCTCACGTACTTGGCTTCTGCAAACGTGGATAGCTTCTTAGGAACACACGTCACATGCGGCACAGCTCCTGTTCGAGCTCCGCATGGTCAAAGCCAAGACGGTCACCACAGCAGACATTGCACAAGTGAGGAAGAACATCTACCCCACGTTCTTGGCTTCTGCAATCATGTTGAGCTTCTCAGGAACACACGTCACATGTAGCACAGCTCCTGTTCGAGCTCTGCATGGTCGAAGCCAAGACGGTCACCACTGCAGACATTGCCTCAGTGAGGAAGAAACCCTACCTCACGTACTTGGCTTCTGCAAACGTGGATAGCTTCTTAGGAACACACGTCACATGCGGCACAGCTCCTGTTCGAGCTCCGCATGGTCAAAGCCAAGACGGTCACCACAGCAGACATTGCACAAGTGAGGAAGAACATCTACCCCACGTTCTTGGCTTCTGCAATCATGTTGAGCTTCTCAGGAACACACGTCACATGCAGCACAGCTCCTGTTTGAGCTCCTCATGGTCGAAGCCAAGACGGTCACCACTACAGACATTGCCTCAGTGAAGAAGAAACCCTACCCCACGTACTTGGCTTCTGCAAACGTGGATAGCTTCTTGGGAACACACGTCACATGCGGCACAGCTCCTGTTCGAGCTCTGCATGGTCGAAGCCAAGACGGTAACCACTGCACACATTGCCTCAGTGAGGAAGAACATCTACCCCACGTACTTGACTTCTGCAATCATGTTGAGCTTCTCAGGAACACACGTCACATGCAGCACAGCTCCTGTTTGAGCTCTGCATGTTCGCAGCCAAGACGGTCACCACTGCAGACATTGCCTCAGTGAGGAAGAAACCCTACCTCACGTACTTGGCTTCTGCAAACGTGGATAGCTTCTCAGGAACACACGTCACATGTAGCACAGCTCCTGTTCGAGCTCTGCATGGTCGAAGCCAAGACGGTCACCACTGCAGACATTGCCTCAGTGAGGAAGAAACCCTACCTCACGTACTTGGCTTCTGCAAACGTGGATAGCTTCTCAGGAACAGACGTCACATGCAGCACAGCTCCTGTTCGAGCTCTGCATGGTCGAAGCCAAGACGGTCACCACTACAGACATTGCCTCAGTGAGGAAGAACATCTACCCCACGTACTTGACTTCTGCAAACATGTTGAGCTTCTCAGGAACACACGTCACATGCTGCACAGCTCCTGTTCGAGCTCTGCATGGTCGAAGCCCAGACGGTCACCACAGCAGACATTGCCTCAGTGAGGAAGAAACCCTTCTCCACGTACTTGGCTTCTGGAATCATGTTGAGCTTCTCAGGAACACACGTCACATGCAGCACAGCTCCTGTATGAGCTCTGCATGTTCGAAGCCAAAACGGTCACCACTGCAGACATTGCCTCAGTGAGGAAGAAACCCTACCTCACGTACTTGGCTTCTGCAAACGTGGATAGCTTCTTTGGAACACACGTCACATGTAGCACAGCTCCTCTTCGAGCTCTCCATGGTCGAAGCCAAGACGGTAACCACTGCAGACATTGCCTAAGTGAGGAAGAAACCCTACCCCACGTACTTGGCTTCTGGAATCATGTTGAGCTTCTCAGGAACACACGTCACATGCAGCACAGCTCCTGTTCGAGCTCTCCATGGTCGAAGCCAAGACGGTCACCACAGCAGACATTGCCTCAGTGAGGAAGGAACCCTACCCCACGTACTTGGCTTCTGCAATCATGTTGAGCTTCTCAGGAACACACGTCACATGCAGCACAGCTCCTATTCGAGCTCTGCATGGTCGAAGCCGGGACGGTCACCACAGCAGACATTGCCTCAGTGAGGAAGAACCTCTACCCCACGTACTTGACTTCTGCAATCATGTTGAACTTCTCAGGAACACACGTCACATGCAGCACAGCTCCTGTTTGAGCTCTGCATGGTCAAAGCCAAGACGGTCACCACAGCAGAAATTGCCTCAGTGAGGAAGAACCTCTACCCCACGTACTTGACTTCTGCCATCATGTTGAGCTTCTCAGGAACACACGTCACATGCAGCACAGCTCCTATTCGAGCTCTGCATGGTCGAAGCCAAGACGGTCACCACAGCAGACATTGCCTCAGTGAGGAAGAACCTCTACCTCACGTACTTGACTTCTGCAATCATGTTGAGCTTCTCAGGAACACACGTCACATGCAGCACTGCTCCTGTTTGAGCTCTGCATGGTCAAAGCCAAGACGGTCACCACAGCAGACATTGCCTCAGTGAGGAAGAACCTCTACCCCACGTACTTGACTTCTGCAATCATGTTGAGCTTCTCAGGAACACACGTCACATGCAGCACAGCTCCTATTCGAGCTCTGCATGGTCGAAGCCAAGACGGTCACCACAGCAGACATTGCCTCAGTGAGGAAGAACCTCTACCCCACGTACTTGACTTCTGCAATCATGTGAAGCTTCTCAGGAACACACGTCACATGCAGCACAGCTCCTGTTCGAGCTCTCCATGGTCGAAGCCAAGACGGTCACCACTGCAGACATTGCCTCGGTGAGGAAGAACCTCTACCTCACGTACTTGACTTCTGCAATCATGTTGAGCTTCTCAGGAACACACGTCACATGCAGCACAGCTCCTGTTTGAGCTCTGCATGGTCGAAGCCAAGACGGTCAACACAGCAGACATTGCCTCATTGAGGAAGAAACCCTACCCCACATACTTGGCTTCTGCAAACGTGTATAGCTTCTCAGGAACAGACGTCACATGCAGCACAGCACCTGTTCGAGCTCTCCATGGGCGGAGCCAAGACGGTCACCACTGCAGGTATAGCCTCAGTGAGGAAGAACCTCTACCCCACGTACTTGGCTTTTGCAATCATGTTGAGCTTCTCGGGAACACACGTCACATGCAGCACAGCTCTTGTTCAAGCTCTGCATGGTTGGAGCAAAGACGGTCACCACTGCAGACATTGCCTCAGTGAGGAATAACATCTACCCCACGTACTTGACTTCTGCAATCATGTTGAGCTTCTCAGGAACACACGTCACATGCAGCACAGCTCCTGTTCGAGCTCTCCATGGTCGAAGCCAAGAAGGTCACCACTGCAGACATTGCCTCAGTGAGGAAGAACATCTAACCCACGTACTTGGCTTCTGCAAACGTGGATAGCTTCTTAGGAACACACGTCACATGCAGCACAGCTCCTGTTCGAGCTCCTCATGGTCAAAGCCAAGACGGTCACCACTGCAGACATTGCCTCAGTGAGGAAGAAACCCTACCCCACGTACTTGACTTCTGCAATCATGTTGAGCTTCTCAGGAACACACGTCACATGCAGCACAGCTCCTGTTCGAGCACCTCATGGTCAAAGCCAAGACGGTCACCACTGCAGACATTGCCTCAGTGAGGAAGAATTCCTACCCCACGTACTTGACTTCTGCAATCATGTTGAGCTTCTCAGGAACACACGTCACATGCGGCACAGCTCCTGTTCGAGCTCTGCATGGTCGAAGCCAAGACGGTCACCACTACAGACATTGCCTCAGTGAGGAAGAAACCCTACCCCACGTACTTGGCTTCTGCAAACGTGGATAGCTTCTTAGGAACACACGTCACATGTAGCACAGCTCCTGTTCGAGCTCTCCATGGTCGAAGCCAAGACGGTCACCACTACAGACATTGCCTCAGTGAGGAAGAAACTCTACCCCACGCACTTGACTTCTGCAATCATGTTGAGCTTCTCTGGAACACACGTCACATGCAGCACAGCTCCTGTTCGAGCTCTCCATGGTAGAAGCCAAGACGGTCACCACTGCAGACATTGCCTCAGTGAGGAAGAACATCTACCCCACGTACTTGACTTCTGCAATCATGTTGAGCTTTTCAGGAACACACGTCACATGCAGCACAGCTCCTGTTCGAGCTCTGCATGGTCAAAGCCAAGACGGTCACCACTACAGACATTGCCTCAGTGAGGAAGAACATCTACCCCACGTACTTGACTTCTGCAATCATGTTGAGCTTCTCAGGAACACACGTCACATGCAGCACAGCTCCTGTTCGAGCTCTGCATGGTCGAAGCCAAGACGGTCACCACTACAGACATTGCCTCAGTGAGGAAGAACATCTACCCCACGTACTTGACTTCTGCAATCATGTTGAGCTTCTCAGGAACACACGTCACATGCAGCACAGCTCCTGTTTGAGCTCTGCATGGTCGAAGCCAAGACGGTCACCACTGCAGACATTGCCTCAGTGAGGAAGAACATCTACCCCACGTACTTGACTCCTGCAATCATGTTGAGCTTCTCAGGAACACACGTCACATGCGGCACAGCTCCTGTTTGAGCTCTCCATGGTCGAAGCCAAGACGGTCACCACTGCAGACATTGCCTCAGTGAGGAAGAAACCCTACCCCACGTACTTGGCTTCTGCAATCATGTTGAGCTTCTCAGGAACACACGTCACATGTAGCACAGCTCCTGTTCGAGCTCTGCATGGTCAAAGCCAAGACGGTCACCACTGCAGACATTGCCTCAGTGTGGAAGAACCTCTACCCCACGTACTTGGCTTCTGCAATCATGTTGAGCTTCTCAGGAACACACGTCACATGCAGCACAGCTCCTGTTCGAGCTCTGCATGGTCGAAGCCAAGACGGTCACCACTGCAGACATTGCCTCAGTGAGGAAGAAACCCTTCTCCACGTACTTGGCTTCTGCAATCATGTTGAGCTTCTCAGGAACACACGTCACATGCAGCACAGCTCCTGTCCGAGCTCTGCATGGTCGAAGCCAAGACGGTCACCACTGCAGACATTGCCTCAGTGAGGAAGTACATCTCCCCCACGTACTTGACTTCTGCAATCATGTTGAGCTTCTCAGGAACACACGTCACATGCAGCACAGCTCCTGTTCGAGCTCTGCATGGTCGAAGCCAAGACGGTCACCACTGCAGACATTGCCTCAGTGAGGAAGAAACCCTTCTCCACGTACTTGGCTTCTGCAATCATGTTGAGCTTCTCAGGAACACACGTCACATGCAGCACAGCTCCTCTTTGAGCTCTGCATGGTCGAAGCCAAGACGGTCACCACTGCAGACATTGCCTCAGTGTGTAAGAACCTCTACCCCAAGTACTTGGCTTCTGCAGAGATACGAAGCTTCTCAGGAACACACGTCATATGTAGCACAGCTCCTCTCCGAGCTCTCCATGGTCGAAGCCAAGACGGTCACCACTGCAGACATTGCCTCAGTGAGGAAGAACCTCTTCCCCACGTACTCGACTTCTGCAAACATGAATAGCTTCTCAGGAACACACGTCACATGCAGCACAGCTCCTGTTTGAGCTCTCCATGGTCGAAGCCAAGACGGTCACCACTGCACACATTGCATCAGTGAGGAAGAAACCCTACCCCACGTACTTGGCTTCTGCAAACATGAATAGCTTCTCAGGAACACACGTCACATGCAGCACAGCTCCTGTTCGAGCTCTCCATGGTCAAAGCCAAGACGGTCACCAATGCAGACATTGCCTCAGTGAGGAAGAACCTCTACCCCACGTACTTGGCTTCTGCAATCATGTTTAGCTTCTCAGGAACACACGTCACATGCAGCACAGCTCCTGTTCGAGCTCCGCATGGTCAAAGCCAAGACGGTCACCACTGCAGGTATTGCCTCAGTGAGGAATAAACCCGAACTCACGTACTTGACTTCTGCAATCATGTTGAGCTTCTCAGGAACAGACGTCACATGCAGCACAGCACCTGTTCGAGCTCTCCATGGGCGGAGCCAAGACGGTCACCACTGCAGGTATAGCCTCAGTGAGGAAGAACCTCTACCCCACGTACTTGGCTTTTGCAATCATGTTGAGCTTCTCGGGAACACACGTCACATGCAGCACAGCTCTTGTTCAAGCTCTGCATGGTTGGAGCAAAGACGGTCACCACTGCAGACATTGCCTCAGTGAGGAATAACATCTACCCCACGTACTTGACTTCTGCAATCATGTTGAGCTTCTCAGGAACACACGTCACATGCAGCACAGCTCCTGTTCGAGCTCTCCATGGTCGAAGCCAAGAAGGTCACCACTGCAGACATTGCCTCAGTGAGGAAGAACATCTAACCCACGTACTTGGCTTCTGCAAACATGTTGAGCTTCTCAGAAACACACGTCACATGCAGCACAGCTCCTGTTCGAGCTCTCCATGGTCGAAGCCAAGAAGGTCACCACTGCAGACATTGCCTCAGTGAGGAAGAACATCTAACCCACGTACTTGGCTTCTGCAATCATGTTGAGCTTCTCAGGAACACACGTCACATGCAGCACAGCTCCTGTTCGAGCTCTGCATGGTCAAAGCCAAGACGGTCACCACTACAGACATTGCCTCAGTGAGGAAGAACCTCTACCCCACCTACTTGGCTTCTGCAATCATGTTGAGCTTCTCAGGAACACACGTCACATGCAGCACAGCTCCTATTCGAGCTCTGCATGGTCGAAGCCAAGACGGTCACCACTGCAGACATTGCCTAAGTGAGGAAGAACCTCTACCCCACCTACTTGGCTTCTGCAAACAAGTTGAGCTTCTCAGGAACACACGTCACATGCAGCACAGCTCCTGTTCGAGCTCTCCATGGTCGAAGCCAAGAAGGTCACCACTGCAGACATTGCCTCAGTAAGGAAGAACATCTACCTCACGTACTTGACTTCTGCAAACATGTTGGGCTTCTCAGGAACACACGTCACATGCAGCACAGCTCCTGTTCGAGCTCTGCATGGTCGAAGCCAAGACGGTCACCACTGCAGACATTGCCTCAGTGATGAAGAACATCTACACCACGTACTTGACTCCTGCAATCATGTTGAGCTTCTCAGGAACACACGTCACATGCGGCACAGCTCCTGTTTGAGCTCTCCATGGTCGAAGCCAAGACGGTCACCACTGCAGACATTGCCTCAGTGAGGAAGAAACTCTACCCCACGTACTCGGCTTCTGCAATCATGTTGAGCTCCTCAGGAACACACGTCACATGCGGCACAGCTCCTGTTTGCGCTCTCCATGGTCGAAGCCAAGACGGTCACCACTGCAGACATTGCCTCAGTGTGGAAGAACCTCTACCCCACGTACTTGGCTTCTGCAATCATGTTGAGCTTCTCAGGAACACACGTCACATGCAGCACAGCTCCTGTTCGAGCTCTCCATGGTCGAAGCCAAGACGGTCAGAACTGCAGACATTGCCTCAGTGAGGAAGAACATCTACCCCACGTACTTGGCACCTGCAATCATTTTGAGCTTCTCAGGAACACACGTCACATGCAGCACAGCTCCTGTTCGAGCTCTCCATGGTCGAAGCCAAGACGGTCACCACTGCAGACATTGCCTCATTGAGGAAGAAAATCTACCCCACGTACTTGACTTCTGCAATCATGTTGAGCTTCTCAGGAACACACGTCACATGCAGCACAGCTCCTGTTCGAGCTCTCCATGGTCGAAGCCAAGACGGTCACCACTACAGACATTGCCTCAGTGAGGAAGAACATCTACCCCACGTACTTGACTCCTGCAATCATGTTGAGCTTCTCAGGAACACACGTCATATGTAGCACAGCTCCTGTCCGAGCTCTGCATGGTCGAAGCCAAGACGGTCACCACTGCAGACATTGCCTCAGTGAGGAAGAACATCTACCCCACGTACTTGACTCCTGCAATCATGTTGAGCTTCTCAGGAACACACGTCAGATGCAGCACAGCTCCTGTTCGAGCTCTGCATGGTCGAAGCCAAGACGGTCACCACTGCAGACATTGCCTCAGAGAGGAAGAACATCTGCCCCACGTACTTGACTTCTGCAATCATGTTGAGCTTCTCAGGAACACACGTCACATGTAGCACAGCTCCTATTCGAGCTCTTCATGGTCGAAGCCAAGACGGTCACCACTACAGACATTGCCTCAGTAAGGAAGAACATTCACCTCACGTACTTGGCTTCTGCAATCATGTTCAGCTTCTCAGGAACACACGTAACATGTAGCACAGCTCCTGTTCGAGCTCCGCATGGTCAGAGCCAAGACGGTAACCACTGCAGACATTGCCTCAGTGAGGAAGAACATCTACCCCACGTACTTGACTTCTGCAATCATGTTGAGCTTCTCAGGAACACTCGTCACATGCAGCACAGCTCCTGTTCGAGCTCTGCATGGTCGAAGCCAAGACGGTCACCACTACAGACATTGCCTCAGTGAGGAAGAAACCCTACCCCACATACTTGGCTTCTGCAAACGTGTATAGCTTCTTAGGAACACACGTCACATGCAGCACAGCTCCTGTTCGAGCTCCTCATGGTCAAAGCCAAGACGGTCACCACTGCAGACATTGCCTCAGTGAGGAAGAAACCCTACCCCACGTACTTGGCTTCTGCAAACGTGGATAGCTTCTTAGGAACACACGTCACATGCAGCACAGCTCCTGTTCGAGCTCATCATGGTCAAAGACAAGACGGTCACCACTGCAGACATTGCCTCAGTGAGGAAGAAACCCTACCCCACGTACTTGACTTCTGCAATCATGTTGAGCTTCTCAGGAACACACGTCACATGCAGCACAGCTCCTGTTCGAGCTCTGCATGGTCGAAGCCAAGACGGTCACCACTACAGACATTGCCTCAGTGAGGAAGAAACCCTACCCCACGTACTTGGCTTCTGCAAACGTGGATAGCTTCTTAGGAACACACGTCACATGCAGCACAGCTCCTGTTCGAGCTCCTCATGGTCAAAGCCAAGACGGTCACCACTGCAGACATTGCCTCAGTGAGGAAGAAACCCTACCCCACGTACTTGACTTCTGCAATCATGTTGAGCTTCTCAGGAACACACGTCACATGCAGCACAGCTCCTGTTCGAGCTCCTCATGGTCAAAGCCAAGACGGTCACCACTGCAGACATTGCCTCAGTGAGGAAGAATTCCTACCCCACGTACTTGACTTATGCAATCATGTTGAGCTTCTCAGGAACACACGTCACATGCAGCACAGCTCCTGTTCGAGCTCTGCATGGTCGAAGCCAAGACGGTCACCACTACAGACATTGCCTCAGTGAGGAAGAAACCCTACCCCACGTACTTGGCTTCTGCAAACGTGGATAGCTTCTTAGGAACACACGTCACATGTAGCACAGCTCCTGTTCGAGCTCTCCATGGTCGAAGCCAAGACGGTCACCACTACAGACATTGCCTCAGTGAGGAAGAAACTCTACCCCACGCACTTGACTTCTGCAATCATGTTGAGCTTCTCTGGAACACACGTCACATGCAGCACAGCTCCTGTTCGAGCTCTCCATGGTCGGAGCCAAGACGGTCACCACTGCAGACATTGCCTCAGTGAGGAAGAAACCCTACCCCACGTACTTGGCTTCTGCAAACTTGTTGGGCTTCTCAGGAACACACGTCACATGCAGCACAGCTCCTGTTTGAGCTCTGCATGGTCGAAGCCAAGACGGTCACCACTGCAGACATTGCCTCAGTGAGGAAGAACCTCTACCCCACGTACTTGACTTCTGCAAACATGTTGGGCTTCTCAGGAACACACGTCACATGCAGCACAGCTCCTGTTCGAGCGCTGCATGGTCGAAGCCAAGACGGTCACCACTGCAGACATTGCCTCAGTGAGGAAGAACCTCTACCCCACGTACTTGACTTCTGCAAACATGTTGGGCTTCTCAGGAACACACGTCACATGCAGCACAGCTCCTGTTCGAGCTCTGCATGGTCGAAGCCAAGACGGTCACCACTACAGACATTGCCTCAGTGAGGAAGAAACCCTACCCCACGTACTTGGCTTCTGCAAACGTGGATAGCTTCTTAGGAACACACGTCACATGAAGCACAGCTCCTGTTCGTGCTCCTCATGGTCAAAGCCAAGACGGTCACCACTGCAGACATTGCCTCAGTGAGGAAGAAACCCTACTCCAAGTACTTGACTTCTGCAATCATGTTGAGCTTCTCAGGAACACACGTCACATGCAGCACAGCTCCTGTTTGAGCTCTCCATGGTCGAAGCCAAGACGGTCACCACTACAGACATTGCCTCATTGAGGAAGAAACTCTACCCCACGTACTTGACTTCTGCAATCATGTTGAGCTTCTCAGGAACACACGTCAGATGCAGCACAGCTCCTGTTCGAGCTCTGCATGGTAGAAGCCAAGACGGTCACCACTGCAGACATTGCCTCAGTGAGGAAGAACCTCTACCCCACGTACTTGACTTCTGCAAACATGTTGGGCTTCTCAGGAACACACGTCACATGCAGCACAGCTCCTGTTCGAGCTCTGCATGGTCGAAGCCAAGACGGTCACCACTACAGACATTGCCTCAGTGAGGAAGAAACCCTACCCCACATACTTGGCTTCTGCAAACGTGTATAGCTTCTTAGGAACACACGTCACATGCAGCACAGCTCCTGTTCGAGCTCCTCATGGTCGAAGCCAAGACGGTCACCACTGCGGACATTGCCTCAGTGAGGAAGAAACCCTACCCCACGTACTTGGCTTCCGCAAACGTGGATAGCTTCTTAGGAACACACGTCACATGCAGCACAGCTCCTGTTCGAGCTCCTCATGGTCAAAGACAAGACGGTCACCACTGCAGACATTGCCTCAGTGAGGAAGAAACCCTACCCCACGTACATGACTTCTGCAATCATGTTGAGCTTCTCAGGAACACACGTCACATGCAGCACAGCTCCTGTTCGAGCTCTGCATGGTCGAAGCCAAGACGGTCACCACTACAGACATTGCCTCAGTGAGGAAGAAACCCTACCCCACGTACTTGGCTTCTGCAAACGTGGATAGCTTCTTAGGAACACACGTCACATGCAGCACAGCTCCTTTTCGAGCTCCTCATGGTCAAAGCCAAGACGGTCACCACTGCAGACATTGCCTCAGTGAGGAAGAAACCCTACCCCACGTACTTGACTTCTGCAATCATGTTGAGCTTCTCAGGAACACACGTCACATGCAGCACAGCTCCTGTTCGAGCTCCTCATCGTCAAAGCCAAGACGGTCACCACTGCAGACATTGCCTCAGTGAGGAAGAATTCCTACCCCACGCACTTGACTTCTGCAATCATGTTGAGCTTCTCTGGAACACACGTCACATGCAGCACAGCTCCTGTTCGAGCTCTCCATGGTCGGAGCCAAGACGGTCACCACTGCAGACATTGCCTCAGTGAGGAAGAAACCCTACCCCACGTACTTGGCTTCTGCAAACTTGTTGGGCTTCTCAGGAAAACACGTCACATGCAGCACAGCTCCTGTTCGAGCTCTGCATGGTCGAAGCCAAGACGGTCACCACTACAGACATTGCCTCAGTGAGGAAGAACCTCTACCCCACGTACTTGACTTCTGCAAACATGTTGGGCTTCTCAGGAACACACGTCACATGCAGCACAGCTCCTGTTCGAGCTCTGCATGGTCGAAGCCAAGACGGTCACCACTGCAGACATTGCCTCAGTGAGGAAGAACCTCTACCCCACGTACTTGACTTCTGCAAACATGTTGGGCTTCTCAGGAACACACGTCACATGCAGCACAGCTCCTGTTCGAGCTCTGCATGGTCGAAGCCAAGACGGTCACCACTGCAGACATTGCCTCAGTGAGGAAGAACCTCTACCCCACGTACTTGACTTCTGCAAACATGTTGGGCTTCTCAGGAACACACGTCACATGCAGCACAGCTCCTGTTCGAGCTCTGCATGGTCGAAGCCAAGACGGTCACCACTGCAGACATTGCCTCAGTGAGGAAAAAACCCTACCCCACGTACTTGGCTTCTGCAAACGTGGATAGCTTCTTAGGAACACACGTCACATGCAGCACAGCTCCTGTTCGAGCTCTGCATGGTCGAAGCCAAGACGGTCACCACTACAGACATTGCCTCAGTGAGGAAAAAACCCTACCCCACGTACTTGGCTTCTGCAAACGTGGATAGCTTCTTAGGAACACACGTCACATGAAGCACAGCTCCTGTTCGTGCTCCTCATGGTCAAAGCCAAGACGGTCACCACTGCAGACATTGCCTCAGTGAGAAAGAAACCCTACTCCAAGTACTTGACTTCTGCAATCATGTTGAGCTTCTCAGAAACACACGTCACATGCAGCACAGCTCCTGTTTGAGCTCTCCATGGTCGAAGCCAAGACGGTCACCACTACAGACATTGCCTCATTGAGGAAGAAACTCTACTCCACGTACTTGACTTCTGCAATCATGTTGAGCTCCTCAGGAACACACGTCAGATGCAGCACAGCTCCTGTTCGAGCTCTGCATGGTAGAAGCCAAGACGGTCACCACTGCAGACATTGCCTCAGTGAGGAAGAACATCTACCCCACGTACTTGACTTCTGCAATCATGTTGAGCTTTTCAGGAACACACGTCACATGCAGCACAGCTCCTGTTCGAGCTCTGCATGGTCGAAGCCAAGACGGTCACCACTACAGACATTGCCTCAGTGAGGAAGAACATCTACCCCACGTACTTGACTTCTGCAATCATGTTGAGCTTCTCAGGAACACACGTCACATGCAGCACAGCTCCTGTTCGAGCTCTGCATGGTCGAAGCCAAGACGGTCACCACTACAGACATTGCCTCAGTGAGGAAGAACATCTACCCCACGTACTTGACTTCTGCAATCATGTTGAGCTTCTCAGGAACACACGTCACATGCAGCACAGCTCCTGTTCGAGCTCTGCATGGTCGAAGCAAAGACGGTCACCACTGCAGACATTGCCTCAGTGAGGAAGAAACCCTACCCCACGTACTTGGCTTCTGCAAACGTGGATAGCTTCTTAGGAACACACGTCACATGCAGCACAGCTCCTGTTCGAGCTCTGCATGGTCGAAGCCAAGACGGTAACCACTGCAGACATTGCCTCAGTGAGGAAGAACATCTACCCCACGTACTTGACTTCTGCAATCATGTTGAGCTTCTCAGGAACACACGTCACATGCAGCACAGCTCCTGTTTGAGCTCTGCATGTTCGCAGCCAAGACGGTCACCACTGCAGACATTGCCTCATTGAGGAAGAAACCCTACCTCACGTACTTGGCTTCTGCAAACGTGGATAGCTTCTTAGGAACATACGTCACATGCGGCACAGCTCCTGTTTGAGCTCTGCATGTTCGAAGCCAAGACGGTCACCACTGCAGACATTGCCTCAGTGAGGAAGAAACCCTACCTCACGTACTTGGCTTCTGCAAACGTGGATAGCTTCTTAGGAACACACGTCACATGCGGCACAGCTCCTGTTCGAGCTCCGCATGGTCAAAGCCAAGACGGTCACCACAGCAGACATTGCACAAGTGAGGAAGAACATCTACCCCACGTTCTTGGCTTCTGCAATCATGTTGAGCTTCTCAGGAACACACGTCACATGTAGCACAGCTCCTGTTCGAGCTCTGCATGGTCGAAGCCAAGACGGTCACCACTGCAGACATTGCCTCAGTGAGGAAGAAACCCTACCTCACGTACTTGGCTTCTGCAAACGTGGATAGCTTCTTAGGAACACACGTCACATGCGGCACAGCTCCTGTTCGAGCTCCGCATGGTCAAAGCCAAGACGGTCACCACAGCAGACATTGCACAAGTGAGGAAGAACATCTACCCCACGTTCTTGGCTTCTGCAATCATGTTGAGCTTCTCAGGAACACACGTCACATGCAGCACAGCTCCTGTTTGAGCTCCTCATGGTCGAAGCCAAGACGGTCACCACTACAGACATTGCCTCAGTGAAGAAGAAACCCTACCCCACGTACTTGGCTTCTGCAAACGTGGATAGCTTCTTGGGAACACACGTCACATGCGGCACAGCTCCTGTTCGAGCTCTGCATGGTCGAAGCCAAGACGGTAACCACTGCACACATTGCCTCAGTGAGGAAGAACATCTACCCCACGTACTTGACTTCTGCAATCATGTTGAGCTTCTCAGGAACACACGTCACATGCAGCACAGCTCCTGTTTGAGCTCTGCATGTTCGCAGCCAAGACGGTCACCACTGCAGACATTGCCTCAGTGAGGAAGAAACCCTACCTCACGTACTTGGCTTCTGCAAACGTGGATAGCTTCTCAGGAACACACGTCACATGTAGCACAGCTCCTGTTCGAGCTCTGCATGGTCGAAGCCAAGACGGTCACCACTGCAGACATTGCCTCAGTGAGGAAGAAACCCTACCTCACGTACTTGGCTTCTGCAAACGTGGATAGCTTCTCAGGAACAGACGTCACATGCAGCACAGCTCCTGTTCGAGCTCTGCATGGTCGAAGCCAAGACGGTCACCACTACAGACATTGCCTCAGTGAGGAAGAACATCTACCCCACGTACTTGACTTCTGCAAACATGTTGAGCTTCTCAGGAACACACGTCACATGCTGCACAGCTCCTGTTCGAGCTCTGCATGGTCGAAGCCCAGACGGTCACCACAGCAGACATTGCCTCAGTGAGGAAGAAACCCTTCTCCACGTACTTGGCTTCTGGAATCATGTTGAGCTTCTCAGGAACACACGTCACATGCAGCACAGCTCCTGTATGAGCTCTGCATGTTCGAAGCCAAAACGGTCACCACTGCAGACATTGCCTCAGTGAGGAAGAAACCCTACCTCACGTACTTGGCTTCTGCAAACGTGGATAGCTTCTTTGGAACACACGTCACATGTAGCACAGCTCCTCTTCGAGCTCTCCATGGTCGAAGCCAAGACGGTAACCACTGCAGACATTGCCTAAGTGAGGAAGAAACCCTACCCCACGTACTTGGCTTCTGGAATCATGTTGAGCTTCTCAGGAACACACGTCACATGGAGCACAGCTCCTGTTCGAGCTCTCCATGGTCGAAGCCAAGACGGTCACCACAGCAGACATTGCCTCAGTGAGGAAGGAACCCTACCCCACGTACTTGGCTTCTGCAATCATGTTGAGCTTCTCAGGAACACACGTCACATGCAGCACAGCTCCTATTCGAGCTCTGCATGGTCGAAGCCGGGACGGTCACCACAGCAGACATTGCCTCAGTGAGGAAGAACCTCTACCCCACGTACTTGACTTCTGCAATCATGTTGAACTTCTCAGGAACACACGTCACATGCAGCACAGCTCCTGTTTGAGCTCTGCATGGTCAAAGCCAAGACGGTCACCACAGCAGAAATTGCCTCAGTGAGGAAGAACCTCTACCCCACGTACTTGACTTCTGCCATCATGTTGAGCTTCTCAGGAACACACGTCACATGCAGCACAGCTCCTATTCGAGCTCTGCATGGTCGAAGCCAAGACGGTCACCACAGCAGACATTGCCTCAGTGAGGAAGAACCTCTACCTCACGTACTTGACTTCTGCAATCATGTTGAGCTTCTCAGGAACACACGTCACATGCAGCACTGCTCCTGTTTGAGCTCTGCATGGTCAAAGCCAAGACGGTCACCACAGCAGACATTGCCTCAGTGAGGAAGAACCTCTACCCCACGTACTTGACTTCTGCAATCATGTTGAGCTTCTCAGGAACACACGTCACATGCAGCACAGCTCCTATTCGAGCTCTGCATGGTCGAAGCCAAGACGGTCACCACAGCAGACATTGCCTCAGTGAGGAAGAACCTCTACCCCACGTACTTGACTTCTGCAATCATGTGAAGCTTCTCAGGAACACACGTCACATGCAGCACAGCTCCTGTTCGAGCTCTCCATGGTCGAAGCCAAGACGGTCACCACTGCAGACATTGCCTCGGTGAGGAAGAACCTCTACCTCACGTACTTGACTTCTGCAATCATGTTGAGCTTCTCAGGAACACACGTCACATGCAGCACAGCTCCTGTTTGAGCTCTGCATGGTCGAAGCCAAGACGGTCAACACAGCAGACATTGCCTCATTGAGGAAGAAACCCTACCCCACATACTTGGCTTCTGCAAACGTGTATAGCTTCTCAGGAACAGACGTCACATGCAGCACAGCACCTGTTCGAGCTCTCCATGGGCGGAGCCAAGACGGTCACCACTGCAGGTATAGCCTCAGTGAGGAAGAACCTCTACCCCACGTACTTGGCTTTTGCAATCATGTTGAGCTTCTCGGGAACACACGTCACATGCAGCACAGCTCTTGTTCAAGCTCTGCATGGTTGGAGCAAAGACGGTCACCACTGCAGACATTGCCTCAGTGAGGAATAACATCTACCCCACGTACTTGACTTCTGCAATCATGTTGAGCTTCTCAGGAACACACGTCACATGCAGCACAGCTCCTGTTCGAGCTCTCCATGGTCGAAGCCAAGAAGGTCACCACTGCAGACATTGCCTCAGTGAGGAAGAACATCTAACCCACGTACTTGGCTTCTGCAAACATGTTGAGCTTCTCAGAAACACACGTCACATGCAGCACAGCTCGTGTTCGAGCTCTCCATGGTCGAAGCCAAGAAGGTCACCACTGCAGACATTGCCTCAGTGAGGAAGAACATCTAACCCACGTACTTGGCTTCTGCAATCATGTTGAGCTTCTCAGGAACACACGTCACATGCAGCACAGCTCCTATTCGAGCTCTGCATGGTCGAAGCCAAGACGGTCACCACTGCAGACATTGCCTAAGTGAGGAAGAACCTCTACCCCACCTACTTGGCTTCTGCAAACAAGTTGAGCTTCTCAGGAACACACGTCACATGCAGCACAGCTCCTGTTCGAGCTCTCCATGGTCGAAGCCAAGAAGGTCACCACTGCAGACATTGCCTCAGTAAGGAAGAACATCTACCTCACGTACTTGACTTCTGCAAACATGTTGGGCTTCTCAGGAACACACGTCACATGCAGCACAGCTCCTGTTCGAGCTCTGCATGGTCGAAGCCAAGACGGTCAACACTGCAGACATTGCCTCAGTGATGAAGAACATCTACACCACGTACTTGACTCCTGCAATCATGTTGAGCTTCTCAGGAACACACGTCACATGCGGCACAGCTCCTGTTTGAGCTCTCCATGGTCGAAGCCAAGACGGTCACCACTGCAGACATTGCCTCAGTGAGGAAGAAACTCTACCCCACGTACTCGGCTTCTGCAATCATGTTGAGCTCCTCAGGAACACACGTCACATGCGGCACAGCTCCTGTTTGCGCTCTCCATGGTCGAAGCCAAGACGGTCACCACTGCAGACATTGCCTCAGTGTGGAAGAACCTCTACCCCACGTACTTGGCTTCTGCAATCATGTTGAGCTTCTCAGGAACACACGTCACATGCAGCACAGCTCCTGTTCGAGCTCTCCATGGTCGAAGCCAAGACGGTCAGAACTGCAGACATTGCCTCAGTGAGGAAGAACATCTACCCCACGTACTTGGCACCTGCAATCATTTTGAGCTTCTCAGGAACACACGTCACATGCAGCACAGCTCCTGTTCGAGCTCTCCATGGTCGAAGCCAAGACGGTCACCACTGCAGACATTGCCTCATTGAGGAAGAAAATCTACCCCACGTACTTGACTTCTGCAATCATGTTGAGCTTCTCAGGAACACACGTCACATGCAGCACAGCTCCTGTTCGAGCTCTCCATGGTCGAAGCCAAGACGGTCACCACTACAGACATTGCCTCAGTGAGGAAGAACATCTACCCCACGTACTTGACTCCTGCAATCATGTTGAGCTTCTCAGGAACACACGTCATATGTAGCACAGCTCCTGTCCGAGCTCTGCATGGTCGAAGCCAAGACGGTCACCACTGCAGACATTGCCTCAGTGAGGAAGAACATCTACCCCACGTACTTGACTCCTGCAATCATGTTGAGCTTCTCAGGAACACACGTCAGATGCAGCACAGCTCCTGTGCGAGCTCTGCATGGTCGAAGCCAAGACGGTCACCACTGCAGACATTGCCTCAGAGAGGAAGAACATCTGCCCCACGTACTTGACTTCTGCAATCATGTTGAGCTTCTCAGGAACACACGTCACATGTAGCACAGCTCCTATTCGAGCTATTCATGGTCGAAGCCAAGACGGTCACCACTACAGACATTGCCTCAGTAAGGAAGAACATTCACCTCACGTACTTGGCTTCTGCAATCATGTTCAGCTTCTCAGGAACACACGTAACATGTAGCACAGCTCCTGTTCGAGCTCCGCATGGTCAGAGCCAAGACGGTAACCACTGCAGACATTGCCTCAGTGAGGAAGAACATCTACCCCACGTACTTGACTTCTGCAATCATGTTGAGCTTCTCAGGAACACTCGTCACATGCAGCACAGCTCCTGTTCGAGCTCTGCATGGTCGAAGCCAAGACGGTCACCACTACAGACATTGCCTCAGTGAGGAAGAAACCCTACCCCACATACTTGGCTTCTGCAAACGTGTATAGCTTCTTAGGAACACACGTCACATGCAGCACAGCTCCTGTTCGAGCTCCTCATGGTCAAAGCCAAGACGGTCACCACTGCAGACATTGCCTCAGTGAGGAAGAAACCCTACCCCACGTACTTGGCTTCTGCAAACGTGGATAGCTTCTTAGGAACACACGTCACATGCAGCACAGCTCCTGTTCGAGCTCATCATGGTCAAAGACAAGACGGTCACCACTGCAGACATTGCCTCAGTGAGGAAGAAACCCTACCCCACGTACTTGACTTCTGCAATCATGTTGAGCTTCTCAGGAACACACGTCACATGCAGCACAGCTCCTGTTCGAGCTCTGCATGGTCGAAGCCAAGACGGTCACCACTACAGACATTGCCTCAGTGAGGAAGAAACCCTACCCCACGTACTTGGCTTCTGCAAACGTGGATAGCTTCTTAGGAACACACGTCACATGCAGCACAGCTCCTGTTCGAGCTCCTCATGGTCAAAGCCAAGACGGTCACCACTGCAGACATTGCCTCAGTGAGGAAGAAACCCTACCCCACGTACTTGACTTCTGCAATCATGTTGAGCTTCTCAGGAACACACGTCACATGCAGCACAGCTCCTGTTCGAGCTCTCCATGGTCGAAGCCAAGACGGTCACCACTGCAGACATTGCCTCAGTGAGGAAGAAACCCTACCCCACGTACTTGGCTTCTGCAAACTTGTTGGGCTTCTCAGGAACACACGTCACATGCAGCACAGCTCCTGTTTGAGCTCTGCATGGTCGAAGCCAAGACGGTCACCACTACAGACATTGCCTCAGTGAGGAAGAAACCCTACCCCACGTACTTGGCTTCTGCAAACGTGGATAGCTTCTTAGGAACACACGTCACATGTAGCACAGCTCCTGTTCGAGCTCTCCATGGTCGAAGCCAAGACGGTCACCACTACAGACATTGCCTCAGTGAGGAAGAAACTCTACCCCACGCACTTGACTTCTGCAATCATGTTGAGCTTCTCTGGAACACACGTCACATGCAGCACAGCTCCTGTTCGAGCTCTCCATGGTCGAAGCCAAGACGGTCACCACTGCAGACATTGCCTCAGTGAGGAAGAAACCCTACCCCACGTACTTGGCTTCTGCAAACTTGTTGGGCTTCTCAGGAACACACGTCACATGCAGCACAGCTCCTGTTTGAGCTCTGCATGGTCGAAGCCAAGACGGTCACCACTGCAGACATTGCCTCAGTGAGGAAGAACCTCTACCCCACGTACTTGACTTCTGCAAACATGTTGGGCTTCTCAGGAACACACGTCACATGCAGCACAGCTCCTGTTCGAGCGCTGCATGGTCGAAGCCAAGACGGTCACCACTGCAGACATTGCCTCAGTGAGGAAGAACCTCTACCCCACGTACTTGACTTCTGCAAACATGTTGGGCTTCTCAGGAACACACGTCACATGCAGCACAGCTCCTGTTCGAGCTCTGCATGGTCGAAGCCAAGACGGTCACCACTACAGACATTGCCTCAGTGAGGAAGAAACCCTACCCCACGTACTTGGCTTCTGCAAACGTGGATAGCTTCTTAGGAACACACGTCACATGAAGCACAGCTCCTGTTCGTGCTCCTCATGGTCAAAGCCAAGACGGTCACCACTGCAGACATTGCCTCAGTGAGGAAGAAACCCTACTCCAAGTACTTGACTTCTGCAATCATGTTGAGCTTCTCAGGAACACACGTCACATGCAGCACAGCTCCTGTTTGAGCTCTCCATGGTCGAAGCCAAGACGGTCACCACTACAGACATTGCCTCATTGAGGAAGAAACTCTACCCCACGTACTTGACTTCTGCAATCATGTTGAGCTTCTCAGGAACACACGTCAGATGCAGCACAGCTCCTGTTCGAGCTCTGCATGGTAGAAGCCAAGACGGTCACCACTGCAGACATTGCCTCAGTGAGGAAGAACCTCTACCCCACGTACTTGACTTCTGCAAACATGTTGGGCTTCTCAGGAACACACGTCACATGCAGCACAGCTCCTGTTCGAGCTCTGCATGGTCGAAGCCAAGACGGTCACCACTACAGACATTGCCTCAGTGAGGAAGAAACCCTACCCCACATACTTGGCTTCTGCAAACGTGTATAGCTTCTTAGGAACACACGTCACATGCAGCACAGCTCCTGTTCGAGCTCCTCATGGTCGAAGCCAAGACGGTCACCACTGCGGACATTGCCTCAGTGAGGAAGAAACCCTACCCCACGTACTTGGCTTCTGCAAACGTGGATAGCTTCTTAGGAACACACGTCACATGCAGCACAGCTCCTGTTCGAGCTCCTCATGGTCAAAGACAAGACGGTCACCACTGCAGACATTGCCTCAGTGAGGAAGAAACCCTACCCCACGTACATGACTTCTGCAATCATGTTGAGCTCCTCAGGAACACACGTCACATGCAGCACAGCTCCTGTTCGAGCTCTGCATGGTCGAAGCCAAGACGGTCACCACTACAGACATTGCCTCAGTGAGGAAGAAACCCTACCCCACGTACTTGGCTTCTGCAAACGTGGTTAGCTTCTTAGGAACACACGTCACATGCAGCACAGCTCCTGTTCGAGCTCCTCATGGTCAAAGCCAAGACGGTCACCACTGCAGACATTGCCTCAGTGAGGAAGAAACCCTACCCCACGTACTGGACTTCTGCAATCATGTTGAGCTTCTCAGGAACACACGTCACATGCAGCACAGCTCCTGTTCGAGCTCCTCATGGTCAAAGCCAAGACGGTCACCACTGCAGACATTGCCTCAGTGAGGAAGAATTCCTACCCCACGTACTTGACTTCTGCAATCATGTTGAGCTTCTCAGGAACACACGTCACATGCAGCACAGCTCCTGTTCGAGCTCTGCATGGTCGAAGCCAAGACGGTCACCACTACAGACATTGCCTCAGTGAGGAAGAAACCATACCCCACGTACTTGGCTTCTGCAAACGTGGATAGCTTCTTAGGAACACACGTCACATGTAGCACAGCTCCTGTTCGAGCTCTCCATGGTCGAAGCCAAGACGGTCACCACTACAGACATTGCCTCAGTGAGAAAGAAACTCTACCCCACGCACTTGACTTCTGCAATCATGTTGAGCTTCTCTGGAACACACGTCACATGCAGCACAGCTCCTGTTCGAGCTCTCCATGGTCGGAGCCAAGACGGTCACCACTGCAGACATTGCCTCAGTGAGGAAGAAACCCTACCCCACGTACTTGGCTTCTGCAAACTTGTTGGGCTTCTCAGGAAAACACGTCACATGCAGCACAGCTCCTGTTCGAGCTCTGCATGGTCGAAGCCAAGACGGTCACCACTACAGACATTGCCTCATTGAGGAAGAACCTCTACCCCACGTACTTGACTTCTGCAAACATGTTGGGCTTCTCAGGAACACACGTCACATGCAGCACAGCTCCTGTTCGAGCTCTGCATGGTCGAAGCCAAGACGGTCACCACTGCAGACATTGCCTCAGTGAGGAAGAACCTCTACCCCACGTACTTGACTTCTGCAAACATGTTGGGCTTCTCAGGAACACACGTCACATGCAGCACAGCTCCTGTTCGAGCTCTGCATGGTCGAAGCCAAGACGGTCACCACTGCAGACATTGCCTCAGTGAGGAAGAACCTCTACCCCACGTACTTGACTTCTGCAAACATGTTGGGCTTCTCAGGAACACACGTCACATGCAGCACAGCTCCTGTTCGAGCTCTGCATGGTCGAAGCCAAGACGGTCACCACTACAGACATTGCCTCAGTGAGGAAAAAACCCTACCCCACGTACTTGGCTTCTGCAAACGTGGATAGCTTCTTAGGAACACACGTCACATGAAGCACAGCTCCTGTTCGTGCTCCTCATGGTCAAAGCCAAGACGGTCACCACAGCAGACATTGCCTCAGTGAGGAAGAAACCCTACCCCACGTACTTGACTTCTGCAATCATGTTGAGCTTCTCAGGAACACACGTCACATGCAGCACAGCTCCTGTTTGAGCTCTCCATGGTCGAAGCCAAGACGGTCACCACTACAGACATTGCCTCAGTGAGGAAAAAACCCTACCCCACGTACTTGGCTTCTGCAAACGTGGATAGCTTCTCAGGAACACACGTCACATGAAGCACAGCTCCTGTTCGAGCTCTGCATGGTCGAAGCCAAGACGGTCACCACTGCAGACATTGCCTCAGTGAGAAAGAAACCCTACTCCAAGTACTTGACTTCTGCAATCATGTTGAGCTTCTCAGAAACACACGTCACATGCAGCACAGCTCCTGTTTGAGCTCTCCATGGTCGAAGCCAAGACGGTCACCACTACAGACATTGCCTCATTGAGGAAGAAACTCTACCCCACGTACTTGACTTCTGCAATCATGTTGAGCTCCTCAGGAACACACGTCAGATGCAGCACAGCTCCTGTTCGAGCTCTGCATGGTAGAAGCCAAGACGGTCACCACTGCAGACATTGCCTCAGTGAGGAAGAACATCTACCCCACGTACTTGACTTCTGCAATCATGTTGAGCTTTTCAGGAACACACGTCACATGCAGCACAGCTCCTGTTCGAGCTCTGCATGGTCGAAGCCAAGACGGTCACCACTGCAGACATTGCCTCAGTGAGGAAGAACCTCTACCCCACGTACTTGGCTTCTGGAATCATGTTGAGCTCCTCAGGAACACACGTCACATGCAGCACAGCTCCTGTTTGAGCTCTGCATGGTCGAAGCCAAGACGGTCACCACTACAGACATTGCCTCAGTGAGGAAGAACATCTACCCCACGTACTTGACTTCTGCAATCATGTTGAGCTTCTCAGGAACACACGTCACATGCAGCACAGCTCCTGTTCGAGCTCTGCATGGTCGAAGCCAAGACGGTCACCACTACAGACATTGCCTCAGTGAGGAAGAACATCTACCCCACGTACTTGACTTCTGCAATCATGTTGAGCTTCTCAGGAACACACGTCACATGCAGCACAGCTCCTGTTCGAGCTCTGCATGGTCGAAGCCAAGACGGTCACCACTGCAGACATTGCCTCAGTGAGGAAGAAACCCTACCCCACGTACTTGGCTTCTGCAAACGTGGATAGCTTCTTAGGAACACACGTCACATGCAGCACAGCTCCTGTTCGAGCTCTGCATGGTCGAAGCCAAGACGGTAACCACTGCAGACATTGCCTCAGTGAGGAAGAACATCTACCCCACGTACTTGACTTCTGCAATCATGTTGAGCTTCTCAGGAACACACGTCACATGCAGCACAGCTCCTGTTTGAGCTCTGCATGTTCGCAGCCAAGACGGTCACCACTGCAGACATTGCCTCATTGAGGAAGAAACCCTACCTCACGTACTTGGCTTCTGCAAACGTGGATAGCTTCTTAGGAACATACGTCACATGCGGCACAGCTCCTGTTTGAGCTCTGCATGTTCGAAGCCAAGACGGTCACCACTGCAGACATTGCCTCAGTGAGGAAGAAACCCTACCTCACGTACTTGGCTTCTGCAAACGTGGATAGCTTCTTAGGAACACACGTCACATGCGGCACAGCTCCTGTTCGAGCTCCGCATGGTCAAAGCCAAGACGGTCACCACAGCAGACATTGCACAAGTGAGGAAGAACATCTACCCCACGTTCTTGGCTTCTGCAATCATGTTGAGCTTCTCAGGAACACACGTCACATGTAGCACAGCTCCTGTTCGAGCTCTGCATGGTCGAAGCCAAGACGGTCACCACTACAGACATTGCCTCAGTGAAGAAGAAACCCTACCCCACGTACTTGGCTTCTGCAAACGTGGATAGCTTCTTGGGAACACACGTCACATGCAGCACAGCTCCTGTTCGAGCTCTGCATGGTCGAAGCCAAGACGGTAACCACTGCACACATTGCCTCAGTGAGGAAGAACATCTACCCCACGTACTTGACTTCTGCAATCATGTTGAGCTTCTCAGGAACACACGTCACATGCAGCACAGCTCCTGTTTGAGCTCTGCATGTTCGCAGCCAAGACGGTCACCACTGCAGACATTGCCTCAGTGAGGAAGAAACCCTACCTCACGTACTTGGCTTCTGCAAACGTGGATAGCTTCTCAGGAACACACGTCACATGTAGCACAGCTCCTGTTCGAGCTCTGCATGGTCGAAGCCAAGACGGTCACCACTGCAGACATTGCCTCAGTGAGGAAGAAACCCTAGCTCACGTACTTGGCTTCTGCAAACGTGGATAGCTTCTCAGGAACAGACGTCACATGCAGCACAGCTCCTGTTCGAGCTCTGCATGGTCGAAGCCAAGACGGTCACCACTACAGACATTGCCTCAGTGAGGAAGAACATCTACCCCACGTACTTGACTTCTGCAAACATGTTGAGCTTCTCAGGAACACACGTCACATGCTGCACAGCTCCTGTTCGAGCTCTGCATGGTCGAAGCCCAGACGGTCACCACAGCAGACATTGCCTCAGTGAGGAAGAAACCCTTCTCCACGTACTTGGCTTCTGGAATCTTGTTGAGCTTCTCAGGAACACACGTCACATGCAGCACAGCTCCTGTATGAGCTCTGCATGTTCGAAGCCAAAACGGTCACCACTGCAGACATTGCCTCAGTGAGGAAGAAACCCTACCTCACGTACTTGGCTTCTGCAAACGTGGATAGCTTCTTTGGAACACACGTCACATGTAGCACAGCTCCTCTTCGAGCTCTCCATGGTCGAAGCCAAGACGGTAACCACTGCAGACATTGCCTAAGTGAGGAAGAAACCCTACCCCACGTACTTGGCTTCTGGAATCATGTTGAGCTTCTCAGGAACACACGTCACATGCAGCACAGCTCCTGTTCGAGCTCTCCATGGTCGAAGCCAAGACGGTCACCACAGCAGACATTGCCTCAGTGAGGAAGGAACCCTACCCCACGTACTTGGCTTCTGCAATCATGTTGAGCTTCTCAGGAACACACGTCACATGCAGCACAGCTCCTATTCGAGCTCTGCATGGTCGAAGCCGGGACGGTCACCACAGCAGACATTGCCTCAGTGAGGAAGAACCTCTACCCCACGTACTTGACTTCTGCAATCATGTTGAACTTCTCAGGAACACACGTCACATGCAGCACAGCTCCTGTTTGAGCTCTGCATGGTCAAAGCCAAGACGGTCACCACAGCAGACATTGCCTCAGTGAGGAAGAACCTCTACCCCACGTACTTGACTTCTGCCATCATGTTGAGCTTCTCAGGAACACACGTCACATGCAGCACAGCTCCTATTCGAGCTCTGCATGGTCGAAGCCAAGACGGTCACCACAGCAGACATTGCCTCAGTGAGGAAGAACCTCTACCTCACGTACTTGACTTCTGCAATCATGTTGAGCTTCTCAGGAACACACGTCACATGCAGCACAGCTCCTGTTTGAGCTCTGCATGGTCAAAGCCAAGACGGTCACCACAGCAGACATTGCCTCAGTGAGGAAGAACCTCTACCCCACGTACTTGACTTCTGCAATCATGTTGAGCTTCTCAGGAACACACGTCACATGCAGCACAGCTCCTATTCGAGCTCTGCATGGTCGAAGCCAAGACGGTCACCACAGCAGACATTGCCTCAGTGAGGAAGAACCTCTACCCCACGTACTTGACTTCTGCAATCATGTGAAGCTTCTCAGGAACACACGTCACATGCAGCACAGCTCCTGTTCGAGCTCTCCATGGTCGAAGCCAAGACGGTCACCACTGCAGACATTGCCTCGGTGAGGAAGAACCTCTACCTCACGTACTTGACTTCTGCAATCATGTTGAGCTTCTCAGGAACACACGTCACATGCAGCACAGCTCCTGTTTGAGCTCTGCATGGTCGAAGCCAAGACGGTCAACACAGCAGACATTGCCTCAGTGAGGAAGAACCTCTACCCCACGTACTCGACTTCTGCAATCATGTTGAGCTTCTCAGGAACACACGTCACATGCAGCACAGCTCCTGTTCGAGCCTTCCATGGTCAAAGCCAAGACGGTCACCACAGCAGACATTGCCTCAGTGAGGAAGAAACCCTTCTCCACGTACTTGGCTTCTGGAATCATGTTGAGCTTCTCAGGAACACACGTCACATGCAGCACAGCTCCTGTTTGAGCTCTGCATGTTCGAAGCCAAGACGGTCACCACTGCAGACATTGCCTCAGTGAGGAAGAAACCCTACCCCACGTACTTGGCTTCTGCAATCATGTTGAGCTTCTCAGGAACACACGTCACATGCAGCACAGCTCCTGTTCGAGCTCTCCATGGTCGAAGCCAAGACGGTCACCACTGCAGACATTGCCTCAGTGAGGAAGAACCTCTACCCCACGTACTTGACTTCTGCAATCATGTTGAGCTTCTCAGGAACACACGTCACATGCAGCACAGCTCCTGTTCGAGCCTTCCATGGTCAAAGCCAAGACGGTCACCACTGCAGACATTGCCTCAGTGAGGAAGAACCTCTACCCCACGTACTTGGCTCCTGCAATTATGTTGAGCTTCTTAGGAACACACGTCACATGCAGCACAGCTCCTGTTCGAGCTCTGCATGGTCGAAGCCAAGACGGTCACCACAGCAGACATTGCCTCAGTGAGGAAGAACCTCTACCCCACATACTTGGCTTCTGGAATCATGTTGAGCTCCTCAGGAACACACGTCACATGTAGCACAGCACCTGTTCGAGCTCTCCATGGTCGAAGCCAAGACGGTCACCACAGCAGGCATTGCCTCAGTGAGGAAGAACCTCTACCCCACGTACTTGACTTCTGCAATCATGTTGAGCTTCTCAGGAACACACGTCACATGCAGCACAGCTCCTGTTTGAGCTCTGCATGGTCGAAGCCAAGACGGTCACCACAGCAGACATTGCCTCAGTGAGGAAGAACCTCTACCCCACGTACTTGGCTTCTGCAAACATGGAGAGCTTCTCAGGAACACACGTCATCACAGTGTTCGCTCCGCTCTGGCAGTCGAACTTCGGAATAACGGTTTTGAATTTCACGAGGAGGTAATATGTACGTCAGTAAACGACAGTTCTCGTCGAATAGACATAATTGCCATCAACCGCGTTACGAGACGAGGCTACATACTCGACTTCACCATTCGTTTCGAGACAACATCCAACTAAGCAGACGAGGTTGACGCAGAGAAAAAGTCGATATATGAACCAACAATTCCATATTTCATATCTCAATACAATCTGGAAGAAATTGAAGTAATTGGACCTTTGGTTGGAGCGAGAGGCACAATTCCTCACTTCTTTGTTGAATTTTGTAGAAGATTTAACCTCGGTAATAGCTTCATTCATATTATTGTCCTTCTACTCTTGAAAGGTCCAATTTCAATTTTTAGAAACCATTCGTATGGTTTGAATGAATCGTGTGTGTAGGCCTGAATTTATCGCTTCTATATCATATGCATTTTTTTTCTTTTTAATTAACTTTTTCGAATATTTTTTTTCGTCTCTTTTTTTAATATTTCACTTTTTTCCTTTTCTTATTCTAATGAAGTAATCAATTAAAATATTCAATTTACTAGATTATGGCCCAATATCATTACCAATTTTTCCATCAAACACTTTTTTATTGTCATTTTGCTCCATTTATTAATATTTTATTTCAATTTTTATATTATTCTGTGTCTAAAGGTACATTCATAGAGCCACGGCAACACGAATTTGCCGTGCCGGCAAAATGAACGAGCCAATCACAGACTCGCCAGGCTTGTCGTTTACTGTGCCCTTGAAAGTTGAATGAAGTTGAACATTTTGCCGGACGACAAACTTGCCGTGATGACGTAGACGACATCACGGCCACGTTTATACTCGAACTGTGTGTTCTTCGTACGAACTACCGACTGTCAAACTCGATCACTATCGACGTTGCCATGGTGATCGCATCGATTCGATATATAATTGCCTTGAGTCGGCGATAGTTTTCCGTGGTAGTATGAACAGTACAAATCATTCGACGTCCAACGGCACCCGACAAGATTGTCGGCCGGCAAAAATGCCGTGGCTCTATGAACCTATTTTAATGAGCAACCTTTTGTAAGTCAGAGACTTTATCTTTCAATAATGAAGTATTTATTTACATCGTCATTGTTGCTAGCTTTTTTTAGTAAACATTAATCACTCAAAATCCTGGCCTCTTGGAACTAGCTGGCACTCGCACGTCATTTATTAGGTAAGGGTCCTGGTCGACAGTCATGCGATGTGAGTAAAATAGTTATATCTCATACTATTTTGAAGGTATTAAAAACATCCGTGTTTCCCCCTGTATACGAATTTTGATATCTCAAATCGGTCAAAAGTTGTCATCATAGAACTAATAGACCTTTTTCGCAAAATAGACTTCAGTGTGCACACCTAACATCCTGAATATATAAATCCTGACTGATATCGATCATGAATATAGCTGAATATATCCTCCAATCAACATCTACTTTTCAAACGAATCATGTCTATTAACAAGGGTGAGCGAGCTCACCCTTGGACGCCCTCATATAGAAAATTGAACCTTAAATTGATTGCTTCTATTGACAGAAAACCTAAAATGGATTCTTCTGTAAAAATAAACTCCTAAATTGATTGTTTCTTTTGACAGAAATCTTGAATACATTGCTTCTATTTACAAAAAAACGCTACATGATTTCTTCTATTGACATAAAATCCTGAAATAACTTTTCTCATCAACAGAGTAGAGTAGACCCACCTTTGATATTTTACTTATAATCCAATAATAATATTATTAATGGTGATAATCTAATAATTTTATTAAATGCATTAAATGCTCATTTTTCTATGTTGCTTAACGACCCCACCAACAGCTAGGTTATGGAGAGTACAGATAAGTGGGAGATGAAAAGGGTGAGCGAGCTCACCCTTGGACGCCCTCATGTAGAAAAATAACCTTAAATTGATTGCGTCTATTGACAGAAAACATCAAATAGATTATTCTGTGAAAATAAATTCTGGAATTGATTGTTTCTATCGAAAGAAGTCTTGAATACATTGCTTCTATTCACAAAAAACGTTACATGATTTCTTCTATAGACAGAAAATCCTGAATTAAATTATCCTATCAACAGAGTAGAGTACTTTCAATATTTTGCTCATAGACCTAATAATCTAAAACTCTTATTAAATGCTTTTTTTATGTTGCTTAACTACCCCACCAACAGCTAGGTTATAGAGAGTATGAATGCGCGGGTGATGAAGAAACAGTGAGGTGATGATAGATGGGAGGACATTTAAAAAAACCCACACCTTACGCAGGATTTGAACCTGTTGCCCTGAAACCAGAAGCAGATGTGCTACCTCTAGACCAAGTAGGGCGGTTTGAATGCTTCTGTTGGCAGAAAACATTTAATTTTATATATATATATATATATATATATATATATATATATTTATATATATATATATATATATATATATATATATATATATATATATATATATATATATATATATATATATATATATATATATATATATATATATTGCTTCTAGTGAAATAAAACTTCGTATCACAACCTTGTATTGTTTACAGAAACCTAAAAAAAGTACAAAAGCAATATGCATGTTATTCTCAAAACATGAACAAATGGCCTAAAGTCCATTCATATGAGCGTGTTAGTGATGCAACGATTAAACTTAAGCCACACGATACACAAAATTATAAAATATGTTGCAATTTTATTCTTTAGATCCTATTTGGATTTATTGAATTAAAATCATTCATGATGTTATTCATTATTATTTAATTTGTATATATATAAAATATATAAATTTCTTCCAAACGAGCATCATACAAAAAAAGTTTGAGGTGGAAAACAGAATGGGGTTGTTTCACCAACCACCCCATATGAGTCATTATGTTGCAGAAATTCCAACAACCCGTCCAATAGGGGTCCGGTAATCGAAAAACGCGAATCCGTTAGGGGATGAATCTCACCCAAACGAGCGTCATCCAAAAAAAATTAGGGGTGGAAAATAAAATTTCATCGAGCAACTAACCACCCTGTATGGGTCATTTTGTTGCAGAAATTCAAACAACCCCTCAAGGAGTCTGATTCCAGCACCCAGAATAATTGTGAAAGTATCAACCTGTTAAGAAATGAATTTCTCACGAATTCTGAACGTCATACGAAAAAATTCAGGGGTGGAAAACAAAATAGGGTTGTTCTCCCCCCCCCCCCCCCCTCCCATATGAGTCATTATGTGGCAGAAATTCAAACAACCCCTCCAATAGGGGTCCGGTTAGCGAAAAACGCGAATCCGTTAAGGGATGAATCCCACCCAAACGAGCGTCATACAAAAAAAAGTTAAGGGTGAAAAAGAAGAATGTAATCGATCAAATAACCACCCTGAATGGGTCATTTTGTTGCAGAAATTCAAATAACGCCTCAATTAGGGGTCTGGTTCCAGCACCAGATCGGGTGCTGGAATGCAAACCATAATAATAGAACAAAATTATGACCTTTTGTGAATTTGGGCCTAGAAAATAATATAAACACACCCGTTGTTTATAAAATGTTACCATGGTTATCAGAGGGCCAAAATCAAAGAGGTTAGTATTTTAACCTCCTTGACCAAAAATGGGATATACTCAATTTTTTTTCGGTTTTTATTTAATTATAAAATATTTAGGCTACGTGGACAAAAGTAATTATCGTAACGCGGTAGATTATAACCAATTACAACTTGGAAGCGCTTAAATTTCTAATTCACGTGGAAAACCAGCGATTCTATTAACGCGCAAAAAATGGTATAAAAGTCCACGCCATTCCAAGGCCTATAGAGTTTTTTTCTTTATTTTGTTGATTTGAAAATATACAGGCTATGTGGACAAGTTTCATTACTAAGTAGTCGAAGATTGTAAAAAAATGCATAATCCAAGCTCGATAATTTTTGATTTACGTAGAAATTCAGCGATTCTACGCGACGAATAGGTTTTTTCAGTCCCTTTTGAATCAAACGTATAAGTGTGTTTCCACAGTGTGGTGAACACGCTAAAAACAACCAATCACTGGGCAATTATCGGCAACACGATTGTCCACGGCCAGCTCGACGAAAGTTCTCGTGACAAGGTAAAGAACGGGATTTGAATCAACTAGCGAAGCGCTCGAGTGCAAAGACCGTTATATTTATATATATATATATATATATATATATATATATATATATATATATATATATATATATATATATATATATATATATATATATATATATATATATATATATATATATATATATATATATATATATATATATATATATATATATATATATATATATATATATATATCGAAGTGGCTATTCCCACTACCCACTACCCAAGACTGGGTAGTGGCGATATATATATATATATATATATATATATATATATATATATATATATATATATATATATATATATATATATATATATATATATATATATATATATATATATATATATATATATATATATATATATATATATATATATATATATATATATATATATATATATATATATATATATATATATATATATATATATATATATATATATATATATATATATATATTTATATATATATGTATATGGGATTTTAAAGTTATATTTTTTTTTTTTTTTCAATAACATCGAAACTTGATACAACATCATTGTTCCCCAATTAAGGCTAAGGATGAAAAGTAGGATCGTTTGGACGGGGCACCACAAGGGCGATCTTACCACCCCATTTTAATTATTTAAAACCAATGAACTTCAAAACCAGGGCTGCGCTGTTGGTGACCATAACTTTCCGCCGCAGATAAAAGTCTTGCAGTTTCCGAGAGTCCGGAACACATTATAAGTACAAACCGTTTCTGTGATATATATCCGGACATTATCAGCATTGGTATTAAGAGTAAACAAAACACACGAATGTTGATATCTTCCACTTTGAACTAAGTCTCTTGGGCAATGATCACTTCTTTTCATTAACAGCAAATGTCAAGTTTGTCATTATACAAAATGGAAAAAAATTAGTGATAGGCCTATAATGTTATAATTCAGCCTATCACTCTACTAATTAAAGGTCGTGGCCAATTAGTACTTCATCCAAGCATTTGCTTCGAGGACTGTGGGAAACCACGAAAAACCAAGTCAGGATGGATACACAAATGTTTGTTGGTCTTCTTTTTCTCTCAACTTCTTCTCTTTTCTTCTTTTCTTGGGATATTTTAATTTCTTGAAATTATTATTAATCGTAAATTAGACAAGTTCAATGTTCAAAAATTATTTCCTTCTTTCTTGAAACCTTGATAGTTGCTATGGCATGCATTGAAGTGATATATAGTTATATAACTATAAAATCCCATTTTAACTATAAAATCCCAAATATCTCGATGTTGGATCGTATCCAAGAAGTTTAATTATCATATATGTATATATATTTATATATATATATATATAGATATGAATATATATTATATATATATATATATATATATATATATATATATATATATATATATATATATATATATATATATATATATATATATATATATATATATATATATATATATATATATATATATATATATATATATATATATATATATATATATATATATATATATATATATATATATATATATATATATATATATATATATATATATATATATATATATATTATATATAGCACACTTGCTGGATAGAATCTTTTGCTATTGCTTTTGCGCCTTTTTTTTCATTTCTTTGTATCATGCTACGTAATTAATATAATTTCAATGTAATATTATGATTATTTATAAACCTACGAACTAGAAAAGTAATTGATAATTAAGTAATCAATGAATACCTTAATCATCGATAATAATCATATATATATATATATATATATATATATATATATATATATATATATATATATATATATATATATATGGGTTTTACGAATCATAAAGTGCTTATAATTAACTAATTAATGGTTCACTAATTATTTACATTATTTTTCTTCTGTTGGCACTACTTTCCATGTGTCATGTGACCTTGTTGCTAGCTTTGTCTAGTTGACTTGAACTGTCAGTGTCAGAGTTTTGCTCAAACCACTCAATGGAGAAAGCAAAACGAGCACTGTATGCAAACTTTGTGGATAGCGAGCTCGATCTACTGGGGTCTCTAGTTGAAAAGTATCAACACGTTGTGGAATGCAAGTCCACGGACTAGTAAAAGGTGAGCAATCATTACATAACCCTTCTTATTATGGCCCACATTATAATGGCCTGTCTGGCCAAGCTTCAGACATTGAGTGATGGATACAAACTCAAAACATCAGACCAAACACTTGCCTAGGCCTACGATAAATTTGACATTAGAATCTCAATGCTTAGTGTCGATGTAATGGCTGTTTTTGTCCCTTGTGGCTACTCTTATAGTATAGGCATAGACCCAGACCTACCTTATAAGCTTGGCATATTCATGAGGACCTAAATGTAGCTCCAACTCTTTAATTTCATCCATGCATGACCTAGACATTAGTTATTATATAGGCCTAGTCAATGACCTAGACTAGCTTGAGCGTAGGCCTTGGGTAGGTCACAACAAAATATGTTCATATATTATTTAATAACCGTGCACTTCTGTTTCAGGAAGAGGTTTGGGCTCAAATAGCGCTTGAATCTAACGCTAGCACTAGTTGGGCTGGCACCGCATGGTGGGTCACCTACAAATCAAGTTCAATAACTTGAAAAGAGAGGCTCGAAAATTAAATGCCCGAGAGAGGGCAAACTTATTGAAAAGTGGAGGAGGGGAATGCAGGCCTTCTCCAATTGATTATTTTTTCATTTTTTATTATTATTTAAACTCTTGCAATTGCACATAAATGTGCGGTGGCAAGTTCCCTAACTACCCCTATCTCACCACCTCCCTAACCCTCTGACAGAATAACTTTAACCTAATTTCATCCTCTTCAAAAACATTTCTACTAAGCCCATTCCAGTCCCTACTGCAGAGAGCCCTAGCAATGATAAATCTAACAACAGAGGGTCTGCCTAATAACTTTGGTAGTGACGTACTGCCACTTCACGATGAGACAATCACGGGCAGTCCAGATGTGAATATAATGTTAAGGACGAGGTAAGCTAGCTGCATGCTGTCTAAAATCTTATTCAGTAGGCCTACAAGTATCCCAGTACTTTTTTTTTTATATTGGGTTTAAACGACGCACTGTGATGATGACTGAGATCTATTGGCGTCGGATGAATGATTAATGAGATGATGGGATGATGAGATGAAGGTTTTATGGGTAGTGGGAAGGAAGCGGTCGTGGCCTATATTGTGGGAACCATCCCGGCATTAGCCTAGACTACAGAGGGAAACCACGAAAAACCCCTGTAAAGATGGACGGTGGCGGGGATCGAACCAGGTCCGATATGTCCCTTCATCTTCCGGGTCACACGAAGCAAGTGCGCTAACCACTCAGCTACTGTGCCGGTTATCCCCTAGTACTTCATCTTATTCACTTTAAGTTTGATTGCGTACTTCAATTATTGTTACCTAGGGACATGGCCATATATTGTGGAAGATATTCGTGGAATAAAATTCAAATAAAGTTCAATCTTTACATAATACGATACACTGCTACGCCCATATATAAACAAACCTTGCTTAAATGTCGAGTACCATCATTGAGTTTGTAACTACTGGAAACTCTATGGAACCATAGGCCTACATTGAATTCCACTAGGTGCTCTTTCACATCCCTGGCAATGACGACGATCATTGCTGATCAAATTAATGTTACATGTTAATAATGTTACATGTTAAAAATGTTACATACCAGTACGTCATTTGTAGGCTCCTACCCCTTCAATGACCCATCATTGAAAATGTGATTCGAAAAAGTTTCTTTTCTAGCTATCTAAACTGAGTTACACTTATATTAATGAATATTGAGTACCTATTTCAGAAGTGTCAGATAACTAGTCAATACAAAAGCTACTAATTTTCAGTCCATTCCACATCCCTGCAATTACTAGTCATTCTTGTACCACATCACACTCCTTCCTGTCTCTTCCCTTCCACTTTCAATGTTTTGTTGCAGATTCGACAACCAATGCTGTTCCAGCGAAAGCCGTACCGGTAAATCCAGCAGGACAGTGAGAAAACTACGAAGAGGACAGGGAGGTCCGACTGCGGCAAGAAAAAATAGAACACGAGAAGAGATTGGAACTCCTTGAACTTCAAATCATGCACACAAATTCATTAGTAAGCAACGAGAGTGCAGAGGCAAATCTGCGAGAATATTTCTTAAACTCTCGTGTACAAAATGTGCTGGTAATTAATATATATAATATATATTAATATAGTGTGCTTGCGAAGTTGCGGCTTGCTTCGTCCTGCGAGTGAATATGTAGGCATTAAAAGGCATGCTGCATTGTAACTCTAATATTATGATTTATATTTCACATTTTATGTATGTAATCGATTTATTTAGCAGTCTTGTGCTATCAGTAGCTCCATACATGTTACAATGTTATATAATTAATATAAGAATATAAATGTTATAACAGAATACTGGAGAATTATCTTTAAATTACCTTTAAGAGCCCGCATCTTAGACAGATTTCATGTTGAGTACAGGGTGCACTTCCATCACATATATCTCAAGAACTACAAACACTACGGATTTGCGATAAAAAGCAATTGATGAACGATACTCTCACAATTGGATATGCCTAGTTGAATATTGAAGAATAATTTTAATATGGAGCAATTTTTGAATCAAAAAGTGCCAATTTGATGGTTTTCATTGCCTAATTCCCGGTTACCGAATATAACTAGAAAAAAATTACAAACGCACATCTTTAAGTTCAACCTTTCTCATCAATATTCAAAATCTTGATTTGCCTATAATTCAACAGTCTTCCCGTTTTCCTTGATCAAAATGTGTCATGTAACTTACAGTAACTAGATTTTGTCCAAATTATAAGTTGGAAAACTCCTCCATCTAGCGGTGACACTGGAACTCTTTGAAAATCATCCCCTTTCCACTTGTCAACCTAGGTAGGAAGTGGACCCGAGCCATGAGTGCTGTCACTCCAAATGAACCTTTCTTGGAACGGAATAAAAGTGATTAGCTGAAAAACAATATACCGATATATCACACCAATCAATTGTATTCAGTTGTAAGTGTCTTCACATTCTCATTACAACAAGAATACATTTTTTATTTTAGTCCTAGGTGCATTTCTCACCGATTCAGTGAAAATAATTCCAGTTGACTTCATACCCAAGTAGAAACTCATTTTTTGGGTCAATGCTCAAAATCAGAATTAAAACTATTACAATTACATTTATTATCGTTTGATGAATTATGGAGTGTTGAAATTCGACTTCTCGAGTTGTTTAACTCACACATTGTTAACACATTGTTAGTAGCCCATCATTATATTCTACAGTGAAACATAACATGAGAAACATAGCGTGAAAAACGACACAAAATATAACAAACACGATTTATCACATTTCATGTTTCCACATTGATTGAGTGATTTCACAATTGAAATTTGAAATTTGATCGCTGAATCATTCCAAGAAATGGTCACAATATAATTAATATAATTCCTAATCAGTTTCAAATATGCTATGATCATTTATTGTAGACAGAAACGAATATAGGAAAAAACTACTGTAAGATTTAATATTGAAACGAATTTTAAAATCATCATATTTGAAACAAAATTGATTACTTTCCACATTGTTAGGGTTCTGATGATGTGAATATATATATATATATATATATATATATATATATATATATATATATATATATATATATATATATATATATATATATATATGTGTATATATATATATATTTATATATATATATATATATATATATATATATATATATATATATATATATATATATATATATATATATATATATATATATATATATATATATATATATATATATATATATATATATATATATATATATATATATATATATATATATATATATATATATATATATATATATATATATATATATATATATATATATATATATATATATATACACACATATATATATATATATATATATATATATATATATATATATATATATATATATATATATATATATATATATATATATATATATATATATATATATATATATATATATATATATATATATATATATATATATATATATATATATATATATATATATATATATATATATATATATATATATATATATATATATATATATATATATATATATATATATATATATATATATATATATATATATATATATATATATATATATATATATATATATATATATATATATATATATATATATATATATATATATATATATATATATATATATATATATATATATATATATATATATATATATATATATATATATATATATATATATATATATATATATATATATATATATATATATATATATGTACATATATATATATATATACATATATATATATATATATATATATATATATATATATATATATATATATATATATATATATATATATATATATATATATATATATATATATATATATATATATATATATATATATATATATATATATGAATATATATATAAATATATATATATGGATCATCTTTCAAATTTGATCACACGCATATTCGAATAGTTTGAAAAATGCCCAGTTTTGTTTGATCCCGCGATCTTCTTGCCCGCGATCATTTGTTCACGATCTTATTACCTCCACGGTATTTTTACCCGCGCTCACTTGGCTCGCGATATTTTCTTCTCCGCGACCTTATGTACGTGCGGTCATTTCACCCTACTCGATATTATTGCCGCGAGATAAAATTGTTCGCGGTCTTTTTGCCGGCTACCTTAGATTTCGACCTCACCAACAGCTAGGTTATTAGGGGGGTACGAGTGAGCTCGCAGAAGAGAGACGGATGATGTTCACAAAAACCCATGTCATATGCGAGGCTCGAACCTAAGCCCCGCTTGACTGGAATGTATGAAGCAGTGCCCTAGCTGGGCCTGGATCAGTCAAGGTTCATATAGGTGAAGTTGACCTATACATGCACACATATTTTCAGTGTAGGCAGCTACGACTGATCAGTGTGAATTTTTTCACGATCATCTTATCTTATTCTCTTCGAAAAATGTGTCCTGAGAAAACTCCACTAATGAGTTGCTTGATTGGCCTGACACTTGCGTTCACTTGTTTTGAAAATAAATATATTTCCTCTCTATTCTCTCAGAATATTGGGTTGAACAATTTTCCGCTCACAGTTCATTGTTGTCAGATTTTGTGAAAAAAGAACACACATGTGCCTATACGAAGCGAAAACAATTATTCTTGAAATATGTACAAAGATCGTATACAAATACATGCTGTATTGGCAGTTGTCTTCATCACTTTGCCATTCCATTTAAAAAAACTAAACCAATAATAAATCACTGTAAAAATGTGTGAATTTGTTTATCATTTCAGAATTAGTCTCCGATTGACCATTCAACTATTATGTAAATACTACATATTGTGATAATTTAATCAATGAAATATTAAATATATGCATGAAATAATTCTGAAAGCGATCCTAGTATGGGCATAATAACTGAAAATAAGCTTACACAAAATCTAAAATCGACATAACATTGTACTTTTGACGCATTCATTTATGTTTTTATGTTGGGTTCAACTAAGCACAGTAATGAATGATGACTAAGACCTATTGGCGTCGGTGAATGATGAATAAGGTGATGACTGATGAGAAGATTAGATGGAAGGTTACTTTATTATGTGTTTTTGTATAGTAAAAAGGAGTCGGTCGTGGTCTGTCGCAAAGGAATCATCCCAGTATGAACCTAAACGACAGAGGGACACCACGAAAAAATTATGCCTGCGTTCACCTAATAATTGATAAACTTATATTCGACAGGAACATGGTAACTCATTACATATTTGACATACCATCAACCATTTCAAATTATGCCTGCCTTTACACAAAGATCAATTTATATTCATATTTGGCAGGAACATGCATATTTGGCCAGTGCTAACAACACTAAATTATTGAACAATAAAATTAGGTTTTTCGAATTGTTGATATATTAATTGCACTTGAATTATGTTTAAGAATAACGATTAAAAAAATATATGCTCGAGCATATTTGAGCATAATCTTTTGGAAAATATTCTCAGCTCACATCACCATATTTTATTATATTATACACAGTGGCGGGCTGGGCTATCTGGCAACCGGGCATTTGCCAGGTGAGCCGCCTCACTCAGGGCCACGCGAACACCAAACATAGAACAAAAAATTGGCCATGGTACGTTAATCAGTAAAATTACCCAATCAGACATGAAAATATCGTTCTTGCGGTGTACAAGATTTTCAGTTCAGGTTAGCTTAATGTTAACCCAACTCAACTTGACTCGAACATCAGATCTCAGTCTGTGTATGACAGTTCAGTGTACTAGCAAATAATAACCTCAGCAACGTACCTGCTCTAACTCTGGCTATGTATGCCTCATTTTCAAGAGGGAAGGAAGTGAACTGGGGGGGAAGAGTTCAACCAATGCGTTGCTAATGTCACACAAAACTCGCGAGCAACTGGCTTGACATATGCCTGTTACATCGCCTATGACGAGCTGGAACGTTCCAGATGCGTAGAATCGCAACGCAGTAAGAACTTGCGTTGCAATAGGAAAGCATGGGACCTTGCTGTCGGTCTGGTCAAATCGCCTACTAAAATGTTGCACAGTTTCAAGACGGTATGTCTTGGAAACCTGTGTCCATTTAATAAGATGGTCATCCGACACATTTAATGGATCCAGCCTATCTTAGAATACTCTACCAGGTCTAACAATGATAGGCCCCTCCTGATTAGGCCTCGGCCTCCTAGCCTCATCCAGAATTAGGAGACGCACAGCGTTGAACATTGTAATATAATTAGTAGGATATAGGCCTATGCCTATTATAATTATGTATATATAATTAGTGTTAGTGTTTTAGTGGTTACATTAGTTTTCATAAGTTATATTTCAGCTAGGTATAGTAGCAGTTGGTGGTAGTTACTAGTGGCATTGAGATTGTAATGTTACAATCTCAATGCTAGTGGTAAGCTCACTACGCTGGCAACGACGCAGCTTTTTAACATGTTAGGCTAGGCTGGACAGACAATTGACAAAGTGAGTGACACTGATAGTTACATACGCTAGCCTAGGCCTAGTCGAGAACAAGCAGAACGTTGAGGTTAGATGTAGAACCGGAATTATAAAACACGTAAATCAAATGGCGCGATATTTAACAAGAAAAAATTGGTAGGCCTACTGGAAACCCTGCTTCAGAGTATTTTTCCCATGTCTGATTACACTGTAATCTTCGAGTTTAATAAATATTTTGACTTTATTCTCAAGGCCATCGAAAAATGAGAAGAATTACTTCTGTCAAATGAATATGATAATTTCAATTAAGTAATGCAGACCCATCAAACTTGGTTGATTATGAACTCATTAAAAATTAATTCAACATATTTTGTCCGGTTTATTTTAATAGTCCGCTCTAATTCTGTAATTACACCAACGTTTGGAAAAAGTTTTGATTGGTTACACACTCTCTTATATGTATACCACATTCCCACGTACAAAAGAGAACATAAAAACGAAGCCTGATTTTGTTCGTCAAGTGAAATGAAGTCTTGGCTCCATGGAATAAAAAAATCGACAACATCAAGAATCTGTTGGTGGGGCATTTAACAAGCAATAATCAATCAATCAGTATGGTTGAATGTATCATTTCATTTTGTCATGACTCACTTGCAACTCATTGTCACTAAAAACTAGGAATACTCAACATCATAAACTATGTGTTTGTTGCATGTAAGAAGAGCGATCTACACACAAAAATGTATTTTTCTCATCATGTGACAACTGATTGTGAAAGTTTGGTAGCGTATTTGCAATTACTGCCTCAATATGCATGAGAGTGACATCGCTCATCCAATAATTGAATTCGGAAATGCCTAGACTGAAATCTTTAATTTTTCATGAGACTTTGTCGTACTCTACAACAATCAGTGTAGTAGTAGTATAGTAGATATTCATTCTATGCTATTTTTTTACATAGGCCTACATACATGGTTACAAAAAATGACATAAGATTGGATAATAAAACAAAGTGTTCACAATCAAAAAGTAAAGAAAGCAAGTAATATTTAAATTATTAAATCACTCGATAGTGTGATTAAATTACTATGTAGGCCTATGTTGAATGTCTCATGTATGTGTTATCCATCAGTATTTTCTGATGGGCTACTTTTGTGATTCTCCTTTGTAGCCTAATCAGAGAATAAGTGATTGATTGCAATAAAACAATCCAATCCATGTACAATAATTGTACACGTCAATTTATATATTTATCAAATCTCAAACAAATAAAACCATCAAAGAAATAACAGCGAGGCCTATACATTAGCGACACGCCTACTACCCTCCCCGCACCATACGTCCCCGGCATGCAAAAACTCAACTCGGAGAGCAAGCAAGCTTCCTGCCGTCTTTCAAGGAACCATCCCAGTATTGACCTGAATGACAGAGGATAACCAAAAAAAACTCTATCAGGATGGTCCACCATAGGCCTGTACATGTAGGGTACCGTACCACCCTTGGGTTGCATAACTGATACACCGAAAATATGGTGAATTGAGAAAAACGTAGGCCTACACCGTAAGCATTATTTCAGATGATGACTGAATAGGGAGGCTACGATATTGCATTCGAATAGATGGAGCAATTTTTGAATCAAAAAGTGCCAATTTGATGGTTTTCATTGCCTAATTCCCGGTTACCGAATATAACTAGAAAAAAATTACAAACGCACATCTTTAAGTTCAACCTTTCTCATCAATATTCAAAATCTTGATTTGCCTATAATTCAACAGTCTTCCCGTTTTCCTTGATCAAAATGTGTCATGTAACTTACAGTAACTAGATTTTGTCCAAATTATAAGTTGGAAAACTCCTCCATCTAGCGGTGACACTGGAACTCTTTGAAAATCATCCCCTTTCCACTTGTCAACCTAGGTAGGAAGTGGACCCGAGCCATGAGTGCTGTCACTCCAAATGAACCTTTCTTGGAACGGAATAAAAGTGATTAGCTGAAAACCAATATACCGATATATCACACCAATCAATTGTATTTAGTTGTAAGTGTCTTCACATTCTCATTACAACAAGAATACATTTTTTATTTTAGTCCTAGGTGCATTTCTCACCGATTCAGTGAAAATAATTCCAGTTGACTTCATACCCAAGTAGAAACTCATTTTTTGGGTCAATGCTCAAAATCAGAATTAAAACTATTACAATTACATTTATTATCGTTTGATGAATTATGGAGTGTTGAAATTCGACTTCTCGAGTTGTTTAACTCACACATTGTTAACACATTGTTAGTAGCCCATCATTATATTCTACAGTGAAACATAACATGAGAAACATAGCGTGAAAAACGACACAAAATATAACAAACACGATTTATCACATTTCATGTTTCCACATTGATTGAGTGATTTCACAATTGAAATTTGAAATTTGATCGCTGAATCATTCCAAGAAATGGTCACAATATAATTAATATAATTCCTAATCAGTTTCAAATATGCTATGATCATTTATTGTAGACAGAAACGAATATAGGAAAAAACTACTGTAAGATTTAATATTGAAACGAATTTTAAAATCATCATATTTGAAACAAAATTGATTACTTTCCACATTGTTAGGGTTCTGATGATGTGAATATATATATATATATATATATATATATATATATATATATATATATATATATATATATATGTGTATATATATATATATTTATATATATATATATATATATATATATATATATATATATATATATATATATATATATACATATACATATATATATATATATATATATATATATATATATATAAAAATATATATATATATATATATATATATATATATATATATATATATATATATATATATATATATACATATATATATATATATATATATATATATATATATATATATATATATAAATATATATATATACACATATATATATATATATATATATATATATATATATATATATATATATATATATGTATATATATATATATATATATATATATATATATATATATATATATATATATATATATATATATATATATATATATATATATATATATATATATATATATATGTATATATATATATATATATATATATATATACATATATATATATATATATATATATATATACATATATATATATATATATATATATATATATATATATATATATATATATATGAATATATATATAAATATATATATATGGATCATCTTTCAAATTTGATCACACGCATATTCGAATAGTTTGAAAAATGCCCAGTTTTGTTTGATCCCGCGATCTTCTTGCCCGCGATCATTTGTTCACGATCTTATTACCTCCACGGTATTTTTACCCGCGCTCACTTGGCTCGCGATATTTTCTTCTCCGCGACCTTATGTACGTGCGGTCATTTCACCCTACTCGATATTATTGCCGCGAGATAAAATTGTTCGCGGTCTTTTTGCCGGCTACCTTAGATTTCGACCTCACCAACAGCTAGGTTATTAGGGGGTACGAGTGAGCTCGCAGAAGAGAGACGGATGATGTTCACAAAAACCCATGTCATATGCGAGGCTCGAACCTAAGCCCCGCTTGACTGGAATGTATGAAGCAGTGCCTTAGCTGGGCCTGGATCAGTCAAGGTTCATATAGGTGAAGTTGACCTATACATGCACACATATTTTCAGTGTAGGCAGCTACGACTGATCAGTGTGAATTTTTTCACGATCATCTTATCTTATTCTCTTCGAAAAATGTGTCCTGAGAAAACTCCACTAATGAGTTGCTTGATTGGCCTGACACTTGCGTTCACTTGTTTTGAAAATAAATATATTTCCTCTCTATTCTCTCAGAATATTGAGTTGAACAATTCTCCGCTCACAGTTCATTGTTGTCAGATTTTGTGAAAAAAGAACACACATGTGCCTATACGAAGCGAAAACAATTATTCTTGAAATATGTACAAAGATCGTATACAAATACATGCTGTATTGGCAGTTGTCTTCATCACTTTGCCATTCCATTTAAAAAAACTAAACCAATAATAAATCACTGTAAAAATGTGTGAATTTGTTTATCATTTCAGAATTAGACTCCGATTGACCATTCAACTATTATGTAAATACTACATATTGTGATAATTTAATCAATGAAATATTAAATATATGCATGAAATAATTCTGAAAGCGATCCTAGTATGGGCATAATAACTGAAAATAAGCTTACACAAAATCTAAAATCGACATAACATTGTACTTTTGACGCATTCATTTATGTTTTTATGTTGGGTTCAACTAAGCACAGTAATGAATGATGACTAAGACCTATTGGCGTCGGTGAATGATGAATAAGGTGATGACTGATGAGAAGATTAGATGGAAGGTTACTTTATTATGTGTTTTTGTATAGTAAAAAGGAGTCGGTCGTGGTCTGTCGCAAAGGAATCATCCCAGTATGAACCTAAACGACAGAGGGACACCACGAAAAAATTATGCCTGCGTTCACCTAATAATTGATAAACTTATATTCGACAGGAACATGGTAACTCATTACATATTTGACATACCATCAACCATTTCAAATTATGCCTGCCTTTACACAAAGATCAATTTATATTCATATTTGGCAGGAACATGCATATTTGGCCAGTGCTAACAACACTAAATTATTGAACAATAAAATTAGGTTTTTCGAATTGTTGATATATTAATTGCACTTGAATTATGTTTAAGAATAACGATTAAAAAAATATATGCTCGAGCATATTTGAGCATAATCTTTTGGAAAATATTCTCAGCTCACATCACCATATTTTATTATATTATACACAGTGGCGGGCTGGGCTATCTGGCAACCGGGCATTTGCCAGGTGAGCCGCCTCACTCAGGGCCACGCGAACACCAAACATAGAACAAAAAATTGGCCATGGTACGTTAATCAGTAAAATTACCCAATCAGACATGAAAATATCGTTCTTGCGGTGTACAAGATTTTCAGTTCAGGTTAGCTTAATGTTAACCCAACTCAACTTGACTCGAACATCAGATCTCAGTCTGTGTATGACAGTTCAGTGTACTAGCAAATAATAACCTCAGCAACGTACCTGCTCTAACTCTGGCTATGTATGCCTCATTTTCAAGAGGGAAGGAAGTGAACTGGGGGGGAAGAGTTCAACCAATGCGTTGCTAATGTCACACAAAACTCGCGAGCAACTGGCTTGACATATGCCTGTTACATCGCCTATGACGAGCTGGAACGTTCCAGATGCGTAGAATCGCAACGCAGTAAGAACTTGCGTTGCAATAGGAAAGCATGGGACCTTGCTGTCGGTCTGGTCAAATCGCCTACTAAAATGTTGCACAGTTTCAAGACGGTATGTCTTGGAAACCTGTGTCCATTTAATAAGATGGTCATCCGACACATTTAATGGATCCAGCCTATCTTAGAATACTCTACCAGGTCTAACAATGATAGGCCCCTCCTGATTAGGCCTCGGCCTCCTAGCCTCATCCAGAATTAGGAGACGCACAGCGTTGAACATTGTAATATAATTAGTAGGATATAGGCCTATGCCTATTATAATTATGTATATATAATTAGTGTTAGTGTTTTAGTGGTTACATTAGTTTTCATAAGTTATATTTCAGCTAGGTATAGTAGCAGTTGGTGGTAGTTACTAGTGGCATTGAGATTGTAATGTTACAATCTCAATGCTAGTGGTAAGCTCACTACGCTGGCAACGACGCAGCTTTTTAACATGTTAGGCTAGGCTGGACAGACAATTGACAAAGTGAGTGACACTGATAGTTACATACGCTAGCCTAGGCCTAGTCGAGAACAAGCAGAACGTTGAGGTTAGATGTAGAACCGGAATTATAAAACACGTAAATCAAATGGCGCGATATTTAACAAGAAAAAATTGGTAGGCCTACTGGAAACCCTGCTTCAGAGTATTTTTCCCATGTCTGATTACACTGTAATCTTCGAGTTTAATAAATATTTTGACTTTATTCTCAAGGCCATCGAAAAATGAGAAGAATTACTTCTGTCAAATGAATATGATAATTTCAATTAAGTAATGCAGACCCATCAAACTTGGTTGATTATGAACTCATTAAAAATTAATTCAACATATTTTGTCCGGTTTATTTTAATAGTCCGCTCTAATTCTGTAATTACACCAACGTTTGGAAAAAGTTTTGATTGGTTACACACTCTCTTATATGTATACCACATTCCCACGTACAAAAGAGAACATAAAAACGAAGCCTGATTTTGTTCGTCAAGTGAAATGAAGTCTTGGCTCCATGGAATAAAAAAATCGACAACATCAAGAATCTGTTGGTGGGGCATTTAACAAGCAATAATCAATCAATCAGTATGGTTGAATGTATCATTTCATTTTGTCATGACTCACTTGCAACTCATTGTCACTAAAAACTAGGAATACTCAACATCATAAACTATGTGTTTGTTGCATGTAAGAAGAGCGATCTACACACAAAAATGTATTTTTCTCATCATGTGACAACTGATTGTGAAAGTTTGGTAGCGTATTTGCAATTACTGCCTCAATATGCATGAGAGTGACATCGCTCATCCAATAATTGAATTCGGAAATGCCTAGACTGAAATCTTTAATTTTTCATGAGACTTTGTCGTACTCTACAACAATCAGTGTAGTAGTAGTATAGTAGATATTCATTCTATGCTATTTTTTTACATAGGCCTACATACATGGTTACAAAAAATGACATAAGATTGGATAATAAAACAAAGTGTTCACAATCAAAAAGTAAAGAAAGCAAGTAATATTTAAATTATTAAATCACTCGATAGTGTGATTAAATTACTATGTAGGCCTATGTTGAATGTCTCATGTATGTGTTATCCATCAGTATTTTCTGATGGGCTACTTTTGTGATTCTCCTTTGTAGCCTAATCAGAGAATAAGTGATTGATTGCAATAAAACAATCCAATCCATGTACAATAATTGTACACGTCAATTTATATATTTATCAAATCTCAAACAAATAAAACCATCAAAGAAATAACAGCGAGGCCTATACATTAGCGACACGCCTACTACCCTCCCCGCACCATACGTCCCCGGCATGCAAAAACTCAACTCGGAGAGCAAGCAAGCTTCCTGCCGTCTTTCAAGGAACCATCCCAGTATTGACCTGAATGACAGAGGATAACCAAAAAAAACTCTATCAGGATGGTCCACCATAGGCCTGTACATGTAGGGTACCGTACCACCCTTGGGTTGCATAACTGATACACCGAAAATATGGTGAATTGAGAAAAACGTAGGCCTACACCGTAAGCATTATTTCAGATGATGACTGAATAGGGAGGCTACGATATTGCATTCGAATAGTGTGAGACTATCCTCTTCTCCCCACAATAATATACTAGCCATCATGCATGAAAATATTTTTCTTGCGGTGTACGAGATTTTCGGTTCAAGTTAGCTTAACCTAACTCAACTTGACTCTAACATCAGATCCCAGTCTGTGTATGACAGTTCAGTGTACTAGCAACTAATAACCTCAGCAACGTACCTGCTTCAACTCTGGCAACGTATGCCTCATTTTCAATAGGGAAGGATATGAACTGGAGGGAGTGTTGAACCAATGCGTTGCTAATGTCACACAAAACTCGCGAGCAACTGGCTTGACTTATGCCTGTTACATCGCCCATAACGAGCTGGAACGTTCCAGACGCGTAGAATCGCAATGCAGTAAGAACTTGCGTCGGTCTGGTCAAATGGCCTTCCAAAATGCTGCACAGTTCCAAGACGATATGTCTTGGAAACCTGTACCGTTTAATCAGATGGTCATCCGACACATTTAATGAATCCAGCCTATCTTTGAATACTCTGCCAGGTCTAACAATGATAGACCCCTCCTGATTAGGCCTCGGCCTAGCCTCATCCAGAATTAGGAAAAGCCCAGCATTGAACATTGTAATATAATTAGTAGGAAATAGGCCTAGGCCTATTATAACTGTATATATAATTAGTGTTAGTGTTTTAGTGGTTATATTAGTAATCATAAGTTACATTTCAGCTAGTTAGGCATATAGGCCTAGTAATAGTGGTACACTCTTTGACAGGTTAGGCTAGAGTAGACAGACAAGGTGAGTGGTCAGAGGTGACACTGACAGTTGCACACGCTAGGCCTAGGCCTAGTCGAGATCAAGCAAAACGTTGAGGTTAGATGTACAACCGGATTTATAAAATACGTAAATCAAATTGCGCGGTATTTAAAAATATCCTTACCATGTTTTGGTGGGTAGAATTTACATTTTCTGTCAAATTCAGCCATAAAATCATTGTAAATTGATATTCAAAGTCAAGAGGTGATCATCTCACTAGGGCCTAGGCCTACCAGTCAATTTTTTAGGTACTTCTCTCTGGACAATAGATGAAAGAACAGCAGCTATTAGGATCTCAGACACTTGCTAGGGATTGGTGGGACGATCAAATATTTCTTCATGAGTTTGGATTAAGACAAAATATGGTATTATCTCGAAAGAAGTAAGTAACTTTGAGCCAAATCAAAGTTATGACCTTGTGTGAATTCGGGCCCAGAAGATAATATGAACACATCCGTTGTTTATAAAATGTTACCATGGTTTTCAGAGGGCCAAACCAAAGAGGTTAGTATTTTAACCTCCTTGACCAAAAATGGGGTATACTCAATCTTTTTTCGGTTTTTATTTAATTATAAAATATTAAGGCTACGTGGACAAAAGTTATTATCGTAACGCGGTAGATTATAACCAATTACAACTTGAAAGCGCTTAAATTTCTAATTTACGTGGAAAACCAGCGATTCTATTGACGCGCAAAATATGGTATAAAAGTCCACGCCATTCCAAGGTCGATAGAGTTTTTTTCTTTATTTCGTTGATTTGAAAATATACAGGCTATGTGGACAAGTTTCATTACTACGTAGTCGAAGATTGTAAAAAAATACATAATCCAAGCTCGATAATTTTCAATTTACGTAGAAATTCAGCGATTCTACGCGACGAATAGATTTTTTCGGTCCCTTTTGAATCAAACGTATAAGTGTGTTTCCACAGTGTGGTGAACACGCTAAAAAATGTCAATCAAATTTATAGGTCAAGACAAAATTAATTACTTGATAATTATTCAATGATTAATCAATTGAAATGTCGACCAATGTGTCAATGGTATCGTTTAGCAATCACGACAGATGTAATATAACATTAGTGGAGGTGCCGGGTTTCACGACACGTTCGTTGTGATACCGCAGAGTAAAGCTGTCGCTACATGAACGCGTATGTTGTCGTTTCCTTAGCGATCGCTAGAAGCCGCCTGGCAAACTTCTGTTACGTATCTAGCTGCAGAAAATTGTAGTGTCAATTATATTCTATCGGGAATGTTTCAAAGCTTCGACTCTGTCCGGTTTGGTGCGCAACTGATCACACGGTTGTTGGTGGCCGAGACAATGAGTTGGGCTGAGATGAAATGAGGCCTCTCTAACAACTATTTATCCTGCATGGTGCGGTGCAGACACGGATATTCTCGTATCTCCTCCACAAACAATTCCACTGGGACTTTCATGACAAAAGTCTTATTCACATTGGGTTTTAACGACACACATAACTAAGATCTATTGGCGTCGGATGAATGATTAATGAGATAATGGGATGTTGAGATGAAGGTTTCATGGGTAATGGGAAGTATAGTGGGGAGGAAGCGGTCGTGACCTATATTGTGGGAACCATTCCGGCATTATAGCCTAGACTACAGAGGGAAACCACGAAAAAAACCTGTGAAGATGGACGGTAGCGGGGATCGAACCGGGTCCAATATGCCTTTCCACCTTCCGGATCACATAAAGCAAGTGCGTTAAGCACTGCGCTGCATGTGCTGGTGACAAAAGTATATCTGGGGTTAAAAACCGTGGGGATGTCGAACTTGAGCTGTCAAAAAAGCTCGTCGGATGTATAGTAAGCGCACCCTGTATTCGATCGCTGGGAAGTAACCATACTTCCGGCGGTTTCGCTAAGTGGAAGTCAAAAGATTCGGCCGAGCTCAACATTCGGATTCCGCGCCGCTGGTTGGTCGTTTTTTCATCATGACTGCTAGAAAAACCGCAAAGCGAATACCACAATCATGGAAGGCCACTTTTAGAATTTCTTCAATCTATGATGGATCTATCCAATTATGAATACGCCATGCATAATAAAGCGATCGCAACGGAGAAATCTTCACCAATAATAATAATAATAATAATAATAATGATGATTATGATCCATGTAAAACATCTAATAATAATTTTGCACAGCAGTATAGGACTATAGATTACTGCATTATATATTATAATTTAACTTGTGCCAGAAGTATAAAGATGGTCGACTCAAATTCCGGATTCGAGACTTTTCCTCACATCTCTGAGGCTCTATGGAGCTCGAGCCAGAGGGTTGGTACGGCTCACTTGGAGTGGAAGTCGATGGATAGCTGATGCTCCGAGAAACCCGGAATTGTGTGGTACTCTTTGTAAATCGACTTGGAACAACGTCCAGATTGGAGCGACGTCTAGAAGCCTTCACAATAGCCGAATATAGGCTTCTGTCAAGTGTCGTCACCCATTGTTGAAAGAGGAGGACCCACCAGTTGGAATTGACCAATCATAATGTTTGGTAGTCCACCAGTTCGCTGTATTGCTATGGTGACTATTGTTTGTCATTTGTTACGTGACAGAAGCCTATTGCAATTGCAACAGCATTCAATCGAGATCTAGTCGAGTGGTAGCTCGACGAAAGCCAAGTCCCGTGCGAAGCCAGCTACACGCTTACACTGTTTACACGAAGTACTTACAGGCGGTTTTGAGCATACTGTATCTCCGAAACTAATAAACTTAGATACCTCTGGTTTGTTGTAATGGAATGAGGCGCCATACACGACAAGGCATATCATCTATCAGCCATATCGGACCGAACGTCTGGAAGTTATAGCACTTCGAAAAGCGTACTTTTTCCGTTTTCTTCTCCTTCTTCTTCTTCTTCTTCTTCTTCTTCTTCTTCTTCTTCTCCTCCTTCCGTCGTCACATACGAAATGGGCTACAGGCCAAACGAATCCTCCGATTTGTCTGATTTTTTCAGGGAATATGTGGACACATATGGAGATGTGTCTTTTGTATGATTCAACCGGAAGATAGTTGTTGAAATCGGAAGTAATGCCATTTTACACTCCTTTTCTAAGTTTTTTAAATATCATTTTGAAACAAATTACAATGAAATTTCAACGATATATTTGTATAGATATACCAAATCGATTGTGTGTGAGAGATTTCACAATTAATAATTTCTAATTGGAAAAGATTGAAATAATAACGTACAGAAAATGTAGAATACTGTCGTATCGACGATGAATCACGGCCACCAATGAACCATCGGAAACTTCGGGTACTTTTTTCTCTGCTATATCCGCTCGATCTATCTGAATGATCGCCACCGCCCACCAGACACAACTGAATGTCGAATGAAACAACTGAAATTTACAAATTATCACATTGATACCTCATTGCATGATAAACGTCATACCGTAATCAATTTGGTATCTACAAACTGAAGAAGAAGGGGAGAAGAAACAGCAAACTGCTATAGAAAGGGTAGGTAAGTCCAACATGCGGGGCTAATCGAAGTAGCTGAATATTATTAATTCGTATGCTAGGCCTATATCGTTTGTCTACGATATAGTTGGCCTGCCTAGGCCTATGTGTTGTGAATATTCTAGCAAATGTTCATAACTTACATTAATTCAGTTATAGTGGCATCAGAACAGCTAGTAGGCTTAGGCCTATTACATAATAGACTAATGTGTTATAGATTGTATGCCTATTGGTCATAATTATGTCTAGACTATAGGCAACACACGTCAGTATGTTATCTGAACGACCATATTAATTGAGAAAACATAATCAACATTATTAGATGAGCGTAGCGAAGCTTTCCATTTCACACCCTGAAAAAAATGGGCTTCGTTTTTATGTTTTTTTTTTTTTTGTAATTATGTACGCGGCATACAAGTCAGAGAAATGAATCAATCAACTTGAAACTTTTTCTGAACGTTGGTGTCATACCAGAATAGGTTGGAATTGTCATTCAGAGGCATCGGTCGGAAGGTTTCTCCGGAAAATAATCGGAAAGTTTGGAAAATCCTCATAAGAATAACCCGGAGGAAAAATACTTGAAAAACAAGAATTTTTCAAAAGCTCTCAAACTAGCACAGAATATGAAAAATACTATTATACACCTTTTCAGAGATTTTTACAACAATCGAAAGAGAAATAATGAAGAAAACGCAATAAACGTGAACATTTTATTGAATATTTGGATCAATTGGTGTTGCAACGTGTTTATGCGACAGGTTGCAGGTTACTATGAATATCAACAAGTTGCAGGTGAGGTTTTTGAACGTTTGAAGTAAGTCAAGGTTTGTTTGTAGATGTAAATTGAGCTGACAAGTTATTTTTAATTCTAGATTGCCATACTTCTAAGCTCATCTCACAACGCGCATCCCGCGTTTTCCAAATTAAACATTTCGAACTAATGAAAATAACTAGGAAAACGCGGGATGCGCATTGTGAGATGAGCTTAGAAGTATGGCAATCTAGAATGAAAAATAACTTGTCAGCTCAATTCACATCTACAAACCTTGACTTACTTCAAACGTTCAAAAACCTCACCTGCAACTTGTTGATATTTATAGTAACCTGCAACCTGTCACATAAACACTTTGCAAAACAAATTGATCCAAATAATCAATAAAATGTACACGTTTATTGTGTTTTCTTCATTATTTCTCATTCGATTGTCGTAAAAATCTCTGAAAAGGTGTATAATAGTATTTTTCATATTCTGTGAGAATTTGAGAGCTTTTGAAAAATTCTTGTTTTTCAAGTATTTTTCCTCAGGGTTATTCTTATGAGGATTTTCCAAACTTTCCGACTATTTTCCGGAAAAACCTTCCGACTGATTCCTCTGAATAACAATTCCAACCTATTCTGGTATGACACCAACGTTCAGAAAAAGTTTCAAGTTGATTGACTCATTTCTCTGACCTGTATGCCGCGTACATAATTACAAAAAAACAAACATAAAAACGAAGCCCATTTTTTTCAGGGTGTGAAATGGAAAGCTTCGCTACGCTCATCTAAATAGTTGCTCGAATTTCGGTACCCATTGCCGTGCATTAGTAAAACCACCGCATTCTTTAATGATCGTAGTTCGTGCGTCTTCTCTCTATACAGTGAGATTGTCTAAAAAATAGATGCGCGAATTTCGTTACCGTGCATTAGTAAAACCATAGACTTCTCTATGTTAAAACTACCGCATCCCCAACAAATGTGGATCGTTCTTCCTCCTCTCCGAAAAGAGATGTTCTAAAGAATCTCTGCCCATTTTAGTAATACGTATATTTCAAGTACAGGTATTTGAAGAATATTCCAACTTCACGACTATGTTGATTCAATGCTGGTATACGATTAGCTAGGAAATCAATCATAATATTGTATTTATTGGAACGAAAATTTGATAACACAAACATATATTCTGATGCTATTGTGGTCGAGCAAATCATTATGAAGCAAAAGCAACAGAAATTACTGATATCCCACCAGAAACCCTGACGGGTGAAAACTTGGAGCCAAGGCCTGAAATACTTTAACAACTACAAAAACTTCTCCATATAAAAGGTGTGAAATCAAAACTGTATGCCAAGTTTAACTTATTATTTATCAATACGGCATGTAAAATAACAGGAAACACTTGGCTCACTGCCCCCCACGTCCCTTGATATAACACCAAGCAGAATTGAAGTGCATGATGCTATAAAATGGGTTACTTCACGTTCCTGACACATGGAAACGTAATATGATTCAAGAAACTTGCCCTCCCGTCTATTTTCTATTATGAAATTTCGGTTTCCATCAACTTGGTGTCATTTCGTAGGTAGTAATTGTGAAAACTCAAATTTGAAGCCTACATTTCTATCTAGGCTATTTGAAGAAAAGAAACAATTATGAAATTATTTTCTTCAAGACGGCTGATTCGAATTGCATACAAATTCGTATACGTGTATCAAACGTGCATCATACAGATTAGTATACTTCATGTGTTTACATTCAGTGACAATTTAAAGCTATTTTGAGAGATTTTATCTCTCAAATTGTCTTGCTCACCCTGATCTCATGATGTTTTCAGATAGTTTCAGATAATGTTTCTCAAAATTGGTCCAACCGATTTGACTCAAAAACTATCCAGTTCATATAGTTGGATGAGTCTGCATGCATAAAAAGTTAATATTCATCAGTCAAAACCTGCGACCTGTGAAGCATAAATTACTTACAAACAAACACAAACAAAAACACCAAGACAAAGCTCTATAAAAGTGGAATGGATGTTTTTGCTATCGCTCATCTAATTATATAAATAAATATTAGGTGGGAATGCCTTGAGCACGGAAGACTTGAATAACAAAAATATCTTGTTTTTATTATCAATCTATCTCATCTCAATATCAAGTTCATGAAACCCAACCTACGAATATCGTGTGAGATTTCGTTATTACGGTTATATGGATATAACAAAAATACTAAAATTACTTTTCAATCCAAAGAATAATTTGCAAATTGTTTCTATATTATTTTGATTTATATTCGAAATAATGTATTAAACTCCGACGAGGAAATGTATGTCCTGGTCAAAGTCAGTATTTGCCTTCTCTCGAGCTACAAATGCAACATTGAAAAAGGTTGTTTTTTTGATAATTTAATAACCAAACACGTAAATTACAAATGTTCTTGATTCATATTGCGTTTCCCTGTGTCGGGAACGTGAAGTTGTCCATTTCATAGCATCATGCACTTCACTTCAATTCTGCTTGGTGTTATATGAGGGGACGTGGGGGGCAATGAGCCAAGTGTTTCCTGTTATTTTCCATGCCGTTTGATAAATAATAAGTTGCACTTGGCATACAGTTTTGATTTCACACCTTTTATATGAAGAAGTTTTTGTAGTTGTTGAAATATTTCAGGCCTTGGCTCCAAGTTTTCACCCGTCAGGGTTTTTGGTGGGTTCGAGTTAACAACAATTATTATCTGAGTGGTTTTCTCTCATTTGATATATTTGGTATACCCATTATTATAAACTAGTCAAACGCGAAATATGCGTTGTAAGATGAGCGAGATATCCTAATAAGGTATAGAAGTCGTTGAAGTAGTTCTACCCTGGCTACTTTATTGACTCTGGTATTCTACACACCTTGATATCTGAATAAGCTATAAAAGTCGTTAAAGTAGTTCTACTCTTGCCACTTCATTGACTTTGGTATTCTACACACCTTGACGCATATAAAAAATACTTCATTGTTGGTCAACTCTTGAATCTAGAAAGCAGTAAATCTCGACAACTTGTTTCTGTCACAATTTTTATGATATATCTGATGAATATTATCAGTTATTTTTTTTTCTTCAAAACGGCTGATCGAAATTGCATTCAAAATCGTGATAATGTGTAAAATCTATGTATACACATCTAGAGAGAATTCCATCCAATTTGGAGAGATTTTATTTTTCAACATTTTCCGCCCAACCAAAACTTATGGGGTTTTTAGAAATTTTGAGATGATTTTTCTCAAAATCGGTCTGACCGATTCATTCCAAAAACTATACAGTTCTAAGTTGGATGAGTTCGCGTGAGCAAAAAAAGTTCCATGTTCATCAGTAAACCCTTGCGACCCGTGGAGTGCTTACAAAAAAACAAAAAAAACACAGACAAAGCCCTATAAGAGTGGGTTGGCGACTTCGCTACGCTCATCTAACAATGTAATTTCCACTGAATGAATGAAATAATCTAAATTAATACTTGTACGTTCATCATTTCGATGTATTACATCTTTAAGTATTCTAACTGATGCTATATTCACATATGAATGATGGAGGAACGTTAGAAACCTGCCGAGTTGTGTGGCCGAGTGGTAACACACTGAACCGTCATTCGGAAGACCAGGGTTCGATTCCCGCCATGGTCGACCATCCTGACAGTGGTTTTCGTGGATGGTTTCTCTCTGTCGTTGAGGTCAATACTGGAATGGTTCCTGAATAACAGGCTATACGGCTGACTCCTCCTTAAACTATCCAAAAATATTCAATGAAATAACCTTCTATCTAATCATCTCATATATCATTCACCGACGCCAATGGATCGTGGTTATCAGTACAGTGTATCGTTAAACCTGATATGAATTTAATTTAATTATATAGAGTTGGAAACCTTATTCGGACTTTGACTAACGCTTGGTAAAGTACATCAGAAAACGTTTGAGCCTACTTGACTTCAACACAAAGTTCCTGAGGTTTCACGACTTACCGGCTATGAATGATTGTTCTCAGCGTCGCCCAATTCAAGGATGTGAACTTTTGTTGACTGATAGTGCTGAGATACCGTGAGGCTGAACTGTTGAATCCATCCGCTTGCTGAGTGAATCAATCGACCATATTGTGAACCTCAACGTTTTCTTGATCGATGTAGGGTATACTGTTTTTTCCAAATTGTACGAATCTTTCTCATAAATGATATCTTGTACATGTACAGTTTGAATCAAAAGTAAAAGTCTCTTCAGGCCTACTACCTGGTCAAACCAGTCGACCATGTTATATTGCATATGAATCAACAGGAATCAAACGACATAAACAGACTTTTACTTATGCTTCAAGCTTTATATCAACATGCATTGAGGGTTGCGTTGATTTGCCGGTTTTTTTATTAAGATGCAACCCTCAGCACATCTTGATGTACATATTGACTTCATTGTAGACAGGATAAATAAAGCGAGAAAAAGCTATGTGAATACGTATTATATTCACATCACTGTGTTTATGCATGGGAAGATTATAAAATTCATCATTCCTATCATACATTAAATGCGTAGTTTGTGTGATATAGGCTTCTTTCACATAACAAATGACAAACAATCGTTACCAAAGCAACACAACGAATTGGTGGACCACCAAATATTCAGATTGGTCAATTCTAACTGGTGGACATTGGTCCACCAATGGACCAATGGATTTGGATTAACTGGTGGTCTGTCTATTTTAACAATGAAAGAACACTTTCAACACATGAAAGAAGCCTATCTAGAAGAAAGTAGCGCAATTTGTACCGCAATAACAGCACATTGTTTTTGTTTTTATTAAGTAACAGGTTTCACAGCTGTCCCATCCATCGATTCGCTATAACCCAAGTATATAGATAAATATGACGGCATATAATTGGCTATAAAAGAAGTCGTAGGGATCATTGAGGTAATAAAACACGACCTATATCATTTTATTAAAACAAAGTGTATATATTCATTTTTCTTAGTTCAGTCATATTATAAAATTTATTTTTGTGATCATTCAATTTCATGAAAAATACATAAAACATTATAATAACTTGTATTTTAATACATACAATCACATGCAGTTCGATTGAAGATGTATCTTGACATTATAGTCAACGAAATGAGTATACATGACAAATAGAACACATTTTTTTCTTGAATACATTTTTATCACTATTGAGTAAATCTTTTGAAAGTTTTGAATTTACCGGGATAGTTAGAAAAAAATCCCATTCTATATTGTCATGTACAGCTCATAAATCATATTTCGAAAAAAATACTGATTTTCAATTCTTTAATTTGTGTTATTTGGTTCAACTGTATTTATGATTTCACAATCCCTGGTATTGTTTGACGATCTTGGCCCATTCCTTGGGATAGTTTCTCTGGATGTGGGAGAGGGTCTTCTTGATCTGTCTCGTCTCCTGGGGCGTGCATTGTGGGCATGCGCCTCGCAGAACCAGGGGGGCCAAAGCTGAAACAATCAAACATATCATTATAGACAAACAATTTACGAATCGCAGTCTCCGCCCCCATGACGTCACAAATCATACCGTCTAATCAACAGGGCTGTTAGAACTGTAGTCAAATTCAAATATCCAATCGGGGTATCTTCAAATGACCACAAATGAAATAGATCCAACTGGCCTACTGGTGAAACCACGCCCATTTCGAGTCGTCAGTTAGTTCTACATGAAAACCCGGGCTCACGAACTGCTAGTTTGTGGGTTCAGAGCTAGTTGGAGGATTTACTTTTCATCAACTTTGGCTTCGTAGGTTTTTTTCTACCTTGATTAATAGTAAGCCAATTGATGCTTTACTATGAGACGAAATAATAAGAAATGAACAATATTTGAACAACACACTCTTTAGCTATCAGAGGCCTACATTACCAATGTATATAATAACCACCAAGTTGAAATAAATGAAATTTTAATACTATTTCCATGAGTTCGTAAAACCGTGAAATGAATATGTCGAGTTGTTTTTACATTTTTTCTTCTTTCCTTTTCATGCATTTCTTTTGATGGGGCCAAACAACCCCTCCCACAGCTAGATAGTCCTTCTGATTATGATAACAATTATAACTTTTTGTGTTTCTCTCTAAATAAGATTGATTAATGCTGTTGCAATGAGTGGCAGTTGACGATTTTGTTTCGAAATATCAAGGCAACAACAAGGCGGCCATGAAGTCTCAGTTCGTTAGTGTGAAGGCCCATTTATATTTTACAACAGAAATTAGGAGTAAACTTAGCAATAACAGCAGTGCAATTATTTGTTAGTTATTCACAACTTCAATTTGGCAGTTTTACATCAGCAGTTTATCTGCTTCATCTTCCTCTGTGCAATTATGTGTAGTTTTTAGGTGAAGCTCTGGGCTATGTACCACGCGTCTCAGTTTCACTCATTTCACTTAATAGCTTGGATCAAAACCGATGATGATTATTCTTTGCCTGACGACCCCACCAACACCTGGGTTATACGGGGGTACGAATGAGCAGATGATTATAAAACTATGATATAATGATTAGTGAAATGACGCTCACAAAAACCCATGCCTTATGCGGGACTCTAACCCACGCCCAACGGTGACTTCAGTTTCTGAAGTGGTGCCTCAGCTGACTGAGCTGCCGAGGGTGGCCCTGTGTCTATCATACTTGGATTTATATACCGATTCTAAAACCCAGTTACATAAGACCCATGAATTTCTCGAAACGTGTTTCTAGAATGATATTGAATACGCTCTTGATGAAGCTAGCTCATCATGGCTCAATGGCCATAGAGTGAAAGCTTCGCTAAATGTTTTTTGACGGCCATTTGTCATCATGCATGCAAATTGACGTTTCCGGTAGCGGACAATCGCGTTTAGTAATAGCTGCCTCCACGACGACTTCCAGTTCCACTCTCTGTCTCTCTCTACGTTGAGTAACCGACCACTTTCTCTTGCTCTCAAGGCAATTAGAAGAAGAAATTATTATTATTATTATTTAATAAATGACTGGGAAAATCCAATACAGCTGTTGCGTTTGCAAGAGGAGAAAATATTCGGGGAATTGGAATTACATATTAACATTATTTGGATTGTAATTGTTGAACTAACCTTTCGAATGATCAAACAAACATCATATATTTGAATATAGAATTCGCCCTTCACTTTACTTGATTATTTGAGTACTAATCTTTGATTAGGTTTAGTTATTTGATAAGTCAAATAATAATTCCAGATACACTCATTTTAGCCACTTACTTCTTCGCTATATATGTTTTAACATGGGATAATGCTATCGTACCTCAGCACAATCCAGGATTTCAATAGAAACAAATTATATATTCATTCAATTATTGAAAATTGTCAGTTTTATGAATGGAGTATTGATAATTTATTTACACCCAGTGTTTTTTTTTTTGTCCCTGGGGAAGATTAGAATATACTCAGACCCCTATATATAATTGGTTAATTGGCTTATAATTAACCACTAGTGATAGGTTGATTATTGTTCGCTTAACGACCCCACCAACAGCTAGGATATACGGGGGTACAAATGAGAAGGTGATTATAGAAGTGATGATTAGTGAAAGGACTTTTATAAAAAACATGCCTTATGCGGGATTCGAACCCATGCCCAACGGTGACTTCAGTTTCTGAAGCAGTGCCTTAGCTGACCGCGTTACCGAGGGTTGCACTAGTGATAGGCGTGGCTTATCAGCAAGCCGTCTTGATCTATACATCATGTGGGCATTTGGAGATGGGCAATGTCAATTTTCCCACATAACAAACAGTCCATTTGACTGGATGTTTTGTTTTGTGACGTTTGTGAGCGGGTCAATCACTAGTCGTCAATTGATTCTTTCATTCTATCAATTCAAATTCCGAATATGATATTATTTCACTATAATTCAGGGCTTGGATGATATTTATCAGTATTTTGGTAATATATCGATGTCAACTGATTTGATGGATGAAGGTTCCGATTGATCGTCCCTCCTATACCACACCACATGTCGAACGGGTGTTTCGCTCATTCATCTTCCATAGATACAAGTGAAGGAAGTGTCATTATTACTAGGCAAACGCGTTATGTGTTTTCGCGTTGATGGATGAGCTGGAACATATCAACTTATCTTTGGATTGGTTATTATATATATATACACCTTGAGATCCAAACCATTACATCACTGCCATCTTATTTTACATTAATAATTTATATAATAATAAAGAAGGCTTTGTTTTAATCGTTTACAATCAAGTGGTGACACTTGTTGCTTTGATTTAATAGGTATCTTAATAGCTTTGAATAATTGACACAAATAACATAATATATTTTTTTACATCGAAACGGCTGATCCGATTTGAGTAAAAGTTCGGAATAATATGTAATATCATTATCATAATAATGTGATCAGATAATGTGTATCATTATCAGATTGAAATTCTCTGAAAATTTGAATCCTTTCAGATGAAATATTTTTCACGAATGTTTTCCTCTGGCTTATTCTAATGGGATTTTTGAAAACTTTGGAATGAGTTTTCTCAGAAGTTGTTCAACCGATCGTGCCTCAAAACTATACAGCATCAAGTCAGATAGGGGTTCATGTGTGTGCCAAGTTTCAACTGATTTTGAATTTTTGTCTGACCTGTGGAGCGCGAACAAAAAAAAAAAAAAAAAAAAACAGACACTTTTTTTTCGGTATAGTGTAATTGAGTCTTCGCTTCGCTCATCCAATGAATATTATTGATTACTGTTTTGTATTTCTGTTTCGGGGGGGGGGGAGGCGCATGATTTGCCAATCAGGCTTTCTATTGGAACAGGTTTGAACCCACCAGGCAAATTTTCGCCTGGCGATTACGCCACACTTCCTTCCCTACAGCCTTAAGGCGTCCCAGATCTCCATAGGGCAAAATCACTCCGCCAGGGGGATTCCACAGATATAAATGATCATGAAACTTGAACAGTGTGACATTCAAAATTAAGAAATACATCATAAGATGCAGACAATATTACTAATGAGTCAAACTTTAAAATAACGAATTTGGAAAGATCGGTTGTATGTAACAGTAACACTCTATATTTTGACCTCTCAGAGTACCGTAACATACAAATAACATATTGTGATGGATCGACAGTATTTCAGAAGATACTTCTCTGCACGGTGATATGTGAAGCAATTTTACAACAATATGTTCATCCGGAAAGTCATTGCGATCGTTCATATCTTATGTTGATACTGAAAATACTACACGATGAGTGGGTTTGCCTTGATATGATGAATCTTAATGAATGTATTAATGTTAGGGTTAAAGGCGCGTCGACAGCGATGTCATTTTGCCCCTACGTTCATGTCCTTGTACTCCCATATACGTTTGGCAACGTTTGTGGATGTTTCTAGTAGATATATGGAAGGAGCGGGCAAGAAAGAGAAGACTGAGAGGTCAGGAGGAAAGAGATGACGATAGATGTAGAGAGAAGAGCTGATATACTATAACTAAGTGTTTCAATGAATTAACTGAATAAAAAAGTTTACAAAAAGTACCAACAGAGTTAGAAATCGTTCCACGGGAGCTAACAAAATGAACAAGTGACTTTTATGTCTTTCAGATTGTACTTCTGCCGGAAGTATGGGATAGTCGGTTGGGAAGTAGTGATCATTGCCCAAGAGACTTGGTTAAAGTGGAAGATATCAACATTCGTGTGTTTTGTTTACTCTTAATACCAATGCTGGTAATGTCCGGATATATTTCAGTGACGATTTTTACTTATAATGTGTTCCGGACTTTTGGAAACTGAAATACTTTTATCTGTGGCTCAAAATTGTGATCACAGCCAGCGCACCAGGTGTTGAAGTTCATTGGTTTTGAATCATTGAAATGGGAAGGTTTAAGATCGCCCTCGTGGTACCCCGTCCAAATGATCATTCCTTTCATCCATAGCCTTAATTGAGGGCCAAAGATTCCGTGTCAAGTTTTGATGTTATTAAAAAAAAACTGCTTACTCCTTAACCTCCTGCCGACCGGGTCACAGGCGGCCTCGCCCAGGGCACACTTGATCTGCCTGGCTAGGTAACGCTTGTCTCCCAGAGCGGTGTCCAGCGCCTCGTCGGATATCTTCGGCCTCGCCGTCGTCGTGGTCGCCGCTGACAGCGCCGCGACGCCGAAACACAGAACCAGTAGTGAGACACAATACATCTGCAACAAAAACAATTCAATCATTCATCGATAGAATGCATCCGTCGAATAATTCAATAGCAGAATCTTCACCGCGACTGCCACTTGAAATAACGTCCTAGGCCCATCTAGCTCCAAAAGACTA
>OZ023334.1:33164819-33567319 GCA_964007535.1 Brachyptera risi | reverse complement strand
TTCCGTTAAATGTGCATATGATAAGTCGAATCATAAACACTCAAATTTAAATTTGTGCCATTAATAAGTAGTAATTCAAATGAAAAAAACATTCCAATCACTATCAAATGAATTAATAAATGAAATAATAAGTCAAATCATAACTACTCAAATTTGAATTTGTAACATGTATACGTGTTAATTCAAATGAAAAAAAAAAAAAAAGAATCATTATGAAATACATTCCATAAAAAGTGCATATAACATTTGATCAATATTATCAAACGTCGAGATATGAGTCGAATCTGTTTACCTTGGTCATTGTTGCGTGTTTGAGTGGAGATGTTTCTCTGCGGCGTGACTGAGATCGACTGAAGGCTGGCGAGTCTCTTGATCTTGGTATACTGGGTCATCAGAGAAAGTTAACTGGCGGCTCGCACTCGGTGTCGAGCCTAGCCACGCGGGCAGATCGGGCCTCGGTCACCAACCCATTTCATCATGATACTAGGCAAACGCGTTATGTGTTTCCGCGTTGATGGATGAGCTGGAACAATATATCAACATATATTTGGATTGGTTATTATAGATATCCACCTTGAGATCCAAACCATTACTTCACTGCTCTACTATTTCCTAATTGATTTCTATGATTGATAATAAAAAATGCTTCGTTTTAATCTTTTCCGTTTAAATGGTGATACCTGTTGCTTGGATTCAATTTGTGTCTTAATAGCTTCAAGTGATTTAAAAAAAAAAAATGGATTATATATTTGTTTACATCAGAACGGCTGATCTGATTCGACTGAGAGTTTGGAACAATGTGTATAATGATTATATTAAAATTCCCTGGGAATTTGAATTTTCTCAAATTAAATATTTTTCACTAATTTTTTTCCTCTGTGCTATTCTTATTTCTTATGGGATTTTTGAAAACTTTGAAATGAGTTTTCTCAAACTGGTTCAACCGATTGCGCCTCAAAACTATACAGTATCGAATAAGATAAGGAAACTTGTGTATGCCAAGTTTCAACTGATTTTGAATTTTCGTTTGACCTTTGGATCGCTAACAAAAAAAAGCACTTTTTTTCGGGTATGGTGAAATTGAGTCTTCGCTTCGCTCATCCAATGAAGAAAGAGCTCCAACCCTCATTCTGGTACCATGGAAGGCATTTGTGGTTTCTTGCGGTCAGTTCAGAGCCAAAGGTCTCGATTGCCTGTCACGATTCGGCGGATTTCCTCGTGAACTAGATGTAGATAAGAGTGGCTACGGGAGGCCTACCGGTGGCATTGATTGAACTAACAAAGTATATAGGCTAATTTTCGTAATCTAGGCAAACGCGTTATGTGTTGCCGCGTTGATGAATGAGCTGGAACATATCAACTTATCTTTGGATTGGTTATTATATATATATATACACCTTGAGATCCAAACCATTACATCACTGCCATCTTATTTTCCATTATTAATTTCTATGATGATAAAGAAGGCATTGTTTTAATCGTTTACAATTAAGTGGTGTCACCTGTAGCTTGGATTTAATAGAATCTTAATAGCTTTGAATGATTCATAAAAATTACATTATATATTTTTTACATCAAAACAGCTGATTCAATTTGAGTGAAAGTTCGGAATAATGTGTATCCTCATCAGATTAAAATTCCCTGAGAATTTTGATTTTCTCGGATGAAATATTTTTCTTGGATTTTTTTCTCTGGGTTATTCTCATGGGATTTTTGAAAACTTTGAAATGAGTTTTCTCAGAAGTGGTTCAACCGATCGCGCCTCAAAACTATATACAGTATCGAATTAGATAATTATACTTGTGTGTGCCAAGTGTCAACCAATTTTTAATTTTCGTCTGACCTGAGTGGAGCGCGAACAAAAAAAAAAAAAAAAGGGATTTTTTTTCGGGTATGGTGAAATTGAGTCTTCGCTTCGCTCATCCAAAAACGAATTCAACTGCTAACATTATAATTCTACCTACTGGGCCGTGTATAGCATTGTTGAGTAACTATTGTTGTTCTATAGTTCGATATAAGAGCGATAGTTGTGCTACAGGCAATCGGGACCCTGGACTCGGACGATCTGACCACGGAAATATTTAACTTTCAAGACCCGAGTTGGAGCACCGTCTTTATATTATGAAAAATAGGTTGGTATCACTAAATCGTGCTCTCAGATTAGTTGAAGTCGTTCTGGCCGAAATCCAAAGATGGCGACTGAAAACGTGAATTCAATGCGCAAGACAAGTGCGTCCAGTTTTCATTCAAGATGATTATTGTCTGCTTGTAGACCTCACCAACAGCTAGGTTATGCGGGGTACGAATTAGCAGATGCTTGTGAAGCTATGATGTGATGGTTGAAAGGACATTTATCAAAACGCATGCCTCATATAGGGCGTATGTGGGATTCGAATTCACTCCCAACAGTGACTTCAGTTTTTGAAGCGGTGCCTCAGCTGACTGAGCTACCGAGGGCGGCATTTTGATATTTTTTTATATGGTTTGATTTATTCATCCATGTATTCATTCATGTCGGGTTTAACGACGCACTCGACTGATGACTGTGATCTATTGGCGTCGGTGAATGATATATGAGATGATGGGATGATGATATGAAAGGTTATTTTATTATGTGTTTTTGGATAGTGGGAAGGATTCGATCGTGGCCTGTTGTTAAGGGACCATCCTAGTATCAACCTGAACGACAGAGGAAAACCATGAAAAACTCCCGTCAGTATGGTCGACCATGGCGGGAATCGAACCCCGGTCTCCTGAATGACGGTCCAGTGTATTAACCACTCGGCCACACGTCTCAGTGCTATGGTTCAAATATTGTTGATTTTCATAGTGATTTCATGATTGTGGTGAAATGTCTACAATTAAAATGTATCTGAGAATCACTCGTGAATAAGCAAGACCATAATATATACCCGCATCGTCTAGTTCGGTTCAGCAACATTTGAGAAACAAATGAACACATTTCTAGCGATACATTTCCGATGAAGAAACAGAAACTTGAGAATAAATAAAAAGTGTGAATTAAATTCCGCAAAGAATGGCGACATCAAAATATACAGCTTTGATTTGTATTCGTATGTTGGTCGGGCCAATATGTGTGCCTGTATGACAGAGCTAGGAGGGCAAAAAGTTCCCACCAGAGTCATCATTTGTGAACATATTATTGGGGTTCGACAATATATTTAAGAAGGTACTTCTCTGAACGGTGTCATTCTCTTATTCACTTCTTGTAGCCTATTTACTTTTTCAATTAAATTGTTCGAAGGGGAACATTATATATTTTGTCATTCAACTGTTTTTATTCATTTCGCGTTAAGCTTTCCAGATGTTTATTTTGAATGACCATGATTGGATGAGCGAAGCGAAGACTCAATTTCGCCATACCCGAAAAAAAGTGACTGTTTTTTTTTTTGGTTCACGCTCCACAGGTCAAAAGAAAATTCAAAATCAGTTGAAACTTAGCATACACAAGTGACATTATCTAATTCAATACTGTATAGTTTTGAGGCGCAATCGGTTCAACCACTTCTGAGAAAACTCATTTCAAAGTTTTCAAAAATCCCATGGGAATAACCCAGAAAAAAATATTCGTAAAATAATTAACATCCAAGACATTTCAAATTCTCAGGGAATTTTAATATATTGATGATACATATTTTTTAGAACTTTCACTCAAATCGGATCAGTTGTTTTGATGTAAAAAAATATATAACGTTATTTTTGTGAATCACTCAAAGCTATTAAGATACCAATTGAATCCAAGCCACAGGTGTCACCTCTTAACTGCAAACGATTAAAACAAAGCCTTCTTTATTATCATAGAAATCAATCATGAAAACTAATATGGCAGTGAAGTAATGGTTTGTATCTCAAGGTGTATATATATATATATATATATATATATATATATATATATATATATATATATATATATGTTGAAATAAGTTGATATGTTCCAGCACATCCATCAACGCGGCAACACATAACGCGTTTGCCTAGTATATGTTAACAGTGTGTAGACCCACAGACAAGTCAAATCTTATGTGACTTTGTGGGTCCACGTTATCATTTTAATGTACTAATATAACATGTCAATAAAACGCCTTGAAAAATCACAACGATACATTCATGTGGAAAGCCACTACGGTGGTTTATGCCTTATAGTGTACGTACTACACTGGAATGGTCACAAAACATGCATCTCGCATTACATATTGTTACATATTGGCCCATATAATTGTATTACTTTTTTGAGATATTTTATCGAGTTAAATAAGTTACTATTATTCATTATTATTATTATTATTATTATTATCATTATTATTATTATTAGCTTTATATTCATTATCATATATATGAGAACATAATAATAAATTGCATGGCGAGGTTCGGTACAAGTCCGATCTTCCATCTAACCATTCTATGAACCAAGAAGTTAACATTTTATAAAACAGAATAATGAATAAGTAATTATTCAAAATGTCATATGAGGCATCTAACAAAATAATTGCAAATAAGAGTTCTTTGTACGGAGTATAAACAGTAAGTATAGAGTAGTGAATAGAAATGAATGTACATAGTTAATATTCTAATGGTTTATCAGTTCTACATTACTCGAGTCTGCATATTATTTTTGGCTCCTGCACTTGAAGCAGATACTTTTTGAGTTTATATTTAAAGAGGCTGACTGATTCTAGAATTTGATTTTAGATCTGATAGAGGAAGGTTTACTCAACTAATGTATCAATGGTCAATTTCATGCCACATATATCTACTGGTTTTGTTTTATGTAACGGTTTAACGTGTTTTGCTACTAGTTTCTCCAAAATTTCTAGGCATTTTTTACTTTACTTTCTCATTTTAAATTTCTATTATATATTTCAACATTTATACATCGACAAAATGAAAAAAAAGATACGTTCTTGTGGGTGGTTTCCTCTCAACTATACAAGATACAAAATTAACAAATAGTTCAAAAGATACAAGCAACATTTTGTCGAAAATTCAAATGAATCACATTCTGTAATGATGAAGGTGGACAGATCAATTATATGTAACAGTTAACACTATTTTTGGCATGGATTTGTTCCGTCACATATCTGTCAGCATACAGCCTGATGTCAATGTTGGTTAGACACCATTTCAGAGGATAATTATCTGGATGGATGGGAAGCAGTTTCACTACAATATGTTCAGACGTAAAACCACTTCGATCGTTGATATGTCACGTTGACACTGAGAACGTTACGATGTGAGTGGGTTTGCCTCAATGTTTGGCACAATCTGTCAGGTCCTTTGGGGGGGATCGATTTAGCGGTGACTTACATATATTTTTCAATGGACTATAATCATTATAAGAATCGATTTCAATTGACAACTCGCAGTCTCCGCCCCCTTGACGTCACAAATCATACCGTCTAATCAACAGGGCTGTTAGAACTGTAGTCAAATTCAAATATCCAATCGGGGTATCTTGAAATGACTACAAATGATATGATCCAACTGGCCGACTGGTAAAGCCACGCCTATGTCGAGTCGTCAACAATCACATGAGATATATAAATTGTTCGATCACCTTTGTTGTTCATTTTTAGCAATTTTATTTCAAGATCCACATTTTATAACAATTTAACAAATCTTTCATATCTGATTTTACAATCTGTCTAAAAATCTTTGCACGAATTAGGTCGTAAGAATTAATACTCACGCCTTACATAATTAAAAATAACGAGGACAATAAAACAAGAGGATGTGGGTTCTGTTTCCAAGGTTCATTGTTGTTCCACGTTGCTATCTCATACACAACAAGCTCATGCCTTGTACAGCCAGGGTCAATAATCCCATCAATTGGGACTATTATCATAACTTAATCTATTCATCAAATCATTTCACAATCGATCATTAAAAATCGACAGCGCAGTCCTGGTGTTGAAGTTCATTGCTTTCAAATAATCAAAATGGGGTGGTAAGATCGACCTTGTGGTGCCCCGTCCAAACGATCCTACCTTACATCTACAGCCCTAATTGGGGAACAATGATTTTGTATCAAGTTTCGATGTTATTAAAAGAAATCATCAAACACGTACAATGAAGAGAAAATCATTTATTGATGACGGCTGTTAATTTTCATGATGACTGACCATGAAGGTCCAGCTTACTATAAATATGAAATTATAATTGCCGAAAGTGAAAAAGAGTTATAAAATTATGGTAATAAAATCAAAAACCAAATATACTTGATATAATTAGGGCTCAAGTGATAATAGAATTATGAGGATTAATAGAATATTTGATTAATGTTTGCTTAGCGACCCCACCAACAGCTAAATTATACGGGGATACGCTTGAGCAGGCGATTATGAAACTATGAAGCGATGATAAGTTGAAGGACATATACAAAAATCCATGTCTTATTCGAGATTCGAACCCACGCCCAGCGGTGATTTCAGTTTCTGAAGCGGTGCCTCAGCTGACTGAGCTATCGAGGGCGGCATAACAGTTATAGTTCGTCCCTATACAGATAGTTGTATATCTGCCAGGTCAAAAAATCGGTTTCTAACCTTGGGAAGGTATAAATGTGTGAATCGATATGAGAGGGATCGTCGAGTGAAATATTACAACTCAGCGGATAAGATGGGCATGTATGATGCATGTAATTATAGTAGTGATTTCATAGTAATATAAAGTCGGGCCTATAGTAATAAATGGAAGAAAATTATCAGGTATTTTTTTTTTAAGGCGTTTTATTTACATGTTATATTTGTAAATCATAATAATAACGTAGACCCACAAAGTCACATAAGATTTGACTTGTATGTGGGTCTACACACTGTTTACATATTACATATATCATGGTCATTTATATTAAAATAAACATCTGGAAAGCTACGCGAAATAAGGATAAAAACAGTTGAAAGACAAAATATATATGTTTCCGTTTGAACAATGCAATTGAAAAAGTGAATAGGCTACATGCAACAAGTGAATAAGAGAATGAAGCATTTGAGAAGATGAGAGAATGATAATCATTAGGAAAGTGATGATGGATATAAGCAATTCAGAGAAGACTTCCGTTCATACTCTTAAGGAACCTTGTCACTGTATTTTTGTTTCTTTTCTTTCTTGTACGCACTGCATGCACTGGTCACACGGTTTGACCAATCGACATGAAACTTGAAACTGTATAGTATGAGGGCCGAATTGGTAGAACCACTTTTGAGAGAAACCATAACAAATTTTCGAAAAACCTCATAAGTTTGAACCAGACGAAAATTTTTGGAATATTTTATGTTCGTCAAAAAGCTTCAAATTCAGGCTGAATGTGAATACAATTATGATTAACCAAAATTATCACAAATCGACTAGGCTACTAAGACCCGGTTCCACGAAACTGGATTAAGCAATAGTTAGTGGATTAACTTGTTATCACCATTGGTTACATATGTTATTTTCGTACCTTTAATTAATAGTTAGTGGATTAGCACCCTGACTAAGATTGGTAAAACCGGGCCTGAGCTAGTTTACTTTCTACTATAGTTAGTTAAAAGGAAATTATCATTCACTCAATGAATTTCATCAAATTGCTTGAAATAGTTGTTATTCTTTACCCAGTATCTCTTGCATGGTGTTCACTGTTTTATGGACTTGACAGTTTTCACCAAGGTGTATAGAGTTCTCGAGTATATTTTATCCCTAACAAAAACAAAACCTTGTGAAAACAGGAAGCCAAACACTTTCTATTCAAACACTTTGGCATATAAAATTACTGACCGGCACATGTAGCTGAGTGGTTTATCCACTCGCTCCATGTGATCCGGGAGGTGACAGGGCATATCGGACCTGGTTCGATCCCCGACACCGTCCAACTTTACAGGTTTTTTTCGTGGTTCCTTCTGTAGTCTATACTAATGCTGGGATGGTTCCTACGATATAGGCCACGACCGCTTCCTTTCCACCATCCTTCCCAATATCTAAGAAACCTTCATCTCATCATCCCATCATCTCATCAATCATTCATCCGACGCCAATAGATCTTAGTTATCATCATAGTGCGTCGATGAACCCAATATGGAGTAAAATAAGATGAAAGTAGTGATATGAAAAGTGTTGTCCAAGATATAGCTCTTCAAGAGAGGATAATTGCATATTGTGTGGATAGACATTGGGCATATAATGCAAATGTCTGGTAATTATAACTGAGTTTGATAGCGGTTGACATGACGTAATAGAATGTGCGAGACAATTTTGGAAAAGGGGAAGAAAACCGAAAGAGTACTCGTCTTTTCACAGACGTATAACTTCCATACGTTCTCAAGTTTGATATACCGTGTCGTGCCCTCATTCCATTACAACAAACCAGAATAATCCAAGTTTATTAGTTTCGGAGATACAGTGTGCTCAAAATCGTCTGGAAGCTATTCGTGTAAATAGCGTAGCGTGTGTAGCTGGCTTCGCGTGGAACTTGGCTCCCGTCGAGCTGCCGCTCGACTATAAGTACGAGTCAAGGTGTGAGGAGAATATCGATTATACTTCGTACGAATATCTCGCTCATCTCACAACGCTTATGCTGCGTTTTCCTGGTGAAAATAATTGGATGAGCGATAGCGGAGACTTCCATCCCGCTCGTATGGGGCTTTGTCTGTGTTTTTGTTTCATTTTCTCAAGTACCGTATCTTTGAAGTGCACACATCACTCAGTTTGACTAGTGAACATGAAACTTTTTCTGGTCACGCGGACTTTTCAAACTTGAAACATAATTAGATGAGTGGAGCGAAGAGTCAATTTCACCATGGGCCTAGTCGAGAAGAAGGAACATGTTTTGACCCGTGGAGCTCGCGCTCCACGGGTCAAAGAAGTGTACAAATTCAGATGAAACTTGGCTGCCACAAGTGTCCTCATCTGATTCGATACTAAGTCAAAGTTTTGAGGCGAAATCGATTTCATCACCCAGATGAGAACATACGGCTTTCGAAATTAACAGAATAACAAAGACGAGAAAATTTGAAAAAACATTTCCCCCGTATGAATTCGAATTCTCACGTAATTTCAATATAATAATGATACACAGCATCACAAAGTTTCATCAGACCTCTGAAGAACAGGCCGAGCGGAAAAAAAAATGTCTCCAAAACGTTCAAATTTCCAAGTTACTGAATGTGAACACAAAATAGATACACCTTATGACAAATTTTCATCAGACCCCTGAGGATTAGGCCGGGTGGAAGAGAAACATGACTCCAGAACATTCAAATTTCCAAGATACTGAAGGTGAAACACAATAGAAACACCTTATGACAGAGTTTCTTCAGACCTCTGAAGATCGAGCCGGGCAGGAGAAAGAAATTTGTCTGCGAAACATTCCAATTTTCGAGTTACTGGATGTGAACACACAATAGTTACACCTTAGGAAAAAAGTTTCTTCAGACCTCTGAAGATTAGGCCAGGCGAAAGTAAAATATTTTTCCAAACATTCAAATTTCCGATTTACTGGATGTGAAAACACAATGGATACACCTTATGACAAAGTTTGTGAGACCCCTGAAGATTAGGCCGGGCGGAAAAACAAATATTTCCAATTATTCAAATTTCAAAATTATTGGATGTGAACCACAGCCTTCTTTAATCAGATCATTCTTGTCTGATGCTGCCCTTTCAGTCGGGGTATGCTTCCCGTGTTAAACGATGTCCAATTATTTTAGTTTACAGAATCGCCGATGGTGCCGTTGTTTCCAGACCATGACGTCACTTTCCAAAGACGTTCAAGCATATCACTCAGTTTGACATGTCATATCTGCGAAGATACGAACAACTTTGGGAATTTCTTGAGAGAATTTAAATTACGCGCGCATTCAATTGGACCGTGACTGTGAGTTCACTAACTTTGTTATGACAATAATATTGAGGATTTTATTCAATTATATTGCGGAATATCATCGGGACAAGTTCTTGAATGATGCGTATTGCTTGGGATAACATATATATCGTTAAAGTTTGAACCTTGGTAAGCCTGAAACCCCTAGTCGAAATGTATATATGACATAACCTCAATAACGTAGCAGGAAATTGAAAGATTAGAATAGAATGACATTTGTTCAAAGTTGAAATTTTAGATACCAGAGTGCAGTACATACCAGATCATGACGTCATTTTTCCCTGCGCGAGCAAATATGCGCGAACCCGTCAAAATGGCCCGAGTGAAAGGGCAGTATAAGAAAAGAATGAATAAAGAAGAATGAATAAAGAAGGCTGTGATGTGAACACACAATAGATACACCTCATAACAAAGTTTGTCAGACCCCCGAAGATCAGGCCGGGCGGAAAGAAACATGTTTCCGAACAATGAAATTTCGAAGTTACTGGATGTGAAAACACAATAGATACACCTGATGACCAAGTTTGTCAGACCTCTGAAGATTGGGCCGGGCGGAAAAAAAAATATTTCCAAACATTCAAAATTCCAAGTTACTGGATGTGAACACACGAAAGATGCACCTTATGGAGAAGATTCTTCAGACCCCTGAAGATCAGGCCGGGCGGAAGAAAAACATCTTTCCAAACATTCGAATTTCCAAGTTACAAGATGTGAACACACAATAGATACACCTTATGACAAAGTTTGTCAGACCCCTGAAGATCAGGCAGGGCGGCAGAAAAACATGATTATAATCATTCAAATTTCCAAATTACTGGATGTGAACACTCAATAGATACACCTCATGACAGAGTTTGTCAGACCTCTGAAGATTGGGCCGGGCGAAAGAGAAACATGTCAACGAACATTGAAATTCCAAGTAATTTTTTTTTTTTAATAACATCGAAACTTGATACAAAATCATTTGTCCCCAATTAAGGCTATGGATGAAAGATGGGATCGTTTGGACGGGGCACCACAAGGGCGATCTTACCAATAACTGAAATACAGTAACTGAATGTGAACACACAATAGATACACTCTGTGAAGAAGTTAGTCAGACCCCTGAAGATCAGGCCGGGTGAAAGAAAACCATGTTTCCAAAACATTCGAATTTCCAAGTAACTAGATGTGAACACACAATAGCAAAAACCTTAACACCAAAATTCTCCAGACCCCTGAAGATCAGGCAGGGTGGGAGAAAAAAAGGTTCCAAACATTCAAATTTTCAAGTTACTGGATGTGAAAATGATGGATAAACCTTATGACAAAGTTTATGAGACCTCTTGAGATTGAGCGGGGTGGAAAAAGAACAATTCCCAAACATTCAAATTTCCAAGTTACTGGATGTGAACACACAATAGATACACCTTATGACAAAGTTTGTCAGACCCCTGAATATCAGGACGGGAGGAAGAAGAACATGTCTCCGAAACATTCAAATTTCCAAGTGACTGAATGTGAACACACATTAGATACACCTTATGACAACGTTTCTTCAGACGCCTGAAGGTTAGGCCGGGCGGAAGGAAATAAGTCAACAAAACATTTAAATTTTCGAGTTACTGAACGTGAACACACAATAGATACACCGTATGACAAAGTTTCTTCAGACCTCTGTGAATGACGCCAAGCGGAAAAAAATATGACTCCAAAACATTCGAATTTCCAAGTTACTGAAGGTGAAACACAAGAGAAACACCTTATGACAAAGTTTCTTCAGACCTCTGAAGATCGAGCCGGGCAGGAGAGAGAAATTTGTCTGCAAAACATTCCAATTCTCAAGTTACTAGATGTACACACACGATAGATACACCTTAGGACTGAAGTTTCTTCAGACCTCTGAAGATCAGGCCTTGCGAAAGAGAAACATGTGTCCAAAAACATTCAAATTTCTTATTAGTGAATGTGAACACACAAAAGATACACCTTATGACAATGTTTCTTCAGACGCCCTGAAGATCAGGCCGAGCGGAAGAAAAACAAGTTTCCAAACATTCGAATTTCCAGGAAACTGAGTGTGAACACACAATAGATACACCTCATGACAAAGTTTGTCAGACCCCTAAAGATTGGGCCGGGCGCAAAAAAAAATTATTTCCAAACATTCAAATTACAAAGTTACTGGATGTAAACACACAATGGATAAACCTCATAACAAAGTTTTTCAGACCTCTGGAGAACAGGTCGGGCGGAAGAAAAACAAGTGTCCAAACGTTCAAATTTACAAGTTACTGGATGTGAACACAATAGATACACCTTATGACAGAGATTCTCCGGACGTCTGAAGATCAAGTCGGGCGGAGGGAAACCATGTTTTCAAGACATTCGATCTCCAAGTCACTAGATGTGAACACACAATGGCAAAAACCTTATGACCAAAAATCTCCAGACCCCTGAAGATCAGGCCGGGTGAAAGAGAAACATGTTTCCAAACATTCAAATTTTCAAGTTACTGGATGTGAGAACACAATGGAAAAACATTATGACAAAGTTTTTCAGACCCCTGAAGATCAGGCGGGACGGCGGAAAATCATGATTCCAACATTCAAATTTCCAAGTTACTGGATGTGAACACACAATGAATACACCTTATGACCTAATGAAGTTTGTCGGACCTCTGAGGATTGGGCCAGGCGGAAGAGAAACATGTCAACGAACATTCAAATTCAAAGTTGCTGATCGTGAACACACAATAGATACACTCTGTGAAAAAGTTTGTCAGACCCCCGAAGATCGGGCCGGGCGAAAGAGAAACATTCTCCAAAACATTCGAATTTCCAAGTTACCGAATGAGAACACACAAAAGATACACATGAGGACAAAGTTTTTTCAGACCTCTGGAGATCAGCCGGGTGGTAGAGAAACATGTTACCAAAACATTCGAATTTCGAAGTTACTGAATGTGGACACACAATGGATACACCTTATGATAGAGTTTCTTCGGACCCCTAAACATCAGGCCGGACAGAAGAGAAACATAACTCCGAAACATTCAAATTTCCAAGTTACTGAAGGCTAAACACAATAGAAACACCTTATGACAAAGTTTCTTCAGACCTCTAAAGATCGAGCCGGGCAGAAGGAAAAAATGTGTCTGCAAAACATTCCAATTCTCAAGTTACTGGATGAGAACAAACGATAGATACACCTTAGGACAAAAGTTTCCTCAGACCTCTGGAGATCAGGCCGAGCGGAAGAGAAACAGGTAACAAAAACATTCAAATTTTCAAGTTAGTGGATGTGAACACACAAAAGGAACACCTTATGACAATGTTTCTTCAGACCCCCGAAAATCAGGCCGGGCGGAAGAAAAACATGTTTCCAAACATTCGAATTTCCAAGTTACTGGATGTGAACACACAATAGATACACCTCATGACAAAGTTTGTCAGACCCTGAAGATTGGACCAAGCGAAAACAAAAAATATTTCCAAACATTCAAATTTCAAAATTACCGGATGTGAACACACAATAGATACACCTCATAACAAAGTTTGTCAGATCCCCGAAGATCAGGCCGGGCGGAAAGAAACATGTTTCCGAACAATGAAATTTCGAAGTTACTGGATGTGAAAACACAATAGATACACCTGATGACGAAGTTTGTCAGACCTCTGAAGATTTGGCCTGCCGGAAAAAAAACATATTTCCGAACATTCTAATTTCCAAGTTAGTGAATGTGATCACACAAAAGAAACACCTTATGACAATGTTTCTCCAAACCCCCGAAAATCAGGCCGGGCGGAAGAAAAACATGTTTCCAAACATTCAAATCTCCAAGTGACTGGATGTGAACAGAATAGATACACCTTATGACAAAGTAACTTCAGAGCTCTGGAGATAATGCCGGGCGGAAGAAAGACATGTTTCCAAACATTCAAATATTCAAGTTACTGGATGTGAACACAATGGATGGACCCAATGACTGAGTTTGTTAGACCTCTGAAGCTCAGGCCAAGCGGAAAAAAAAGTTCCGATTATTCGAATTTCCGAGTAACTGGATGTGAACGAACAATAGATACACCTCATGACAAAGTTTGTCAGACCCCTGAAGATCGGGCCGGGCAGAAGAAAGACAAGTCCCAAACATCCGAATATTCAAGTTACTGGATGTGATCACAGAATAAATACACCTCATTACAAGGTTTCTTCAGACCTCTGAAGATCAGGCCAAGCGGAAGAAGAACTTGTTTCCAAGCATTCAAATTTCCAAGTTACTGGATGTGAACACACAATAAATACACCTCATTACAAGGTTTCTTCAGACCTACGAAGATCAGGCCAAGCGGAAGAAGAACATGTTTCCAAGCATTAAAATTTCCAAGTTACTGGATGTGATCACACAATAAATACACCTCATTACAAGGTTTCTTCAGACCTACGAAGATCAGGCCAAGCGGAAGGAGAACATGTTTCCAAACATTCAAATTTCCAAGTTACTGGATGTGATCACAATAGATACACCTTATGACAAAGTTTCTTCAGACCTACGAAGATCAGGCCGGACGGAAGTGAAACAACTTTCCAAACATTCGGATTTTCAAGTTACTAGGTTTGGAAACACAATAGATACACGTTATGACAGAGTTTGTCAGACCTCTGAAAATCAGGCCGGACGGGAGAAAAACATGTTCCAAACATTCGAATTTCCAAGTTACTGGATGTGAACAAAAGATACATACACCTTATGACAAAGTTTGTCAGATCCCTGAAGATCAGGCAGAGTGAAAGAAAGACAAATTTCCAAACATTCAAATTTCCAAGATACTGGATGTGAACACAGAATAGATACACCTTATGACGAAGTTTTCCGACCTCCAAAGATCATTGCGGGTAGAAGAAAAACACGTTTCCAAACATCCTTCTCCCAAGTTACTGAATGTGAACACACAATAGTAACACCTTATGACTTAGTTATTCAGACCTCTGAAGATCAGGCCGGGTGAAAGAAAAACATGTATCCAAACATCCAAATTCTCAAGTTACTGGATGTGAACACACAATAGATACACCTTATGACAGAGTTTGTCAGACCTCTAAGGATCAGGCCAGGTGGAAAAATAACAAGTCACCAAACATTCGAATTCCCAAGTTACTGGATCTGAACACACAATAGATGGACTTCATGACCAAGTTTGTCAGACCTCTGGATATCAGGTCGGGCGGAGGGAGAAAAAGTTCCAAACATTCAAACTTCCGAGATACTGGATGTGAACACACAAAAGATACACCTCATGACATAGTTTTTTCAGACCTCTGAAGATTAGGCCGGGTGGAAGAAAAACAAGTTTCCAAACATTCGAATTTCCGTGTTACTGGATGTGAACACACAATAGAGACACCCTATGACAACGTTTCTTCAGACCTCTGAAGTTCAGGCCATGAAGATAAACAAATATTTTTCCAAACATTCAAATTTCCAAGTCACTGGATGTGAACACAATAGATACACCTTATGACAGAGTTTATCAGACCTCATAAGATTGGGCTGGGTGGAGAAAGAAAAATGTTCGAACATTCAAATTTCCAAGTTACTGGATGTGAACACACAATAGATACACCTCATAACAAAGTTTGTCGGAGCCCTTAATATCAGGACGAGAGGAAGAAGGAAATGTTACCAAACGTTCAAATTTCCAAGTTACTGGATGTGAACACACAATAGATACACCTTATGACAAAAATTCATCAGACCTCTGAAGATCAGGCCGAGCGGAAGAGAAACATGACTCCAAAACATTCAAATTTTCAAGTTACCGAATGTGAACACACAATAGATACAACTTGGGACAAAGTTTCTCCGGACCCCTGAGGATTAGGCTGGGCAGAAAAAAATATGTCTTCAGAATATGTCATTCAAATTTCCAAGTCAATGAACGTGAACACACAATAGATACACATAAGGACGAAGTTTTTTCAGACGTCTGAAAATCAGGCCGGGTGGTAGAGAAACATGTTACCAAAAAATTCGAATTTCGAAGTTACTGAATGTGGACACACAATAGATACACCTTATGATAAAGTTTCTTCGGACCCCTGAACATCAGGCCGGACAGAAGAGAAACATGACTCCGAAACATTCAAGTTTCCGAGTTACTGAAGGCTAAACACGATAGAAACACCTTGTGACAAAGTTTTTTCAGACCTCTGAAGTTCGAGCCGGGCAGAAGAAAGAAATTTGTCTGCAAAACATTCCAATTCTCAAGTTACTGGATGAGAACTAAGAATAGATACACCTCAGGAAAAAAGTTTCCTCAGACCTCTGGAGATCAGGCCGAGCGGAAAAAAAAACATGTTCCAAAAACATTCAAATTTCCAGGTTAGTGGATGTGAACACTCAAAAGATACACCTTATGACAATGTTTCTTCAGACCCTCTAGAAATCAAGCCGGGCGGAAGAAAAACATCTTTCTTAACATTCGAATTCCCAAGTTACAAGATGTGAACACACAATGGATACACCTCATGACAAAGTTTGTCAGACCTCTGAAGATTGGGCCTGGCGGAGGAGAAACATGTCAACGAACATTGAAATTCCAAGTAACTGGATGTAAACACACAATGGATACACTCTGTGAAAAAGTTTGTCAGACCCCCGAAAATCAGGCAGGGAGGAAAAAAAAACATGTGTTCAAACATTCATATTTTCAAGTTACTGGATGTGAACACACAATAGATACACGTCATGACTTAGTTTCTCTGGACCTCTGAAGATCAGGCAGGGCGGAAGGAAACCATGTTTCCAAAACATTCGAATCTCCAAGTTACTAGATGTGACCACACAATAGCAGAAACCTTATGACCAGAATTCTCCAGACCCCTGAAAATCAGGCCGGGTGGAAGATAAACATGTTTCCAAACATTTAAATTTTCAAGTTACTGGATGTGAACACACAATAGAAACACCTTATGACAAAGTTTGTCAGACATCAAAATATCAGGCCGGACGGAAGAGGGTCATGTTTCCAAACATTGAAATTTTCAGGTTACTGGATGTAAACACACAATAGGTACACCTCATGACAAATTTTGTCAAGTCGCTGAATATCAGGCAGGGTGAAAGAAGGACAAATTGCCGAACATTCGAATTTCCAAGTTACTGGATGTGAACACACAATGGATAGACTTCATGACAAACTTTGTCGGACCTCTGGAGATCAGGCCGGGTGGAGAAGAAACAAGTTTCCAAACATTCAGATTCCAAGTTACGGGATGAAAAACCGCCGAGCGGAAAAAAAACATGTTCAAAACTTGCGAATTTCCAAGTTCCTGGATGTGAACACACAATAGATACACCTCATGACGAGGTTTGTCATACCTCCGAAGTCCGGGCCGAGCGGAAGAAAAACATGTTCCAAACATTCAAATTTCCAATTTACTGGATGTGAACACACGATAGATGCACCTTAAAAGAAGTTTGTCGGACCTCTGAAGATCAGGCCGGGTGGAAGATGAACATTTTTCCGAACATTCCAATTTCCAAGTGACTGGATGTGAACACACAATAGTTACACCTTATGACAAAGTTTGTCAGACCCCTGAAGATCAGGCCGGGCGAAAGAAAAACAAGTTCACAAACATACAAATTTTCAAGTTACTGGATGTGAACACACAATAGATAAACCTCATGAAAAAGTTTCTTCAGACCTCTGAGGATCAGGCCAGGCGGGAGAAAATCATGTTTCCAAACATTCAAATTTTCAAGTTACTGTATGTGAACAAAATAGATTCACATCATGACAATGTTTGTCAGACCCCTGAAGATCAGGTCGGGCGGAAGAGAACATGTTTCCGAACATTCAAATTTCCAAGTTACTGGATGTGAACATAATAGATACACCTCATGACAAAGTGTATCGGACCCCTGAAGATCAGGTAGGGCGGAAAAGAGACAAATTTCCAAACATTCAGATTTTCAAGTGACTGGATGTGAACACACGATGGATACAACTTATGACAAAGTTTGTAGGACCTCTGAAGATCAGGCCGGGTGGAAGATGAACATTTTTCCAAACATTCAAATTTCCAAGTTACTGGATGTGAACACAAAATAGATACACCTTATGACAAAGTTTGTCAGATCTCTGGAGATCAGGCAGGGCGGAAGGAGAACATGTTTCCAAACATTCAATTTTATGAATAACTGGATGTGAACACAATAGATACACCCTATGACAGAGTTTCTTCAGACCTCTGAAGATCAGGTCAGGCGGAAGAGAAACGAGTTTCTTTAAATTTAAATTTGCAAGTTGCTGGATGTGGACACACAATAGAAACACCTCATGACAAAGTTTGTCAGACCTCTGAAGATCAGGCCAGGCGGAAGAGAAACAAGTTTCTGACATTCAAATTTTCAAGTTGCTGGATGTGAACACTCAATACATACACCTCAGACTAAATTTGCCAGACCTCTGGAGAGCAGGCCAGGCGGAAAGAAAACAAGTTCCAAACATTCAAACTCCCGAGATACTGGATGTGAACACACAATAGATACACCTTAGGACAAAGTTTCTTCGGACCTCTGAAGATCAGGCCGGTCGGAAAATAAACAAGTTTATGAACATTCAAATTCTCAAGTTATTGGATTTGAGCATATAATGAATACACCTCATGAAGAGGTTTATTTAGGCCTCTGAAGATCACGCCTTGCGGAAGAAAACCATGTTTCCAAACAACCAAATATCCAAGTTAAGGGATGTGAACACACAATAGATACATTTTATGACAAATTTTTTTCGGACCTCTGAAGATCAGGCCGGGCGGAAGAAAAACATTCATCCGAACATTCAAAATTTCAAGTTACTGGATGTGAACATACAATAGATATACCTCATGACTCAGTTTGTCAGACTTCTGGAGATCAGGCCAAGCGGAAAAAAACAAGTTCCAAACATTCAAACTTCCGAAATACTGGATGTGAACACAATAGATACACCTTATGACGAAGTTTCTTCAGACCTCTGAAGATCAGGCCGGGTGAAAAAGAAACATGTTTCCGAACATTCAAATTTCCAAGTTACTGAATGTGAACACACAATGGATACACCTTATGACAAAGTTTGTCAGATCTCTGGAGATCAGGCCGGGCGAAAGAAAAACAAATTTACAAACATTCAAATTTTCAAGTTAATGGATGTGAACACTCAATAGATGGACCTCATGACTAAATTTGCCAGACCTCTGAAGATCAGGCCAGGCGGGTGGAAAACATGTTTCTGAACATTCAAATTTTCAAGTTACTGTATGTGAACACAATAGATACACTTCATGACAGTGTTTGTCAGACCCCTGAAGATCAGGTCGGACGGAAGAAAAACATGTTTCCAAACATTTAAATTCCCAAGTTACTGGATGTGAACATAATAGATACACCTCATGACAAAGTGTGTCGGACCCCTGGAGATCAGGCAGGAAGGAAGAGAGACAAATTTCCAAACATTCAAATTTCCAAGTTACTGGATGTGAACACACGATAGATACACCTTATGACAAAGTTTGTAGCACCTCTGAAGATCAGGCCGGGTGGAAGATGAACATTTTTCCAAACATTCAAATTTCCAAATTACTAGATGTGAACACAATAGATACACCCTATGACAGAGTTTCTTCAGACCTCTGAAAATCAGGCCAGGCGGAAGAGAAACGAGTTTCTTAACATTTAAATTCTCAAGTTGCTGGATGTGGACACACAATAGAAACACCTCATGACAAAGTTTGTCAGACCTCTGAAGATCAGGCCAGGTGGAAGGGAAACAAGTTTCTTAACATTCAAATTCCGGAATACGGGAAGTGAGCACACACAATAGATACACCTTATGACGAGGATTGTCATACCTCCGGAGTTCAGGCCGGGCGGAAGAAAAACATGTTCCAAACATTCAAATTTCAAAGTTACTGGATGTGGACACAAAAGAGATACACCTTGGGACGAAGTTTTTCAGACCTCTAAAGATCAGGCCGGGTGAAAAAAAAACAAGTTTCCGGACATTCAAACCCCCAAGGTACTGGATGTGAACACACAATAGATGAACCTCATGACTAAGTTTGTCAGACCTCTGGAGATCAGGCCGGGTGGAAGAAAAACAAGTTTCCAAACATTCAAATTTCCAAGTTACTGGATGTGAACACTCAATAGATGGACCTCATGACTAAATTTGCCAGACCTCTGAAGATCAGGCCAGGCGGAAGGAAAACAAGTTCCAAACATTCAAACTCTCGAGATACTGGATGTGAACACACAATAGATACACCTAATGACAAATTTTTTCCAGACCTCTGAAGATCAGGCCGAACGAACGAAAAACATATTTTCAAACATTCAAATTTCCAAGGTACTGGATGTGAACACACAATAGATACACCTCATGACAAAGTTTGTCAGACCTCTGAAGATCATGCCGGGTGGAAGAAAAACAAGTTTCCAACCATTCAAATTTCCAAATTACTGGATGTGAACACTCAATAGATGAACCTCATGACTAAATTTGCCAGACCTCTGAAGATCAGGCCAGGCGGAAGGAAAACAAGTTCCAAACATTCAAACTTCCGAGATACTGGATGTGAACACACAATAGATACACCTTGTATCTATTGTATTTGTATCTGTATCTATCTTGGACGTGCGTAAGAAAAACATATTTCCGCAACATTCAGATTTTTAAGTTACTGCTGGATGTGAACACACGATGGATACACCTCATAACGAAGTTTCTTCAGTTCTCTGAAGATTGGGCCAGGTAGGAGAAAAATATGACTTCAAATCATTCTAATTTCTGAGTATCTGAATCTGAGCACAGAATAGATACACCTCATAACAAAGTTTCTTCAGACCCCTGAAGATTGGGCCGGGTAGAAGAAAAACATGTCTCCAAAACATTCAAATTTCCAAGTTACTGAATGCGAACAAACAATAGATACACCTTAGGACTAAGTTTTCACAGGCCTCTGGAGATTGAGCCGGGCCGAAGGTGAACATATCTCCAGAACATTCGAATTCACAAGATACTGAATGTAAACACACAATAGATACACCTTATGACTAAGTTCTTTCAGACCTCTGAAGATTGGGCCGAGCAGAAAGTGAACATATCTTCGAAACGTTCAAATTTTAAAGTTACTGAATGTGACCACAATAGATACACCTTATGATTAAGTTTCTTCAGACCCCTGAAGATTGGTCCAGACGTAAGTAAAACATGTCTCCAGAACAATCAAATTTCCAAGTTAATGGATGTGAACACACTCAAGATACACCTTATGACAAAGTTTTTCACAGACCACTGAAGGTTGGGCCGGGCAGAAAAAAAGATTTCTCCAAAACATTCAAATCTCCAAGTTACTGGATGTGAACACACACAAAAGATACGACTCATGACAAAGTTTCTACAGACCCCTGAGGATCATTCCGGGCAGAAAAAAACTATGTCTTGAAAACATTCATCTTTCGAAGTTACTGGATGTGAACACACAATACATACACCTTGAGACAAAGTTTTTTCGGACCCCTGAAGATCAAGCCTGGTAGGAGAGAAGAATTTGTCTCCACAACATTCAAATTCCCAAGTTACTGGATGTGAACACACAATAGATACAACTTATGACAAAGTTTCTTCAGAACCCTGGAGATTGGTCCGGGCGGAAGTAAAACATGTCTCAAAAAATTCAAATTCCCATGTTACTGGATGTGAACACACATTAGATACAACTTATGACAAAGTTGAATGTTGACAAATGTGAACACAAATGTAACAATAGGTACACCTTATGACAAAGTTTCATCAGAACCCTGAAGATCAGGCCGGGCGGAAGAAAAACATGTCCCAAACCATTCAAATTTCCATGTTACTGGATGTGAACACACATTAGAAACACCTTATGACAAAGTTTCATCAGACCTCTGAAGATCAGGCCGGGCGGAAGTGAAACATGTCTCCAAAACATTTAAATTTCCATGTTACTGAATGTGAACACACAATAGATACACCTTATCAAAAAATTTCAACAGACCCCTGAAGATCAGGCCGGGCGGAAGTAAAACATGTCCCAAAACATTCAAATCTCCATGTTCCTGAATGTGAACACACATAACATACACCTTATGACAAAGTTTCATCAGACCCCTGAAGATTGGGCCGGACGAAAGAAAAACATGTCCAAAACATTAAAACTTCCATGTTACTGGATGTGAACACACAATAGATACACTTTATCAAAAAATTTCAACAGACCCCTGAAGATCAGGCCGGGCAGAAGAAGAACATGTCTCCAAAACATATAAATTTCCATGTTACTGAATGTGAACACACAATAGATACACCTTATCAAAAAATTTCAACAGACCCCTGAAGATCAGGCCGAGCGGAAGTAAAACATGTCTCCAAAACATTTAAATTTTCATGTTACTGAATGTGAACACACAATAGATACACCTTATGACAATGTTTCATCAGACCTCTGAAGATTGGGCCGGGCGGAAGTGAAACGTGTCTCCAAAACATTCAAATTTCCATGTTACTGGATGTGAACACACAATAGATACACCTTATGACAGAGTTTCATCAGACCTCTGAAGATTGGGTCGGGCGGAAGTGAAACGTGTCTCCAAAACATTCAAATTACCATGTTACTGAAAGTGAACACACAATAGATACACCTTATCAAAAAATTTCATCGGACCCCTGAAGATCAGGCCTGTCGCTAGTGTAACTCAGCTAGTGTATTGGTCCTAACTCAGCTAGTGTAATGGTTCTAACTCAGCTAGTGTAATGGTTCTAACTCTGCTAGTGTGATGGTCTTGACTTGGAACCTATATTAGCCCCAACTTAGTTAGTGTCATGGTCCTAGCTAGAAACCTATATTGGCCTCAACTCAGCTAGTGTGATGGTCCAGACTTGTAAACTTCATTGGCCCTAACTCAGCTAGTATGATGGTCCCAACTTGGAACCTATATTGGCCCTAACTCAGCTGGTTTAATTGTCCTAGCTTGAACCTATATTGGTCTCATCTCAGCAAGTTTAATGGTCCTAGGTTGGAACCTATATTGGCCCTAACTTAGCCAGTGTGATAGTCCTAACTTGAAACCTATATTGGCCCTAACTCAGCAAGTGTAATGGTCCCAACTTGAAACTCATTTTGACCCTTATTCAGCTAGTGTGATGGTCCTGATTTGAAAACTATATTGGCCCCAACTCAGCTGGTGTGATGGTCCCAACTTGGAACCCATATTAGCCTTCACTCAGCTAGTGTGATGGTCCTGAATTGGGACCTATATTGGCCCATTTCAGCTAGTGTATTGGTACTATCTCAGCTGATTTAATGGTCCTAACTTGGAACTTATGTTTTGTCCTAACTCAGCTAGTGTAATGGTCCTAACTTGGAACCCATATTGGTCCTAACTCAGCTAGTGTAATGGTCCTAACTTGGAACCCATATTGGCCCTAACTCAGCCAGTGTAATGGTCCCAACTTGAAACCTATATTGGCCCCAACTCAGCTTGTTTAATGGTCCCAAATTGGAACTTAAATTGGTCCTAACTCAGCCAGTGTATTGGCCCCAACTCAGCTAGTGTAATGGTCCTAACTTGGAACCCATATTGGCCTCAACTCAGCTAGTGTAATGGTCCTAACTCAGCTGGTGTAATGGTCCTAACTAGGAACCTATATTCTGTCCTGACCCAGCTAGTGTAATTGTCCTAATCCTAAACCTATATTGGCCCTAACTCAGCTAGTGTAATGGTCCCAACTTGAAACCTATATTGGCCCCAACTCGGCTAGTTTAATGGTCCCAACTTGGAACTTATATTGGTCCTAACTCAGCCAGTGTATTGACCCTAACTCAGCTAGTGTAAAAGTCCTAATTTGAAACCTATATTGGCCCCAACTCAGCTAGTGTATCGGTCCTAACTCAGCTAGTGTAATTGTTCTAATCCTGAACCTATATTAGCCCCAACTCAGCTAGTGTGATGGTTCCAACTTGGAACCCATATTGGCCCTTACTCAGTTAGTGTAATGGCCCTAACTTAAAACCTATTATGGCCCCAACTCAGCTAGTGTATTGATCCTAAGTCAGCTAGTGTATTGGTCCTAACTCAGTTAGTTTTTATGGTCCCAACTTGCAACCCATATTGGCCCTTACTCAGTTAGTGTAATGGCCCTAACTTAAAACCTATTATGGCCCCAACTCAGCTAGTGTATTGATCCTAAGTCAGCTAGTGTATTGGTCCTAACTCAGTTAGTGTAATGGTCCCAACTTGCAACCCATATTGGCCCTTACTCAGTTAGTGTAATGGCCCTAACTTAAAACCTATTATGGCCCCAATTCAGCTAGTGTATTGATCCTAACTCAGCTAGTGTAATGGTCCTAACTCGGCTAGTGTAATTGTCCTAACTCGGCTGGTGTAATTGTCCTAACTCGGCTAGTGTAATTGTCCTAACTCGGCTAGTGTAATGGTCCTAACTCGGCTAGTGTAATGGTCCTAACTCGGCTAGTGTAATTGTCCTAACTCGGCTAGTGTAATTGTCCTAACTCGGCTAGTGTAATTGTCCTAACTCGGCTAGTGTAATGGTCCTAACTCGGCTAGTGTAATTGTCCTAACTTGAAACCCATATTGGTCCTAACTCAGCTAGTTCAATGGTCCCAACTTGGAACCCATATTAGCCCTAACTCAGCTAGTGTAATGGTCCCAACTTGGAACCCATATTGGCCCTAACTCAGCTAGTTCAATGGTCCCAACTTGGAACCCATATTGGCCCCAACTCAGCTGGTGTAATGGTCCTAACTCAGCTAGTGTAATGGTCCCAACTTGGAACCCATATTGGCCCCAACTCAGCTAGTTCAATGGTCCCAACTTGGAACCCATATTAGCCCTAACTCAGCTAGTGTAATGGTCCCAACTTGGAACCCATATTGGCCCTAACTCAGCTAGTGTAATGGTCCCAACTTGGAACCCATATTGGCCCCAACTCAGCTAGTGTAATGGTCCCAACTTGGAACCCATATTGGCCCTAACTCAGCTAGTGTAATTGTCCCAACTTAAAACCTATATTAACCCCAACTCAGCTAGTTCAATGGTCCCAACTTGGAACCCATATTAGCCCTAACTCAGCTAGTGTAATGGTCCCAACTTGGAACCCATATTGGCCCTAACTCAGCTAGTGTAATGGTCCCAACTTGGAACCCATATTGGCCCTAACTCAGCTAGTGTAATGGTCCCAACTTGGAACCCATATTGGCCCTAACTCAGCTAGTGTAATGGTCCCAACTTGGAACCCATATTGGCCCCAACTCAGCTAGTGTAATGGTCCAAACTTGGAACCCATATTGGCCCTAACTCAGCTAGTGTAATTGTCCTAACTTGGAACCTATATTAACCCCAACTCAGCTAGTTCAATGGTCCCAACTTGGAACCCATATTAGCCCTAACTCAGCTAGTGTAATGGTCCCAACTTGGAACCCATATTGGCCCTAACTCAGCTAGTGTAATGGTCCCAACTTGGAACCCATATTGGCCCTAACTCAGCTAGTGTAATGGTCCCAACTTGGAACCCATATTGGCCCTAACTCAGCTAGTGTAATGGTCCCAACTTGGAACCCATATTGGCCCTAACTCAGCTAGTGTTATGGTCTCAACTTGGAACCCATATTGGCCCTAACTCAGCTAGTGTAATGGTCCTAACTTGGAACCTATATCTTGTCCCAACTCGGCTAGTGTAATTGTCCTAACTTGGAACCCATATTGGCCCTAACTCAGCTAGTGTAATGGTCCTGACTTGCAACCCATATTGGTCTTAACTCAGCTAGTTCAATGGTCCCAACTTGGAACCCATATTAGCCCTAACTCAGCTAGTGTAATGGTCCCAACTTGGAACCCATATTGGCCCTAACTCAGCTAGTGTAATGGTCCTGAGTTGGAACCCATATTGGTCTTAACTCAGCTAGTTTAATGGTCCCAACTTGGAACCCATATTGGCCCCAACTCAGCTAGTGTAAAGGTCCTGACTTGGAACCTATATTAACCCCAACTCAGCTAGTTCAATGGTCCCAACTTGGAACCCATATTGGCCCCAACTCAGCTAGTGTAATGGTCCTAACTTGAAACCTATAGTAACCCCAACTCAGCTAGTTCAATGGTCCCAACTTGGAACCAATATTGGCCCTAACTCAGCTAGTGTAATGGTCCTAACTTGAAACCCATATTGGTCCTAACTCAGCTAGTTCAATGGTCCCAACTTGGAACCCATATTGGCCCCAACTCAGCTAGTGTAATGGTCCTGACTTGGAACCTATATTAACCCCAACTCAGCTAGTTCAATGGTCCCAACTTGGAACCCATATTGGCCCCAACTCAGCTAGTGTAATAGTCCTGACTTGGAACCTATATTAACCCCAACTCAGCTAGTTCAATGGTCCCAACTTGGAACCCATATTGGCCCCAACTCAGCTAGTGTAATGGTCCTAACTTGAAACCTATATTAACCCCAACTCAGCTAGTTCAATGGTCCCAACTTGGAATCAATATTGGCCCTAACTCAGCTAGTGTAATGGTCCCAACTTGGAACCAATATTGGCCCAAACTCAGCTAGTGTAATGGTCCGAACTTGAAACCTTTATTGGCCCTAACTCAGCTAGTTTAATGGTCCCAACTTAAAACTCATATTGGTCCTAACTCAGCCAGTGTATTGGCCCCAACTCAGCCAGTGTGATGGTCGTGACTTGGAACCTATATTACCCTACCTCAGCCAGTATATTGGCCCTAACTCAGCTAGTGTAATGGTCCTAACTTGAAACCTATATTGACCCAAACTCAGCTAGTTTAATGGTCCCAACTTAAAACTCATATTTGCCCCAACTCAGCTAGTGTATTGGTCCTAACTCAGCTAGTGTATTGGCCGTAACTCAGCCAGTGTATTGGTCCTAACTCAGAAAGTGTATTGGTCCTAACTCAGCTAGTGTATTGGCCCTAACTCAGCTAGTGTATTGGCAATAACTCAGCTAGTGTATTGGGCCCAACTCAGCTAGTGTATTGGTCCTAACTCAGCTAGTGTATTGGCACTGACTCAGCTAGTGTATTGGCCGTAACTCATTCGGTGTATTGGTCCTAACTCAGCTAGTGCATTGGTCCTAACTCAGCTAGTGTATTAGACCTAACTCAGCTAGTGTAATGGTCCTAACTCAGCTAGTGTATTGGCCCTAACTCAGATAGTGTATTGGTCCTAACTCAGCTAGTGTATTGGCCGTAACTCAGCCGGTGTATTGGTCCTAACTCAGCTAGTGCATTGGTCCTAACTCAGCTAGTGTATTGGCCGTAACTCAGCCGGTGTATTGGCCCTAACTCAGCTAGTGCATTGGTCCTAACTCAGCTAGTGTATTGGCCGTAACTCAGCCGGTGTATTGGTCCTAACTCAGCTAGTGCATTGGTCCTAACTCAGCTAGTGTATTAGACCTAACTCAGCTAGTGTAATGGTCCTAACTCAGCTAGTGTATTGGCCCTAACTCAGATAGTGTATTGGTCCTAACTCAGCTAGTGTATTGGTCCTAACTCAGCTAGTGTATTGGCCATAACTCAGCTAGTGTATTGGTCCTAACTCAGCTAGTGTATTGACCCTAACTCAGCTAGTGTATCAAACCTAACTCAGCTAGTGTATTGGTCCTAACTCAGCTAGTGTATTGGGCCCAACTCAGCTAGTGTATCGGACCTAACTCAGCTAGTGTATTGGTCCTAACTCAGCTAGTGTATTAGACCTAACTCAGCTAGTGTATTGGTCCTAACTCAGCCAGTGTATTGGTCCTAACTCAGCTAGTGTATTAGACCTAACTCAGCTAGTGTATTAGACATAACTCAGCTAGTGTATTGGTCCTAACTCAGCTAGTGTATTAGACCTAACTCAGCTAGTGTATTGGTCCTAACTCAGCTAGTGTATTAGACCTAACTCAGCTAGTGTATTAGACCCAACTCAGCTAGTGTATTAGACCTAACTCAGCTAGTGTATTGGTCCTAACTCAGCTAGTGTATTAGACCTAACTCAGCTAGTGTATTGGTCCTAACTCAGCTAGTGTATTGGTCCTAACTCAGCTAGTGTATTAAACCTAACTCAGCTAGTGTATTGGTCCTAACTCAGCTAGTGTATTGGGCCCAACTCAGCTAGTGTATTAGACCTAACTCAGCTAGTGTATTGGTCCTAACTCAGCTAGTGTATTGGCCGTAACTCAGCTGGTGTATTGGCCCCAACTCAGCCAGTGTGATGGTCGTGACTTGGAACCTATATTAACCCTACCTCAGCCAGTGTATTGGCCCCAACTCAGATAGTGTATTGGTCCCAACTCAGCTAGTGTATTGGCCCTAACTCAGCTAGTGTAATGGTCCTAACTCAGCCAGTGTATTGGTCCTAACTCTGCTGGTGTATTGGTCCTAACTCAGCTAGTGTATTGGTCCTAACTCAGCTAGTGTAATGGTCCTAACTCAGCTAGTGTATTGGTCCTAACTCAGCTGGTGTATCAGACCTAACTCAGCTAGTGTATTGGTCCTAACTCAGCTAGTGTATTGGCCCTAACTCAGCTAGTGTATTGGTCCTAACAAGGCTAGTGTAATGGCCCTGACTCAGCTAGTGTATTGGCCCCAACTCAGCTAATGTATTGGGCCCAACTCAGCTAGTGTATTGGCCCTAACTCAGTCAGTATATTGGTCCTAACTCAGCTAGTGTATTGGCCGTAACTCAGCTGGTGTATTGGTCTTAACTCAGCTAGTGTATTGGTCCTAACTCAGCTAGTGTATTGGCCGTAACTCAGCTGGTGTATTGGCCCTAACTCAGCTAGTGTATTGGTCCTAACTCAGCCAGTGTATTGGTCCTGCCTCAGCTAGTGTATTGGCCGTAACTCATTCGGTGTATTGGTCCTAACTCAGCTAGTGTATTGGTCCTAACTCAGCCAGTGTATTGGCCCTGACTCAGCTAGTGCTTTGGCCGTAACTCAGCCGGTGTATTGGTCCTAACTCAGCTAGTGAATGGGTCCTAACTCAGCTAGTGTAATGGCCCTGACTCAGCTAGTGTATTGGCCCCAACTCAGCTAGTGTATTGGTCCCAACTCAGCTAGTGTATTGGTCCTAACTCAGCCAGTGTATTGGTCCTGCCTCAGCTAGTGTATTGGCCGTAACTCATTCGGTGTATTGGTCCTAACTCAGCTAGTGTAATGGTCCTAACTCAGCCAGTGTATTGGGCCCAACTCAGCTAGTGTATTGGTCCTAACTCAGCTAGTGTTTCGGCCCTGCCTCAGCTAGTGTATTGGCCGTAACTCATTCGGTGTATTGGTCCTAACTCAGCTAGTGTATTGGTCCTAACTAAGCTAGTGTATTGGCCCTGACTCAGCTAGTGCTTTGGCCGTAACTCAGCCGGTGTATTGGTCCTAACTCAGCTAGTGTAATGGTCCTAACTCAGCTAGTGTATTGGCCCTGACTCAGCCAGTGTATTGGCCCCAACTCAGATAGTGTATTGGTCCCAACTCAGCTAGTGTATTGGCCCTGACTCAGCTAGTGTAATGGTCCTAACTCAGCCAGTGTATTGGTCCTAACTCTGCTGGTGTATTGGTCCTAACTCAGCTAGTGTATTGGTCCTAACTCAGCTAGTGTAATGGTCCTAACTCAGCTAGTGTATTGGTCCTAACTCAGCTGGTGTATCAGACCTAACTCAGCTAGTGTATTGGTCCTAACTCAGCTAGTGTATTGGCCCTAACTCAGCTAGTGTATTGGTCCTAACAAGGCTAGTGTAATGGCCCTGACTCAGCTAGTGTATTGGCCCCAACTCAGCTAATGTATTGGGCCCAACTCAGCTAGTGTATTGGCCCTAACTCAGTCAGTATATTGGTCCTAACTCAGCTAGTGTATTGGCCGTAACTCAGCTGGTGTATTGGTCCTAACTCAGCTAGTGTATTGGTCCTAACTCAGCTAGTGTATTGGCCGTAACTCAGCTGGTGTATTGGTCCTAACTCAGCCAGTGTATTGGTCCTGCCTCAGCTAGTGTATTGGCCGTAACTCATCCGGTGTATTGGTCCTAACTCAGCTAGTGTATTGGTCCTAACTCAGCCAGTGTATTGGCCCTGACTCAGCTAGTGCTTTGGCCGTAACTCAGCCGGTGTATTGGTCCTAACTCAGCTAGTGAATGGGTCCTAACTCAGCTAGTGTAATGGCCCTGACTCAGCTAGTGTATTGGCCCCAACTCAGCTAGTGTATTGGTCCCAACTCAGCTAGTGTATTGGTCCTAACTCAGCCAGTGTATTGGTCCTGCCTCAGCTAGTGTATTGGCCGTAACTCATTCGGTGTATTGGTCCTAACTCAGCTAGTGTAATGGTCCTAACTCAGCCAATGTATTGGGCCCAACTCAGCTAGTGTATTGGTCCTAACTCAGCTAGTGTATTGGCCCTGCCTCAGCTAGTGTATTGGCCGTAACTCATTCGGTGTATTGGTCCTAACTCAGCTAGTGTATTGGTCCTAACTCAGCTAGTGTATTGGCCCTGACTCAGCTAGTGCTTTGGCCGTAACTCAGCCGGTGTATTGGTCCTAACTCAGCTAGTGTAATGGTCCTAACTCAGCTAGTGTATTGGCCCTGACTCAGCTAGTGTATTGGTCCTAACTCGGCTAGTGTATTGGTCCTAACTAAGCCAGTGTATTGGTCCTAACTCAGCTAGTGTATTGGTCCTAACTTGAAACCTATATTGGTCCCAACTCAGCTAGTGTATTGGTCCCAACTCAGCTAGTGTATTGGTCCTAACTCAGCTGGTGTAATGGTCCTAACTCAGCTAGTGTATTGGCTCTAACTCAACTAGTGTATTGGCCCTAACTCAGATAGTGTATTGGTCCTAACTCAGCTGGTGTATTGGTCCTAACTCAGCTAGTGTATTGGCCCTGACTCAGATAGTGTATTGGTCCTAACTCAGATACTGTATTGGACCTAGCTCAGCTAGTGTAATGGCCCTAACTCAGATACTGTATTGGCCCTAACTCAGATAGTGTATTGGTCCTAACTCAGATACTGTATTGGTCCTAACTCAGCTAGTGTATTGGTCCTAACTCAGCTAGTGTATTGGTCCTAACTCAGCTGGTGTATTGGTCCTAACTCAGCTAGTGTATTGGCCCTAACTCAGATAGTGAATTGGTCCTAACTCAGATAGTGTATTGGTCCTAACTCAGCTAGTGTATTGGTCCTAACTCAGCTAGTGTATTGGTCCTAACTCAGCTGGTGTATTGGTCCTAACTCAGCTAGTGTATTGGCCCTAACTCAGATAGTGTATTGGTCCTAACTCAGCTAGTGTATTGGTCCTAACTCAGCTAGTGTATTGGCCCTAACTCAGCTAGTGTATTGGCCCTAACTCAGCTAGTGTATTGACCCTAACTCAGATAGTGTAATGGTCCTGACTTGACACCTATATTTTGTCCTAACTCAGCTAGTGTATTGGTCCTAACTCAGGTAGTGTATTGATCCTAACTCAGCTAGTGTATTGGCCCTAACTCAGCTTTTGTATTGGTCCTAACTCAGCTAGTGTATTGGCCCTAACTCAGCTAGTGTAATGGTCCTAACACGGCTAGTGTAATGGTCCTAACTCAGCTAGTGTATTGGTCCCAACTCAGCTAGTGTATTGGTCCTAACTCAGCTAGTGTATTGGTCCTAACTCAGCTAGTGTATTGGTCCTAACTCAGCTAGTGTATTGGTCCTAACTCAGCTGGTGTATTGGTCCCAACTCAGCTAGTGTATTGGCCCTAACTCAGCTAGTGTATTGGCCCTAACTCAGCTAGAGTATTGGCCCTAACTCAGCTAGTGTATTGGCCCTAACTCAGCTAGTGTATTGGTCCTAACTCAGCTGGTGTATTGGTCCTAACTCAGCTAGTGTATTGGTCCTGACTCAGCTAGTGTATTGGTCCTAACTCAGCTAGTGTATTGGCCCTAACTCAGCTAGTGTATTGGCCCTGACTCAGCTAGTGTATTGGTCCTAACTCAGCTAGTGTATTGGCCCTAACTCAGCTAGAGTATTGGTTTTAACTCAGCTAGTGTATTGGCCCTAACTCAGCTAGTGTATTGGTCCTAACTCAGCTAGTGTATTGGCCCTAACTCAGCTAGTGTATTGGTCCTAACTCAGCTGGTGTATTGGTCCTAACTCAGCTAGTGTATTGGTCCTAACTCAGCTAGTGTATTGGTCCTAACTCAGCTAGTGTATTGGCCTTGACTCAGCTAGTGTATTGGTCCTAACTCAGCTAGTGTATTGGCCCTAACTCAGCTAGAGTATTGGTTTTAACTCAGCTAGTGTATTGGCCCTAACTCAGCTAGTGTATTGGTCCTAACTCAGCTAGTGTATTGGCCCTAACTCAGCTAGTGTATTGGTCCTAACTCAGCTGGTGTATTGGTCCTAACTCAGCTAGTGTATTGGTCCTAACTCAGCTAGTGTATTGGTCCTAACTCAGCTAGTGTATTGGTCCTAACTCAGCTAGTGTATTGGCCCTGACTCAGCTAGTGTATTGGTCCTAACTCAGCTAGTGTATTGGCCCTAACTCAGCTAGAGTATTGGTTTTAACTCAGCTAGTGTATTGGCCCTAACTCAGCTAGTGTATTGGTCCTAACTCAGCTAGTGTATTGGCCCTAACTCAGCTAGTGTAATGGTCCTAACACGGCTAGTGTATTGGTCCTAACTCAGCTAGTGTATTGGTCCTAACTCAGCTAGTGTATTGGCCCTAACTCAGCTAGTGTATTGGTCCTAACTCAGCTAGTGTATTGGCCCTAACTCAGCTGGTGTAATGGTCCTAACTCAGCTAGTGTATTGACTCTAACTCAGCTGGTGTATTGACCCTAACTCAGCTAGTGTATTGACCCTAACTCAGCTAGTGTAATGGTCCTAACTCAGCTAGTGTATTGACCTTAACTCAGCTAGTGTATTGGCCCCAACTCAGCTAGTGTATTGGCCCTAACTCAGATAGTGTATTGGTCCTAACTCAGCTAGTGTATTGGCCGTAACTCAGCCGGTGTATTGGTCCTAACTCAGCTAGTGCATTGGTCCTAACTCAGCTAGTGTATTGGCCGTAACTCAGCCGGTGTATTGGCCCTAACTCAGCTAGTGCATTGGTCCTAACTCAGCTAGTGTATTGGCCGTAACTCAGCCGGTGTATTGGTCCTAACTCAGCTAGTGCATTGGTCCTAACTCAGCTAGTGTATTAGACCTAACTCAGCTAGTGTAATGGTCCTAACTCAGCTAGTGTATTGGCCCTAACTCAGATAGTGTATTGGTCCTAACTCAGCTAGTGTATTGGTCCTAACTCAGCTAGTGTATTGGCCATAACTCAGCTAGTGTATTGGTCCTAACTCAGCTAGTGTATTGACCCTAACTCAGCTAGTGTATCAAACCTAACTCAGCTAGTGTATTGGTCCTAACTCAGCTAGTGTATTGGGCCCAACTCAGCTAGTGTATCGGACCTAACTCAGCTAGTGTATTGGTCCTAACTCAGCTAGTGCATTAGACCTAACTCAGCTAGTGTATTGGTCCTAACTCAGCCAGTGTATTGGTCCTAACTCAGCTAGTGTATTAGACCTAACTCAGCTAGTGTATTAGACATAACTCAGCTAGTGTATTGGTCCTAACTCAGCTAGTGTATTAGACCTAACTCAGCTAGTGTATTGGTCCTAACTCAGCTAGTGTATTAGACCTAACTCAGCTAGTGTATTAGACCCAACTCAGCTAGTGTATTAGACCTAACTCAGCTAGTGTATTGGTCCTAACTCAGCTAGTGTATTAGACCTAACTCAGCTAGTGTATTGGTCCTAACTCAGCTAGTGTATTGGTCCTAACTCAGCTAGTGTATTAAACCTAACTCAGCTAGTGTATTGGTCCTAACTCAGCTAGTGTATTGGGCCCAACTCAGCTAGTGTATTAGACCTAACTCAGCTAGTGTATTGGTCCTAACTCAGCTAGTGTATTGGCCGTAACTCAGCTGGTGTATTGGCCCCAACTCAGCCAGTGTGATGGTCGTGACTTGGAACCTATATTAACCCTACCTCAGCCAGTGTATTGGCCCCAACTCAGATAGTGTATTGGTCCCAACTCAGCTAGTGTATTGGCCCTAACTCAGCTAGTGTAATGGTCCTAACTCAGCCAGTGTATTGGTCCTAACTCTGCTGGTGTATTGGTCCTAACTCAGCTAGTGTATTGGTCCTAACTCAGCTAGTGTAATGGTCCTAACTCAGCTAGTGTATTGGTCCTAACTCAGCTGGTGTATCAGACCTAACTCAGCTAGTGTATTGGTCCTAACTCAGCTAGTGTATTGGCCCTAACTCAGCTAGTGTATTGGTCCTAACAAGGCTAGTGTAATGGCCCTGACTCAGCTAGTGTATTGGCCCCAACTCAGCTAATGTATTGGGCCCAACTCAGCTAGTGTATTGGCCCTAACTCAGTCAGTATATTGGTCCTAACTCAGCTAGTGTATTGGCCGTAACTCAGCTGGTGTATTGGTCCTAACTCAGCTAGTGTATTGGTCCTAACTCAGCTAGTGTATTGGCCGTAACTCAGCTGGTGTATTGGCCCTAACTCAGCTAGTGTATTGGTCCTAACTCAGCCAGTGTATTGGTCCTGCCTCAGCTAGTGTATTGGCCGTAACTCATTCGGTGTATTGGTCCTAACTCAGCTAGTGTATTGGTCCTAACTCAGCCAGTGTATTGGCCCTGACTCAGCTAGTGCTTTGGCCGTAACTCAGCCGGTGTATTGGTCCTAACTCAGCTAGTGAATGGGTCCTAACTCAGCTAGTGTAATGGCCCTGACTCAGCTAGTGTATTGGCCCCAACTCAGCTAGTGTATTGGTCCCAACTCAGCTAGTGTATTGGTCCTAACTCAGCCAGTGTATTGGTCCTGCCTCAGCTAGTGTATTGGCCGTAACTCATTCGGTGTATTGGTCCTAACTCAGCTAGTGTAATGGTCCTAACTCAGCCAGTGTATTGGGCCCAACTCAGCTAGTGTATTGGTCCTAACTCAGCTAGTGTTTCGGCCCTGCCTCAGCTAGTGTATTGGCCGTAACTCATTCGGTGTATTGGTCCTAACTCAGCTAGTGTATTGGTCCTAACTCAGCTAGTGTATTGGCCCTGACTCAGCTAGTGCTTTGGCCGTAACTCAGCCGGTGTATTGGTCCTAACTCAGCTAGTGTAATGGTCCTAACTCAGCTAGTGTATTGGCCCTGACTCAGCCAGTGTATTGGCCCCAACTCAGATAGTGTATTGGTCCCAACTCAGCTAGTGTATTGGCCCTGACTCAGCTAGTGTAATGGTCCTAACTCAGCCAGTGTATTGGTCCTAACTCTGCTGGTGTATTGGTCCTAACTCAGCTAGTGTATTGGTCCTAACTCAGCTAGTGTAATGGTCCTAACTCAGCTAGTGTATTGGTCCTAACTCAGCTGGTGTATCAGACCTAACTCAGCTAGTGTATTGGTCCTAACTCAGCTAGTGTATTGGCCCTAACTCAGCTAGTGTATTGGTCCTAACAAGGCTAGTGTAATGGCCCTGACTCAGCTAGTGTATTGGCCCCAACTCAGCTAATGTATTGGGCCCAACTCAGCTAGTGTATTGGCCCTAACTCAGTCAGTATATTGGTCCTAACTCAGCTAGTGTATTGGCCGTAACTCAGCTGGTGTATTGGTCCTAACTCAGCTAGTGTATTGGTCCTAACTCAGCTAGTGTATTGGCCGTAACTCAGCTGGTGTATTGGCCCTAACTCAGCTAGTGTATTGGTCCTAACTCAGCCAGTGTATTGGTCCTGCCTCAGCTAGTGTATTGGCCGTAACTCATCCGGTGTATTGGTCCTAACTCAGCTAGTGTATTGGTCCTAACTCAGCCAGTGTATTGGCCCTGACTCAGCTAGTGCTTTGGCCGTAACTCAGCCGGTGTATTGGTCCTAACTCAGCTAGTGAATGGGTCCTAACTCAGCTAGTGTAATGGCCCTGACTCAGCTAGTGTATTGGCCCCAACTCAGCTAGTGTATTGGTCCCAACTCAGCTAGTGTATTGGTCCTAACTCAGCCAGTGTATTGGTCCTGCCTCAGCTAGTGTATTGGCCGTAACTCATTCGGTGTATTGGTCCTAACTCAGCTAGTGTAATGGTCCTAACTCAGCCAATGTATTGGGCCCAACTCAGCTAGTGTATTGGTCCTAACTCAGCTAGTGTATTGGCCCTGCCTCAGCTAGTGTATTGGCCGTAACTCATTCGGTGTATTGGTCCTAACTCAGCTAGTGTATTGGTCCTAACTCAGCTAGTGTATTGGCCCTGACTCAGCTAGTGCTTTGGCCGTAACTCAGCCGGTGTATTGGTCCTAACTCAGCTAGTGTAATGGTCCTAACTCAGCTAGTGTATTGGCCCTGACTCAGCTAGTGTATTGGTCCTAACTCGGCTAGTGTATTGGTCCTAACTAAGCCAGTGTATTGGTCCTAACTCAGCTAGTGTATTGGTCCTAACTTGAAACCTATATTGGTCCCAACTCAGCTAGTGTATTGGTCCCAACTCAGCTAGTGTATTGGTCCTAACTCAGCTGGTGTAATGGTCCTAACTCAGCTAGTGTATTGGCTCTAACTCAACTAGTGTATTGGCCCTAACTCAGATAGTGTATTGGTCCTAACTCAGCTGGTGTATTGGTCCTAACTCAGCTAGTGTATTGGCCCTGACTCAGATAGTGTATTGGTCCTAACTCAGATACTGTATTGGACCTAGCTCAGCTAGTGTAATGGCCCTAACTCAGATACTGTATTGGCCCTAACTCAGATAGTGTATTGGTCCTAACTCAGATACTGTATTGGTCCTAACTCAGCTAGTGTATTGGTCCTAACTCAGCTAGTGTATTGGTCCTAACTCAGCTGGTGTATTGGTCCTAACTCAGCTAGTGTATTGGCCCTAACTCAGATAGTGAATTGGTCCTAACTCAGATAGTGTATTGGTCCTAACTCAGCTAGTGTATTGGTCCTAACTCAGCTAGTGTATTGGTCCTAACTCAGCTGGTGTATTGGTCCTAACTCAGCTAGTGTATTGGCCCTAACTCAGATAGTGTATTGGTCCTAACTCAGCTAGTGTATTGGTCCTAACTCAGCTAGTGTATTGGCCCTAACTCAGCTAGTGTATTGGCCCTAACTCAGCTAGTGTATTGACCCTAACTCAGATAGTGTAATGGTCCTGACTTGACACCTATATTTTGTCCTAACTCAGCTAGTGTATTGGTCCTAACTCAGGTAGTGTATTGATCCTAACTCAGCTAGTGTATTGGCCCTAACTCAGCTTTTGTATTGGTCCTAACTCAGCTAGTGTATTGGCCCTAACTCAGCTAGTGTAATGGTCCTAACACGGCTAGTGTAATGGTCCTAACTCAGCTAGTGTATTGGTCCCAACTCAGCTAGTGTATTGGTCCTAACTCAGCTAGTGTATTGGTCCTAACTCAGCTAGTGTATTGGTCCTAACTCAGCTAGTGTATTGGTCCTAACTCAGCTGGTGTATTGGTCCCAACTCAGCTAGTGTATTGGCCCTAACTCAGCTAGTGTATTGGCCCTAACTCAGCTAGAGTATTGGCCCTAACTCAGCTAGTGTATTGGCCCTAACTCAGCTAGTGTATTGGTCCTAACTCAGCTGGTGTATTGGTCCTAACTCAGCTAGTGTATTGGTCCTGACTCAGCTAGTGTATTGGTCCTAACTCAGCTAGTGTATTGGCCCTAACTCAGCTAGTGTATTGGCCCTGACTCAGCTAGTGTATTGGTCCTAACTCAGCTAGTGTATTGGCCCTAACTCAGCTAGAGTATTGGTTTTAACTCAGCTAGTGTATTGGCCCTAACTCAGCTAGTGTATTGGTCCTAACTCAGCTAGTGTATTGGCCCTAACTCAGCTAGTGTATTGGTCCTAACTCAGCTGGTGTATTGGTCCTAACTCAGCTAGTGTATTGGTCCTAACTCAGCTAGTGTATTGGTCCTAACTCAGCTAGTGTATTGGCCTTGACTCAGCTAGTGTATTGGTCCTAACTCAGCTAGTGTATTGGCCCTAACTCAGCTAGAGTATTGGTTTTAACTCAGCTAGTGTATTGGCCCTAACTCAGCTAGTGTATTGGTCCTAACTCAGCTAGTGTATTGGCCCTAACTCAGCTAGTGTATTGGTCCTAACTCAGCTGGTGTATTGGTCCTAACTCAGCTAGTGTATTGGTCCTAACTCAGCTAGTGTATTGGTCCTAACTCAGCTAGTGTATTGGTCCTAACTCAGCTAGTGTATTGGCCCTGACTCAGCTAGTGTATTGGTCCTAACTCAGCTAGTGTATTGGCCCTAACTCAGCTAGAGTATTGGTTTTAACTCAGCTAGTGTATTGGCCCTAACTCAGCTAGTGTATTGGTCCTAACTCAGCTAGTGTATTGGCCCTAACTCAGCTAGTGTAATGGTCCTAACACGGCTAGTGTATTGGTCCTAACTCAGCTAGTGTATTGGTCCTAACTCAGCTAGTGTATTGGCCCTAACTCAGCTAGTGTATTGGTCCTAACTCAGCTAGTGTATTGGCCCTAACTCAGCTGGTGTAATGGTCCTAACTCAGCTAGTGTATTGACTCTAACTCAGCTGGTGTATTGACCCTAACTCAGCTAGTGTATTGACCCTAACTCAGCTAGTGTAATGGTCCTAACTCAGCTAGTGTATTGACCTTAACTCAGCTAGTGTATTGGCCCCAACTCAGCTAGTGTATTGGCCCTAACTCAGCTAATGTAACCCCTAACTCAGCTGGTGTATTGGTCCTGACTCAGCTAGTGTATTGGCCCTAACTCATCTAGTGTATTGGTCCTAACTCAGCTAGTGTATTGGTCCTAACTCGGCTAGTGTATTGGCCCTGACTCAGCTAGTGTATTGGCCCCATTTCCGCTAGTGTATTGGTCCTAACTCAGCTAGTGTATTGGCCCTAACTCAGCTAGAGTATTGGTCCTAACTCAGCTAGTGTATTGGCCCTAACTCAGCTAGTGTATTGGCCCTAACTCAGCTAGTGTAATGGTCCTAACACGGCTAGTGTATTGCCCTAACTCAGCTAGTGTATTGGTCCTAACTCAGCTAGTGTATTGGCCCTAACTCAGCTAGTGTATTGGTCCTAACTCAGCTAGTGTATTGGCCCTAACTCAGCTAGAGTATTGGCCCTAACTCAGCTAGTGTATTGGCCCTAACTCAGCTAGTGTATTGGTCCTAACTCAGCTAGTGTATTGGCCCTAACTCAGCTAGAGTATTGGCCCTAACTCAGCTGGTGTATTGGTCCTAACTCAGCTAGTGTATTGGTCCTAACTCAGCTAGTGTATTGGCCCTAACTCAGCTAGAGTATTTGCCCTAACTCAGCTAGTGTATTGGCCCTAACTCAGCTAGTGTATCGGTCCTAACTCAGCTGGTGTATTGGTCCTAACTCAGCTAGTGTATTGGCCCTAACTCAGCAGGTGTATTGGTCCTAACTCAGCTAGTGTATTGGCCCTAACTCAGCTGGTGTAATGGTCCTAACTCAGCTAGTGTATTGACCCTAACTCAGCTGGTGTATTGACCCTAACTCAGCTAGTGTATTGACCCTAACTCAGCTAGTGTAATGGTCCTAACTCAGCTAGTGTAATGACCTTAACTCAGCTAGTGAATTGGTCCTCACTCAGCTAGTGTATTGGCCCTAACTCAGCTAGTGTATGGCCCTAACTCAGCTGGTGTATTGGTCCTAACTCACCTAGTGTATTGGCCCTAACTCAGCTAGTGTATTGGCCCTAACTCAGCTAGTGTATGGCCCTAACTCAGCTAGTGTATTGGCCCTAACTCAGCTAGTGTATTGGCCCCAACTCAGCTAGTGTATTGGCCCTAACTCAGCTAGTGTATTGGTCCTAACTCAGCTAGTGTATTGGCCCTAACTCAGCTAGTGTATTGGCCCTAACTCAGATAGTGTAATGGTCCTGACTTGACACCTATATTTTGTCCTAACTCAGCTAGTGTATTGGTCCTAACTCAGCTAGTGTATTGATCCTAACTCAGCTAGTGTATTGGCCCTAACTCAGCTAGTGTATTGGTCCTAACTCAGCTAGTGTATTGGCCCTAACTCAGCTAGTGTAATGGTCCTAACACGGCTAGTGTAATGGTCCTAACTCAGCTAGTGTATTGGTCCCAACTCAGCTAGTGTATTGGTCCTAACTCAGCTAGTGTATTGGTCCTAACTCAGCTAGTGTATTGGTCCTAACTCAGCTAGTGTATTGGTCCTAACTCAGCTGGTGTATTGGTCCCAACTCAGCTAGTGTATTGGCCCTAACTCAGCTTGTGTATTGGCCCTAACTCAGCTAGAGTATTGGCCCTAACTCAGCTAGTGTATTGGCCCTAACTCAGCTAGTGTATTGGTCCTAACTCAGCTGGTGTATTGGTCCTAACTCAGCTAGTGTATTGGTCCTAACTCAGCTAGTGTATTGGTCCTAACTCAGCTAGTGTATTGGCCCTAACTCAGCTAGTGTATTGGCCCTAACTCAGCTAGTGTATTGGCCCTAACTCAGCTGGTGTATTGGTCCTGACTCAGCTAGTGTATTGGCCCTAACTCAGCTAGTGTATTGGTCCTAACTCAGCTAGTGTATTGGTCCTAACTCGGCTAGTGTATTGGCCCTGACTCAGCTAGTGTATTGGCCCCATTTCAGCTAGTGTATTGGTCCTAACTCAGCTAGTGTATTGGCCCTAACTCAGCTAGAGTATTGGTTTTAACTCAGCTAGTGTATTGGCCCTAACTCAGCTAGTGTATTGGTCCTAACTCAGCTAGTGTATTGGCCCTAACTCAGCTAGTGTAATGGTCCTAACACGGATAGTGTATTGGTCCTAACTCAGCTAGTGTATTGGTCCTAACTCAGCTAGTGTATTGGCCCTAACTCAGCTAGTGTATTGGTCCTAACTCAGCTAGTGTATTGGCCCTAACTCAGCTGGTGTAATGGTCCTAACTCAGCTAGTGTATTGACTCTAACTCAGCTGGTGTATTGACCCTAACTCAGCTAGTGTATTGACCCTAACTCAGCTAGTGTAATGGTCCTAACTCAGCTAGTGTATTGACCTTAACTCAGCTAGTGTATTGGCCCCAACTCAGCTAGTGTATTGGCCCTAACTCAGCTAGTGTATGGCCCTAACTCAGCTGGTGTATTGGTCCTGACTCAGCTAGTGTATTGGCCCTAACTCAGCTAGTGTATTGGTCCTAACTCAGCTAGTGTATTGGTCCTAACTCGGCTAGTGTATTGGCCCTGACTCAGCTAGTGTATTGGTCCTAACTCAGCTAGTGTATTGGCCCCATTTACGCTAGTGTATTGGTCCTAACTCAGCTAGTGTATTGGTCCTAACTCGGCAAGTGTATTGGCCCTGACTCAGCTAGTGTATTGGTCCTAACTCAGCTAGTGTATTGGCCCCATTTCCGCTAGTGTATTGGTCCTAACTCAGCTAGTGTATTGGCTCTAACTCAGCTAGAGTATTGGTCCTAACTCAGCTAGTTTATTGGCCCTAACTCAGCTAGTGTATTGGTCCTAACTCAGCTAGTGTATTGGCCCCATTTCCGCTAGTGTATTGGTCCTAACTCAGCTAGTGTATTGGCTCTAACTCAGCTAGAGTATTGGTCCTAACTCATCTAGTGTATTGGCCCTGACTCAGCTAGTGTATTGGCCCTAACTCAGCTAGTGTAATGGTCCTAACACGGCTAGTGTATTGCCCTAACTCAGCTAGTGTATTGGTCCTAACTCAGCTAGTGTATTGGCCCTAACTCAGCTAGTGTATTGGTCCTAACTCAGCTAGTGTATTGGCCCTAACTCAGCTAGAGTATTGGCCCTAACTCAGCTAGTGTATTGGCCCTAACTCAGCTAGTGTATTGGTCCTAACTCAGCTAGTGTATTGGCCCTAACTCAGCTAGAGTATTGGCCCTAACTCAGCTGGTGTATTGGTCCTAACTCAGCTAGTGTATTGGTCCCAACTCAGCTAGTGTATTGGCCCTAACTCAGCTAGAGTATTGGCCCTAACTCAGCTAGTGTATTGGCCCTAACTCAGCTAGTGTATCGGTCCTAACTCAGCTGGTGTATTGGTCCTAACTCAGCTAGTGTATTGGCCCTAACTCAGCTAGTGTATTGGCCCTAACTCAGCTAGTGTATTGGCCCTAACTCAGCTGGTGTAATGGTCCTAACTCAGCTAGTGTATTGACCCTAACTCAGCTGGTGTATTGACCCTAACTCAGCTAGTGTATTGACCCTAACTCAGCTAGTGTAATGGTCCTAACTCAGCTAGTGTATTGACCTTAACTCAGCTAGTGTATTGGTCCTCACTCAGCTAGTGTATTGGCCCTAACTCAGCTAGTGTATGGCCCTAACTCAGCTGGTGTATTGGTCCTAACTCACCTAGTGTATTGGCCCTAACTTAGCTAGTGTATTGGCCCTAACTCAGCTAGTGTATGGCCCTAACTCAGCTAGTGTATTGGCCCTAACTCAGCTAGTGTATTGGCCCCAACTCAGCTAGTGTATTGGCCCTAACTCAGCTAGTGTATTGGTCCTAACTGAGCTAGTGTATTGGCCCTAACTCAGCTAGAGTATTGGCCCTAACTCAGCTAGTGTATTGGCCCTAACTCACCTGGTGTATTGGTCCTATCTCAGCTAGTGTATTGGCCCTAACTCAGCTAGTGTATTGGCCCTAACTCAGCCAGTGTATTGACCCTAACTCAGCTGGTGTATTGACCTTAACTCAGCTGGTGTATTGGTCCTAACTCAGCTAGTGTATGGGTCCTTACTCAGCTGGTGTATTGGTCCTAACTCAGCTAGTGTATTGGCCCTAACTCAGCTAGTGTATTGGTCCCAACTCAGCTAGTGTATTGGCCCTAACTCAGCTAGTGTAATGGTCCTAACACGGCTAGTGTAATGATCCTAACTCAGCTAGTGTATTGACCCTAACTCAGCTGGTGTATTGACCCTAACTCAGCTAGTGTATTGGTCCTAACTCAGCTAGTGTATTGGTCCTAACTCAGCTGGTTTATTGGTCCTAATTCAGCTATCGTATTGGCCCTAACTCAGATAGTGTATTGGTCCTAACTCAGATACTGTATTGGTCCTTACTCAGCTAGTGTATTGGCCCTAACTCAGCTAGTGTATTTGCCCTAACTCAGCTAGTGTAATGGTCCTAACACGGCTAGTTTAATGGTCCTAACTCAGCTAGTGTATTGACCTCAACTCAGCTGGTGTATTGACCCTAACTCAGCTAGTGTAATGGTCCTAACACGGCTAGTGTAATGGTCCTAACTCAGCTAGTGTATTGACCCTAACTCAGCTAGTGTATTGTCCCCAACTCAGCTAGTGTAATGGTCCTAACTCAGCTAGTGTATTGACCCCAACTCAGATAGTGTATTGGTCCTAACTCAGCTAGTGTATTGGTCCTAACTCAGATAGTGTATTGGTCCCAACTCAGCTAGTGTATTGGCTCCAACTCAGCTAGTGTATTGGCTCTAATTCAGCTAGTGTATTGGTCCCAACTCAGATGAGGTATGGGTCCTAACTCAGCTATTGTATTGGCCCTAACTCAGCTAGTGTATTGGTCCTAACTCAGCTAGTGTATTGGTCCTAACTCAGCCAGTGTATTGGCTCTGACTCAGCTAGTGTATCGGTCCTAACTCAGCTAGTTTATTGGCTCTAATTCAGCTAGTGAATTGGTCCTAACTCAGATAGTGTATTGGTCCTAACTCAGCTAGTGTATTGGTCCTAACTCAGCTAGTGTATTGGTCCTAACTCAGCTGGTGTATTGGTCCTAACTCAGCTAGTGTATTGGCCCTAACTCAGATAGTGTTTTGGTCCTAACTCAGCTAGTGTATTGGTCCTAACTCAGCTAGTGTATTGGCCCTAACTCAGCTAGTGTATTGGCCCTAACTCAGCTAGTGTATTGACCCTAACTCAGATAGTGTAATGGTCCTGACTTGACACCTATATTTTGTCCTAACTCAGCTAGTGTATTGGTCCTAACTCAGCTAGTGTATTGATCCTAACTCAGCTAGTGTATTGGACCTAACTCAGCTAGTGTATTGGTACTAACTCAGCTAGTGTATTGGCCCTAACTCAGCTAGTGTAATGGTCCTAACACGGCTAGTGTAATGGTCCTAACTCAGCTAGTGTATTGGTCCCAACTCAGCTAGTGTATTGGTCCTAACTCAGCTAGTGTATTGGTCCTAACTCAGCTAGTGTATTGGTCCTAACTCAGCTAGTGTATTGGTCCTAACTCAGCTGGTGTATTGGTCCCAACTCAGCTAGTGTATTGGCCCTAACTCAGCTAGTGTATTGGCCCTAAGTCAGCTAGAGTATTGGCCCTAACTCAGCTAGTGTATTGGCCCTAACTCAGCTAGTGTATTGGTCCTAACTCAGCTGGTGTATTGGTCCTAACTCAGCTAGTGTATTGGTCCTAACTCAGCTAGTGTATTGGTCCTAACTCAGCTAGTGTATTGGCCCTAACTCAGCTAGTGTATTGGCCCTAACTCAGCTAGTGTATTGGCCCTAACTCAGCTGGTGTATTGGTCCTGACTCAGCTAGTGTATTGGCCCTAACTCAGCTAGTGTATTGGTCCTAACTCAGCTAGTGTATTGGTCCTAACTCGGCTAGTGTATTGGCCCTGACTCAGCTAGTGTATTGGCCCCATTTCAGCTAGTGTATTGGTCCTAACTCAGCTAGTGTATTGGCCCTAACTCAGCTAGAGTATTGGTCCTAACTCAGCTAGTGTATTGGCCCTAACTCAGCTAGTGTATTGGTCCTAACTCAGCTAGTGTATTGGTCCTAACTCAGCTAGTGTATTGGCCCTAACTCAGCTAGTGTATTGGCCACAACTCAGCTAGTGTATTGGCCCTAACTCAGCTAGTGTATTGGCCACAACTCAGCTAGTGTATTGGTCCTAACTCAGCTAGTGTATTGGCCCTAACTCAGCTGGTGTAATGGTCCTAACTCAGCTAGTGTATTGACTCTAACTCAGCTGGTGTATTGACCCTAACTCAGCTAGTGTATTGACTCTAACTCAGCTAGTGTAATGGTCCTAACTCAGCTAGTGTATTGACCTTAACTCAGCTAGTGTATTGGCCCCAACTCAGCTAGTGTATTGGCCCTAACTCAGCTAGTGTATGACCCTAACTCAGCTGGTGTATTGGTCCTGACTCAGCTAGTGTATTGGCCCTAACTCAGCTAGTGTATTGGTCATAACTCAGCTAGTGTATTGGTCCTAACTCGGCTAGTGTATTGGCCCTGACTCAGCTAGTGTATTGGCCCCATTTCAGCTAGTGTATTGGTCCTAACTCAGCTAGTGTATTGGCCCTAACTCAGCTAGAGTATTGGTCCTAACTCAGCTAGTGTATTGGCCCTAACTCAGCTAGTGTATTGGCCCTAACTCAGCTAGTGTAATGGTCCTAACACGGCTAGTGTATTGCCCTAACTCAGCTAGTGTATTGGTCCTAACTCAGCTAGTGTATTGGCCCTAACTCAGCTAGTGTATTGGTCCTAACTCAGCTAGTGTATTGGCCCTAACTCAGCTAGAGTATTGGCCCTAACTCAGCTAGTGTATTGGCACTAACTCAGCTAGTGTATTGGTCCTAACTCAGCTAGTGTATTGGCCCTAACTCAGCTAGAGTATTGGCCCTAACTCAGCTGGTGTATTGGTCCTAACTCAGCTAGTGTATTGGTCCTAACTCAGCTAGTGTATTGGCCCTAACTCAGCTAGAGTATTGGCCCTAACTCAGCTAGTGTATTGGCCCTAACTCAGCTAGTGTATTGGTCCTAACTCAGCTAGTGTATTGGTCCTAACTCAGCTAGTGTATTGGCCCTAACTCAGCTAGAGTATTGGTCCTTACTCAGCTAGTGTATTGGCCCTAACTCAGCTAGTGTATTGGCCCTAACTCAGCTAGTGTAATGGTCCTAACACGGCTAGTGTATTGCCCTAACTCAGCTAGTGTATTGGTCCTAACTCAGCTAGTGTATTGGCCCTAACTCAGCTAGTGTATTGGTCCTAACTCAGCTAGTGTATTGGCCCTAACTCAGCTAGAGTATTGGCCCTAACTCAGCTAGTGTAATGGTCCTAACACGGCTAGTGTATTGCCCTAACTCAGCTAGTGTATTGGTCCTAACTCAGCTAGTGTATCGGTCCTAACTCAGCTGGTGTATTGGTCCTAACTCAGCTAGTGTATTGGCCCTGACTCAGCTAGTGTATTGGTCCTAACTCAGCTAGTGTATTGGCCCTAACTCAGCTGGTGTAATGGTCCTAACTCAGCTAGTGTATTGACCCTAACTCAGCTGGTGTATTGACCCTAACTCAGCTAGTGTATTGACCCTAACTCAGCTAGTGTAATGGTCCTAACTCAGCTAGTGTATTGACCCCAACTCAGCTAGTGTATTGGTCCTCACTCAGCTAGTGTATTGGCCCTAACTCAGCTTGTGTATGGCCCTGACTCAGCTGGTGTATTGGTCCTAACTCACCTAGTGTATTGGCCCTAACTCAGCTAGTGTATTGGCCCTAACTCAGCTAGTGTATGGCCCTAACTCAGCTAGTGTATTGGCCCTAACTCAGCTAGTGTATTGGCCCCAACTCAGCTAGTGTATTGGCCCTAACTCAGCTAGTGTATTGGTCCTAACTCAGCTAGTGTATTGGCCCTAACTCAGCTAGAGTATTGGCCCTAACTCAGCTAGTGTATTGGCCCTAACTCAGCTGGTGTATTGGTCCTAACTCAGCTAGTGTATTGGCCCTAACTCAGCTAGTGTATTGGCCCTAACTCAGCCAGTGTATTGAACCTAACTCAGCTGGTGTATTGACCTTAACTCAGCTGGTGTATTGGTCCTAACTCAGCTAGTGTATGGGTCCTTACTCAGCTGGTGTATTGGTCCTAACTCAGCTAGTGTATTGGCCCTAACTCAGCTAGTGTATTGGTCCCAACTCAGTCAGTGTATTGGCCCTAACTCAGCTAGTGTAATGGTCCTAACACGGCTAGTGTAATGGTCCTAACTCAGCTAGTGTATTGACCCTAACTCAGCTGGTGTATTGACCCTAACTCAGCTAGTGTATTGGTCCTAACTCAGCTAGTGTATTGGTCCTAACTCAGCTGGTTTATTGGTCCTAATTCAGCTATCGTATTGGCCCTAACTCAGATAGTGTATTGGTCCTAACTCAGATACTGTATTGGTCCTTACTCAGCTAGTGTATTGGCCCTAACTCAGCTAGTGTATTGGTCCTAACTCAGCTAGTGTATTGGCCCTAACTCAGCTAGTGTATTGGTCCTAACTCAGCTAGTGTATTGGCCCTAACTCAGCTAGAGTATTGGCCCTAACTCAGCTAGTGTATTGGCCCTAACTCAGCTAGTGTATTGATCCTAACTCAGCTAGTGTATTGGCCCTAACTCAGCTAGAGTATTGGCCCTAACTCAGCTGGTGTATTGGTCCTAACTCAGCTAGTGTATTGGTCCTAACTCAGCTAGTGTATTGGCCCTAACTCAGCTAGAGTATTGGCCCTAACTCAGCTAGTGTATTGGCCCTAACTCAGCTAGTGTATCGGTCCTAACTCAGCTGGTGTATTGGTCCTAACTCAGCTAGTGTATTGGCCCCAACTCAGCTAGTGTATTGGTCCTAACTCAGCTAGTGTATTGGCCCTAACTCAGCTGGTGTAATGGTCCTAACTCAGCTAGTGTATTGACCCTAACTCAGCTGGTGTATTGACCCTAACTCAGCTAGTGTATTGACCCTAACTCAGCTAGTGTAATGGTCCTAACTCAGCTAGTGTATTGACCTTAACTCAGCTAGTGTATTGGTCCTCACTCAGCTAGTGTATTGGCCCTAACTCAGCTAGTGTATGGCCCTTACTCAGCTGGTGTATTGGTCCTAACTCACCTAGTGTATTGGCCCTAACTCAGCTAGTGTATTGGCCCTAACTCAGCTAGTGTATGGCCCTAACTCAGCTAGTGTATTGGCCCTAACTCAGCTAGTGTATTGGCCCCAACTCAGCTAGTGTATTGGCCCTAACTCAGCTAGTGTATTGGTCCTAACTCAGCTAGTGTATTGGCCCTAACTCAGCTAGAGTATTGGCCCTAACTCAGCTAGTGTATTGGCCCTAACTCAGCTGGTGTATTGGTCCTAACTCAGCTAGTGTATTGGCCCTAACTCAGCTAGTGTATTGGCCCTAACTCAGCCAGTGTATTGACCCTAACTCAGCTGGTGTATTGACCTTAACTCAGCTGGTGTATTGGTCCTAACTCAGCTAGTGTATGGGTCCTTACTCAGCTGGTGTATTGGTCCTAACTCAGCTAGTGTATTGGCCCTAACTCAGCTAGTGTATTGGTCCCAACTCAGCTAGTGTATTGGCCCTTACTCAGCTAGTGTAATGGTCCTAACACTGCTAGTGTAATGGTCCTAACTCAGCTAGTGTATTGACCCTAACTCAGCTGGTGTATTGACCCTAACTCAGCTAGTGTATTGGTCCTAACTCAGCTAGTGTATTGGTCCTAACTCAGCTGGTTTATTGGTCCTAATTCAGCTATCGTATTGGCCCTAACTCAGATACTGTATTGGTCCTTACTCAGCTAGTGTATTGGCCCTAACTCAGCTAGTGTATTTGCCCTAACTCAGCTAGTGTAATGGTCCTAACACGGCTAGTTTAATGGTCCTAACTCAGCTAGTGTATTGACCCCAACTCAGCTGGTGTATTGACCCTAACTCAGCTAGTGTAATGGTCCTAACACGGCTAGTGTAATGGTCCTAACTCAGCTAGTGTATTGACCCTAACTCAGCTAGTGTATTGGCCCTAACTCAGCTAGTGTAATGGTCCTAACTCAGCTAGTGTATTGACCCCAACTCAGATAGTGTATTGGTCCTAACTCAGCTAGTGTATTGGTCCTAACTCAGCTAGTGTATTGGCCCCAACTCATCTAGTGTATTGGCTCTAATTCAGCTAGTGTATTGGTCCCAACTCAGATGAGGTATGGGTCCTAACTCAGCTATTGTATTGGCCCTAACTCAGCTAGTGTATTGGTCCTAACTCAGCTAGTGTATTCGTCCTAACTCAGCCAGTGTATTGGCTCTGACTCAGCTAGTGTATCGGTCCTAACTCAGCTAGTGTATTGGCTCTAATTCAGCTAGTGTATTGGTCCTAACTCAAAAGGGGTATTGGTCCTAACCCAGCTATTGTATTGGCCTTAACTCAGGTAGTGTATTGGTCCTAACTCAGCTAGTGTATTGGTCCTAACTCATCTAGTGTATTGGTCCTAACTCAGCAAGTGTATTGGCCCTGACTCAGCTAGTGTATTGGTCCTAACTCAGCTAGTGTATTGGCCCTGACTCAGCTAGTGTATTGGCCCCAACTCAGCTAGTGTATTGGCCCCAACTCGGCTAGTGTATTGGCTCTGACTCAGCTATTGTATTGGCCCCAACTCAGCTAGTGTATTGGCCCCAACTCAGCTAGTGTATTGGCTCTGACTCAGCTAGTGTATTGGCCCCAACTCAGCTAGTGTATTGGCCCCAACTCAGCTAGTGTATTGGCCCTGACTCAGCTAGTGTATTGGTCCTAACTCAGCTAGTGTATCGGTCCTAACTCATCTAGTGTATTGGTCCTAACTCAGCAAGTGTATTGGCCATAACTCAGCTAGTGTATTGGCCCCAACTCAGCTAGTGTATTGGTCCTAACTCAGCTAGTGTATTGGCCCCAACTCAGCTAGTGTATTGGCCCCAACTCAGCTAGTGTATTGGCCCTGACTCAGCTAGTGTATTGGTCCCAACTCAGCAAGTGTATTGGCCATAACTCAGCAAGTGTATTGGCCATAACTCAGCTAGTGTATTGGTCCTAACTCATCTAGTGTATTGGTCCTAACTCATCTAGTGTATTGGTCCTAACTCAGCTAGTGTATTGGTCCTAACTCATCTAGTGTATTGGTCCTAACTCATCTAGTTTATTGGTCCTAACTCAGCTAGTGTATTGGTCCTAACTCATCTAGTGTATTGGCCCCAACTCAGCAAGTGTATTGGTCCTAACTCATCTAGTGTATTGGTCCTAACTCAGCAAGTGTATTGGCCATAACTCAGCTAGTGTATTGGCCCCAACTCAGCTAGTGTATTGGCCCCAACTCAGCTAGTGTATTGGCCCTGACTCAGCTAGTGTATTGGTCCTAACTCAGCTAGTGTATTGGCCCTGACTCAGCTAGTGTATTGGCCCCAACTCAGCTAGTGTATTGGCTCTAATTCAGCTAGTGTATTGGTCCTAACTCAGCTAGTGTATTGGCCCCGACTCAGCTAGTGTATTGGCCCCAACTCAGCTAGTGTATTGGTCCTAACTCAGCTAATGTATTGGCCCTAACTCAGCTAGTGTATTGGCCCTAACTCACCTAGTGTATTGGTCCTAACTCAGCTAGTGTATTGACCCTAACTCAGCTAGTGTATTGGCCCCAACTCAGCTAGTGTATTGGCTCTAATTCAGCTAGTGTATCGGTCCTAACTCAGCTATTGTATTGGCCCCGACTCAGCTAGTGTATTGGCCCCAACTCAGCTAGTGTATTGGTCCTAACTCAGCTAATGTATTGGCCCTAACTCAGCTAGTGTATTGGCCCCGACTCAGCTAGTGTATTGGCCCCAACTCAGCTAGTGTATTGGTCCTAACTCAGCTAATGTATTGGCCCTAACTCAGCTAGTGTATTGGCCCTGACTCAGCTATTGTATTGGCCCCGACTCAGCTAGTGTATTGGCCCCAACTCAGCTAGTGTATTGGTCCTAACTCAGCTAGTGTATTGGTCCTAACTCAGCTAGTGTATTGGTCCTAACTCAGCTGGTGTATTGGTCCCAACTCAGCTAGTGTATTGGCCCTAACTCAGCTAGTGTATTGGCCCTAACTCAGCTAGAGTATTGGCCCTAACTCAGCTAGTGTATTGGCCCTAACTCAGCTAGTGTATTGGTCCTAACTCAGCTGGTGTATTGGTCCTAACTCAGCCAGTGTGATGGTCGTGACTTGGAACCTATATTAACCCTACCTCAGCCAGTGTATTGGCCCCAACTCAGATAGTGTATTGGTCCTAACTCAGCTAGTGTATTGGCCCTAACTCAGCTAGTGTAATGGTCCTAACGCAGCCAGTGTATTGGTCCTAACTCAGCTGGTGTATTGGTCCTAACTCAGCTAGTGTATTGGTCCTTACTCAGCTAGTGTATTGGTCCTAACTCAGCTAGTGTATTGGTCCTCACTCAGCTAGTGTATTGGCCCTAACTCAGCTAGAGTATTGGTCCTAACTCAGCTAGTGTATTGGTCCTTACTCAGCTAGTGTATTGGCCCTAACTCAGCTAGTGTATTGGCCCTAACTCAGCTAGAGCATTGGTCCTAACTCAGCTAGTGTATTGGTCCTAACTCAGCTAGTGTATTGGTCCTTACTCAGCTAGTGTATTGGTCCTTACTCAGCTGGTGTATTGGTCCTAACTCAGCTAGTGTATTGGTCCTTACTCAGCCAGTGTATTGGTCCTGACTCAGATAGTGTAATGGTCCTAACTCAGCTAGTGTATTGGTCCTAACTCAGCTGGTGTATCAGACCTAACTCAGCTAGTGTATTGGCCCTAACTCAGCTAGTGTATCGGTCCTAACTCAGCTAGTGTATTCGTCCTAACTCAGCTGGTGTATTAGACCTAACTCAGCTAGTGTATTAGACCTAACTCAGCTAGTGTATTGGTCCTAACTCAGCTAGTGTATTGGCCGTAACCCAGCTGGTGTATCGGTCCTAACTCAGCTAGTGTATTGGTCCTAACTCAGCTAGTGTATTGGTCCTAACTCAGCTAGTGTATTGGCCCCAACTCAGCTAGTGTATTGGTCCTAACTCAGCTAGTATATTGGCCCTAACTCGGCTAGTTTATTGGTCCTGACTCAGCTAGTGTATTGGCCCTGACTCAGCTAGTGTATTGGCCGTAACTCAGCCCCTGTATTGGTCCTAACTCAGCTAGTGTATGGGTCCTAACTCAGCTAGTGTAATGGCCCTGACTCAGCTAGTGTATTGGCCCCAACTCAGCTAGTGTATTGGGCCCAACTCAGCTAGTGTATTGGCCCTAACTCAGCTAGTGTATTGGTCCTAACTCAGCTAGTGTATTGGCCGTAACTCATTCGGTGTATTGGTCCTAACTCAGCTAGTGTATTGGTCCTAACTCAGCTAGTGAATTGGCCCTGACTCAGCTAGTGCTTTGGGCGTAACTCAGCCGGTGTATTGGTCCTAACTCAGCTAGTGTATTGGTCCTAACTCAGCTAGTGTATTGGCCCTGACTCAGCTAGTGTATTGGTCCTAACTCGGCTAGTGTATTGGTCCTAACTAAGCCAGTGTATTGGTCCTAACTCAGCTAGTGTATTGGTCCTAACTTGAAACCTATATTGGTACTAACTCAGCTAGTGTATTGGTCCCAACTCAGCTAGTGTATTGGTCCTAACTCAGCTGGTGTAATGGTCCTAACTCAGCTAGTGTATTGGTCCTAACTTGAAATCTATATTGGTCCTAACTCAGCTAGTGTATTGGTCCTAACTCAGCTAGTGTATTGGTCCTAACTCAGCAGGTGTAATGGTCCTAACTCATCTAGTGTATTGGTCCTAACTCAGCAAGTGTATTGGCCCTGACTCAGCTAGTGTATTGGTCCTAACTCAGCTAGTGTATTGGCCCTGACTCAGCTAGTGTATTGGCCCCAACTCAGCTAGTGTATTGGCCCCAACTCAGCTAGTGTATTGGCTCTGACTCAGCTATTGTATTGGCCCCAACTCAGCTAGTGTATTGGCCCCAACTCAGCTAGTGTATTGGCTCTGACTCAGCTAGTGTATTGGCCCCAACTCAGCTAGTGTATTGGCCCCAACTCAGCTAGTGTATTGGCCCTGACTCAGCTAGTGTATTGGTCCTAACTCAGCTAGTGTATCGGTCCTAACTCATCTAGTGTATTGGTCCTAACTCAGCAAGTGTATTGGCCATAACTCAGCTAGTGTATTGGCCCCAACTCAGCTAGTGTATTGGTCCTAACTCAGCTAGTGTATTGGCCCCAACTCAGCTAGTGTATTGGCCCCAACTCAGCTAGTGTATTGGCCCTGACTCAGCTAGTGTATTGGTCCCAACTCAGCAAGTGTATTGGCCATAACTCAGCAAGTGTATTGGCCATAACTCAGCTAGTGTATTGGTCCTAACTCATCTAGTGTATTGGTCCTAACTCATCTAGTGTATTGGTCCTAACTCAGCTAGTGTATTGGTCCTAACTCATCTAGTGTATTGGTCCTAACTCATCTAGTTTATTGGTCCTAACTCAGCTAGTGTATTGGTCCTAACTCATCTAGTGTATTGGCCCCAACTCAGCAAGTGTATTGGTCCTAACTCATCTAGTGTATTGGTCCTAACTCAGCAAGTGTATTGGCCATAACTCAGCTAGTGTATTGGCCCCAACTCAGCTAGTGTATTGGCCCCAACTCAGCTAGTGTATTGGCCCTGACTCAGCTAGTGTATTGGTCCTAACTCAGCTAGTGTATTGGCCCTGACTCAGCTAGTGTATTGGCCCCAACTCAGCTAGTGTATTGGCTCTAATTCAGCTAGTGTATTGGTCCTAACTCAGCTAGTGTATTGGCCCCGACTCAGCTAGTGTATTGGCCCCAACTCAGCTAGTGTATTGGTCCTAACTCAGCTAATGTATTGGCCCTAACTCAGCTAGTGTATTGGCCCTAACTCACCTAGTGTATTGGTCCTAACTCAGCTAGTGTATTGACCCTAACTCAGCTAGTGTATTGGCCCCAACTCAGCTAGTGTATTGGCTCTAATTCAGCTAGTGTATCGGTCCTAACTCAGCTATTGTATTGGCCCCGACTCAGCTAGTGTATTGGCCCCAACTCAGCTAGTGTATTGGCCCCAACTCAGCTAGTGTATTGGCTCTGACTCAGCTATTGTATTGGCCCCAACTCAGCTAGTGTATTGGCCCCAACTCAGCTAGTGTATTGGCTCTGACTCAGCTAGTGTATTGGCCCCAACTCAGCTAGTGTATTGGCCCCAACTCAGCTAGTGTATTGGCCCTGACTCAGCTAGTGTATTGGTCCTAACTCAGCTAGTGTATCGGTCCTAACTCATCTAGTGTATTGGTCCTAACTCAGCAAGTGTATTGGCCATAACTCAGCTAGTGTATTGGCCCCAACTCAGCTAGTGTATTGGTCCTAACTCAGCTAGTGTATTGGCCCCAACTCAGCTAGTGTATTGGTCCTGACTCAGCTAGTGTATTGGCCCTGACTCAGCTAGTGTATTGGCCGTAACTCAGCCCCTGTATTGGTCCTAACTCAGCTAGTGTATGGGTCCTAACTCAGCTAGTGTAATGGCCCTGACTCAGCTAGTGTATTGGCCCCAACTCAGCTAGTGTATTGGGCCCAACTCAGCTAGTGTATTGGCCCTAACTCAGCTAGTGTATTGGTCCTAACTCAGCTAGTGTATTGGCCGTAACTCATTCGGTGTATTGGTCCTAACTCAGCTAGTGTATTGGTCCTAACTCAGCTAGTGAATTGGCCCTGACTCAGCTAGTGCTTTGGGCGTAACTCAGCCGGTGTATTGGTCCTAACTCAGCTAGTGTATTGGTCCTAACTCAGCTAGTGTATTGGCCCTGACTCAGCTAGTGTATTGGTCCTAACTCGGCTAGTGTATTGGTCCTAACTAAGCCAGTGTATTGGTCCTAACTCAGCTAGTGTATTGGTCCTAACTTGAAACCTATATTGGTACTAACTCAGCTAGTGTATTGGTCCCAACTCAGCTAGTGTATTGGTCCTAACTCAGCTGGTGTAATGGTCCTAACTCAGCTAGTGTATTGGTCCTAACTTGAAATCTATATTGGTCCTAACTCAGCTAGTGTATTGGTCCTAACTCAGCTAGTGTATTGGTCCTAACTCAGCAGGTGTAATGGTCCTAACTCATCTAGTGTATTGGTCCTAACTCAGCAAGTGTATTGGCCCTGACTCAGCTAGTGTATTGGTCCTAACTCAGCTAGTGTATTGGCCCTGACTCAGCTAGTGTATTGGCCCCAACTCAGCTAGTGTATTGGCCCCAACTCAGCTAGTGTATTGGCTCTGACTCAGCTATTGTATTGGCCCCAACTCAGCTAGTGTATTGGCCCCAACTCAGCTAGTGTATTGGCTCTGACTCAGCTAGTGTATTGGCCCCAACTCAGCTAGTGTATTGGCCCCAACTCAGCTAGTGTATTGGCCCTGACTCAGCTAGTGTATTGGTCCTAACTCAGCTAGTGTATCGGTCCTAACTCATCTAGTGTATTGGTCCTAACTCAGCAAGTGTATTGGCCATAACTCAGCTAGTGTATTGGCCCCAACTCAGCTAGTGTATTGGTCCTAACTCAGCTAGTGTATTGGCCCCAACTCAGCTAGTGTATTGGCCCCAACTCAGCTAGTGTATTGGCCCTGACTCAGCTAGTGTATTGGTCCCAACTCAGCAAGTGTATTGGCCATAACTCAGCAAGTGTATTGGCGATAACTCAGCTAGTGTATTGGTCCTAACTCATCTAGTGTATTGGTCCTAACTCATCTAGTGTATTGGTCCTAACTCAGCTAGTGTATTGGTCCTAACTCATCTAGTGTATTGGTCCTAACTCATCTAGTTTATTGGTCCTAACTCAGCTAGTGTATTGGTCCTAACTCATCTAGTGTATTGGCCCCAACTCAGCAAGTGTATTGGTCCTAACTCATCTAGTGTATTGGTCCTAACTCAGCAAGTGTATTGGCCATAACTCAGCTAGTGTATTGGCCCCAACTCAGCTAGTGTATTGGCCCCAACTCAGCTAGTGTATTGGCCCTGACTCAGCTAGTGTATTGGTCCTAACTCAGCTAGTGTATTGGCCCTGACTCAGCTAGTGTATTGGCCCCAACTCAGCTAGTGTATTGGCTCTAATTCAGCTAGTGTATTGGTCCTAACTCAGCTAGTGTATTGGCCCCGACTCAGCTAGTGTATTGGCCCCAACTCAGCTAGTGTATTGGTCCTAACTCAGCTAATGTATTGGCCCTAACTCAGCTAGTGTATTGGCCCTAACTCACCTAGTGTATTGGTCCTAACTCAGCTAGTGTATTGACCCTAACTCAGCTAGTGTATTGGCCCCAACTCAGCTAGTGTATTGGCTCTAATTCAGCTAGTGTATCGGTCCTAACTCAGCTATTGTATTGGCCCCGACTCAGCTAGTGTATTGGCCCCAACTCAGCTAGTGTATTGGCCCCAACTCAGCTAGTGTATTGGCTCTGACTCAGCTATTGTATTGGCCCCAACTCAGCTAGTGTATTGGCCCCAACTCAGCTAGTGTATTGGCTCTGACTCAGCTAGTGTATTGGCCCCAACTCAGCTAGTGTATTGGCCCCAACTCAGCTAGTGTATTGGCCCTGACTCAGCTAGTGTATTGGTCCTAACTCAGCTAGTGTATCGGTCCTAACTCATCTAGTGTATTGGTCCTAACTCAGCAAGTGTATTGGCCATAACTCAGCTAGTGTATTGGCCCCAACTCAGCTAGTGTATTGGTCCTAACTCAGCTAGTGTATTGGCCCCAACTCAGCTAGTGTATTGGCCCCAACTCAGCTAGTGTATTGGCCCTGACTCAGCTAGTGTATTGGTCCCAACTCAGCAAGTGTATTGGCCATAACTCAGCAAGTGTATTGGCCATAACTCAGCTAGTGTATTGGTCCTAACTCATCTAGTGTATTGGTCCTAACTCATCTAGTGTATTGGTCCTAACTCAGCTAGTGTATTGGTCCTAACTCATCTAGTGTATTGGTCCTAACTCATCTAGTTTATTGGTCCTAACTCAGCTAGTGTATTGGTCCTAACTCATCTAGTGTATTGGCCCCAACTCAGCAAGTGTATTGGTCCTAACTCATCTAGTGTATTGGTCCTAACTCAGCAAGTGTATTGGCCATAACTCAGCTAGTGTATTGGCCCCAACTCAGCTAGTGTATTGGCCCCAACTCAGCTAGTGTATTGGCCCTGACTCAGCTAGTGTATTGGTCCTAACTCAGCTAGTGTATTGGCCCTGACTCAGCTAGTGTATTGGCCCCAACTCAGCTAGTGTATTGGCTCTAATTCAGCTAGTGTATTGGTCCTAACTCAGCTAGTGTATTGGCCCCGACTCAGCTAGTGTATTGGCCCCAACTCAGCTAGTGTATTGGTCCTAACTCAGCTAATGTATTGGCCCTAACTCAGCTAGTGTATTGGCCCTAACTCACCTAGTGTATTGGTCCTAACTCAGCTAGTGTATTGACCCTAACTCAGCTAGTGTATTGGCCCCAACTCAGCTAGTGTATTGGCTCTAATTCAGCTAGTGTATCGGTCCTAACTCAGCTATTGTATTGGCCCCGACTCAGCTAGTGTATTGGCCCCAACTCAGCTAGTGTATTGGTCCTAACTCAGCTAATGTATTGGCCCTAACTCAGCTAGTGTATTGGCCCCGACTCAGCTAGTGTATTGGCCCCAACTCAGCTAGTGTATTGGTCCTAACTCAGCTAATGTATTGGCCCTAACTCAGCTAGTGTATTGGCCCTGACTCAGCTATTGTATTGGCCCCGACTCAGCTAGTGTATTGGCCCCAACTCAGCTAGTGTATTGGTCCTAACTCAGCTAGTGTATTGGTCCTAACTCAGCTAGTGTATTGGTCCTAACTCAGCTGGTGTATTGGTCCCAACTCAGCTAGTGTATTGGCCCTAACTCAGCTAGTGTATTGGCCCTAACTCAGCTAGAGTATTGGCCCTAACTCAGCTAGTGTATTGGCCCTAACTCAGCTAGTGTATTGGTCCTAACTCAGCTGGTGTATTGGTCCTAACTCAGCCAGTGTGATGGTCGTGACTTGGAACCTATATTAACCCTACCTCAGCCAGTGTATTGGCCCCAACTCAGATAGTGTATTGGTCCTAACTCAGCTAGTGTATTGGCCCTAACTCAGCTAGTGTAATGGTCCTAACGCAGCCAGTGTATTGGTCCTAACTCAGCTGGTGTATTGGTCCTAACTCAGCTAGTGTATTGGTCCTTACTCAGCTAGTGTATTGGTCCTAACTCAGCTAGTGTATTGGTCCTAACTCAGCTAGTGTATTGGCCCTAACTCAGCTAGAGTATTGGTCCTAACTCAGCTAGTGTATTGGTCCTTACTCAGCTAGTGTATTGGCCCTAACTCAGCTAGTGTATTGGCCCTAACTCAGCTAGAGCATTGGTCCTAACTCAGCTAGTGTATTGGTCCTAACTCAGCTAGTGTATTGGTCCTTACTCAGCTAGTGTATTGGTCCTTACTCAGCTGGTGTATTGGTCCTAACTCAGCTAGTGTATTGGTCCTTACTCAGCCAGTGTATTGGTCCTGACTCAGATAGTGTAATGGTCCTAACTCAGCTAGTGTATTGGTCCTAACTCAGCTGGTGTATCAGACCTAACTCAGCTAGTGTATTGGCCCTAACTCAGCTAGTGTATCGGTCCTAACTCAGCTAGTGTATTCGTCCTAACTCAGCTGGTGTATTAGACCTAACTCAGCTAGTGTATTAGACCTAACTCAGCTAGTGTATTGGTCCTAACTCAGCTAGTGTATTGGCCGTAACCCAGCTGGTGTATCGGTCCTAACTCAGCTAGTGTATTGGTCCTAACTCAGCTAGTGTATTGGTCCTAACTCAGCTAGTGTATTGGCCCCAACTCAGCTAGTGTATTGGTCCTAACTCAGCTAGTATATTGGCCCTAACTCGGCTAGTTTATTGGTCCTGACTCAGCTAGTGTATTGGCCCTGACTCAGCTAGTGTATTGGCCGTAACTCAGCCCCTGTATTGGTCCTAACTCAGCTAGTGTATGGGTCCTAACTCAGCTAGTGTAATGGCCCTGACTCAGCTAGTGTATTGGCCCCAACTCAGCTAGTGTATTGGGCCCAACTCAGCTAGTGTATTGGCCCTAACTCAGCTAGTGTATTGGTCCTAACTCAGCTAGTGTATTGGCCGTAACTCATTCGGTGTATTGGTCCTAACTCAGCTAGTGTATTGGTCCTAACTCAGCTAGTGAATTGGCCCTGACTCAGCTAGTGCTTTGGGCGTAACTCAGCCGGTGTATTGGTCCTAACTCAGCTAGTGTATTGGTCCTAACTCAGCTAGTGTATTGGCCCTGACTCAGCTAGTGTATTGGTCCTAACTCGGCTAGTGTATTGGTCCTAACTAAGCCAGTGTATTGGTCCTAACTCAGCTAGTGTATTGGTCCTAACTTGAAACCTATATTGGTACTAACTCAGCTAGTGTATTGGTCCCAACTCAGCTAGTGTATTGGTCCTAACTCAGCTGGTGTAATGGTCCTAACTCAGCTAGTGTATTGGTCCTAACTTGAAATCTATATTGGTCCTAACTCAGCTAGTGTATTGGTCCTAACTCAGCTAGTGTATTGGTCCTAACTCAGCAGGTGTAATGGTCCTAACTCAGCTAGTGTATTGGTCCTAACTCAGCTAGTGTATTGGCCCTAACTCAACTAGTGTATTGGCCCTAACTCAGATAGTGTATTGGTCCTAACTCAGCTGGTGTATTGGTCCTAACTCAGCTAGTGTATTGGCCCTGACTCAGATAGTGTATTGGTCCTAACTCAGATACTGTATTGGACCTAGCTCAGCTAGTGTAATGGCCCTAACTCAGATACTGTATTGGCCCTAACTCAGATAGTGTATTGGTCCTAACTCAGATACTGTATTGGTCCTAACTCAGCTAGTGTATTGGCCCTAACTCAGCTAGTGTATTGGTCCTAACTCAGCTAGTGTATTGGTCCTAACTCAGCTGGTGTATTGGTCCTAACTCAGCTAGTGTATTGGCCCTAACTCAGATAGTGAATTGGTCCTAACTCAGATAGTGTATTGGTCCTAACTCAGCTAGTGTATTGGTCCTAACTCAGCTAGTGTATTGGTCCTAACTCAGCTGGTGTATTGGTCCTAACTCAGCTAGTGTATTGGCCCTAACTCAGATAGTGTATTGGTCCTAACTCAGCTAGTGTATTGGTCCTAACTCAGCTAGTGTATTGGCCCTAACTCAGCTAGTGTATTGGCCCTAACTCAGCTAGTGTATTGACCCTAACTCAGATAGTGTAATGGTCCTGACTTGACACCTATATTTTGTCCTAACTCAGCTAGTGTATTGGTCCTAACTCAGCTAGTGTATTGATCCTAACTCAGCTAGTGTATTGGCCCTAACTCAGCTAGTGTATTGGTCCTAACTCAGCTAGTGTATTGGCCCTAACTCAGCTAGTGTAATGGTCCTAATACGGCTAGTGTAATGGTCCTAACTCAGCTAGTGTATTGGTCCCAACTCAGCTAGTGTATTGGTCCTAACTCAGCTAGTGTATTGGTCCTAACTCAGCTAGTGTATTGGTCCTAACTCAGCTAGTGTATTGGTCCTAACTCAGCTGGTGTATTGGTCCCAACTCAGCTAGTGTATTGGCCCTAACTCAGCTAGTGTATTGGCCCTAACTCAGCTAGTGTATTGGCCCTAACTCAGCTAGTGTATTGGTCCCAACTCAGCTAGTGTATTGGCCCTAACTCAGCTAGTGTATTGGCCCTAACTCAGCCAGAGTATTGGCCCTAACTCAGCTAGTGTATTGGCCCTAACTCAGCTAGTGTATTGGTCCTAACTCAGCTGGTGTATTGGTCCAAACTCAGCTAGTGTATTGGTCCTAACTCAGCTAGTGTATTGGTCCTAACTCAGCTAGTGTATTGGCCCTAACTCAGCTAGTGTATTGGCCCTATTTCAGCTAGTGTATTGGCCCTAACTCAGCTGGTGTATTGGTCCTGACTCAGCTAGTGTATTGGCCCTAACTCAGCTAGTGTATTGGTCCTAACTCAGCTAGTGTATTGGTCCTAACTCGGCTAGTGTATTGGCCCTGACTCAGCTAGTGTATTGGCCCCATTTCAGCTAGTGTATTGGTCCTAACTCAGCTAGTGTATTGGCCCTAACTCAGCTAGAGTATTGGTCCTAACTCAGCTAGTGTATTGGCCCTAACTCAGCTAGTGTATTGGTCCTAACTCAGCTAGTGTATTGGCCCTAACTCAGCTAGTGTAATGGTCCTAACACGGCTAGTGTATTGGTCCTAACTCAGCTAGTGTATTGGTCCTAACTCAGCTAGTGTATTGGCCCTAACTCAGCTAGTGTATTGGTCCTAACTCAGCTAGTGTATTGGCCCTAACTCAGCTGGTGTAATGGTCCTAACTCAGCTAGTGTATTGACTCTAACTCAGCTGGTGTATTGACCCTAACTCAGCTAGTGTATTGACCCTAACTCAGCTAGTGTAATGGTCCTAACTCAGCTAGTGTATTGACCTTGACTCAGCTAGTGTATTGGCCCCAACTCAGCTAGTGTATTGGCCCTAACTCAGCTAGTGTATGGCCCTAACTCAGCTGGTGTATTGGTCCTGACTCAGCTAGTGTATTGGCCCTAACTCAGCTAGTGTATTGGTCCTAACTCAGCTAGTGTATTGGTCCTAACTCGGCTAGTGTATTGGCCCTGACTCAGCTAGTGTATTGGCCCCATTTCAGCTAGTGTATTGGTCCTAACTCAGCTAGTGTATTGGCCCTAACTCAGCTAGAGTATTGGTCCTAATTCAGCTAGTGTATTGGCCCTAACTCAGCTAGTGTATTGGCCCTAACTCAGCTAGTGTAATGGTCCTAACACGGCTAGTGTATTGCCCTAACTCAGCTAGTGTATTGGTCCTAACTCAGCTAGTGTATTGGCCCTAACTCAGCTAGTGTATTGGTCCTAACTCAGCTAGTGTATTGGCCCTAACTCAGCTAGAGTATTGGCCCTAACTCAGCTAGTGTATTGGCCCTAACTCAGCTAGTGTATTGGTCCTAACTCAGCTAGTGTATTGGCCCTAACTCAGCTAGAGTATTGGCCCTAACTCAGCTGGTGTATTGGTCCTAACTCAGCTAGTGTATTGGTCCTAACTCAGCTAGTGTATTGGCCCTAACTCAGCTAGAGTATTGGCCCTAACTCAGCTAGTGTATTGGCCCTAACTCAGCTAGTGTATCGGTCCTAACTCAGCTGGTGTATTGGTCCTAACTCAGCTAGTGTATTGGCCCTAACTCAGCTAGTGTATTGGTCCTAACTCAGCTAGTGTATTGGCCCTAACTCAGCTGGTGTAATGGTCCTAACTCAGCTAGTGTATTGACCCTAACTCAGCTGGTGTATTGACCCTAACTCAGCTAGTGTATTGACCCTAACTCAGCTAGTGTAATGGTCCTAACTCAGCTAGTGTATTGACCTTAACTCAGCTAGTGTATTGGTCCTCACTCAGCTAGTGTATTGGCCCTAACTCAGCTAGTGTATTGGTCCTAACTCAGCTAGTGTATTGGCCCTAACTCAGCTAGAGTATGGGTCCTTACTCAGCTGGTGTATTCGTCCTAACTCAGCTGGTGTATTAGACCTAACTCAGCTAGTGTATTAGACCTAACTCAGCTAGTGTATTGGTCCTAACTCAGCTAGTGTATTGGCCGTAACCCAGCTGGTGTATCGGTCCTAACTCAGCTAGTGTATTGGTCCTAACTCAGCTAGTGTATTGGTCCTAACTCAGCTAGTGTATTGGCCCCAACTCAGCTAGTGTATTGGTCCTAACTCAGCTAGTATATTGGCCCTAACTCGGCTAGTTTATTGGTCCTGACTCAGCTAGTGTATTGGCCCTGACTCAGCTAGTGTATTGGCCGTAACTCAGCCCCTGTATTGGTCCTAACTCAGCTAGTGTATGGGTCCTAACTCAGCTAGTGTAATGGCCCTGACTCAGCTAGTGTATTGGCCCCAACTCAGCTAGTGTATTGGGCCCAACTCAGCTAGTGTATTGGCCCTAACTCAGCTAGTGTATTGGTCCTAACTCAGCTAGTGTATTGGCCGTAACTCATTCGGTGTATTGGTCCTAACTCAGCTAGTGTATTGGTCCTAACTCAGCTAGTGAATTGGCCCTGACTCAGCTAGTGCTTTGGGCGTAACTCAGCCGGTGTATTGGTCCTAACTCAGCTAGTGTATTGGTCCTAACTCAGCTAGTGTATTGGCCCTGACTCAGCTAGTGTATTGGTCCTAACTCGGCTAGTGTATTGGTCCTAACTAAGCCAGTGTATTGGTCCTAACTCAGCTAGTGTATTGGTCCTAACTTGAAACCTATATTGGTACTAACTCAGCTAGTGTATTGGTCCCAACTCAGCTAGTGTATTGGTCCTAACTCAGCTGGTGTAATGGTCCTAACTCAGCTAGTGTATTGGTCCTAACTTGAAATCTATATTGGTCCTAACTCAGCTAGTGTATTGGTCCTAACTCAGCTAGTGTATTGGTCCTAACTCAGCAGGTGTAATGGTTCTAACTCAGCTAGTGTATTGGTCCTAACTCAGCTAGTGTATTGGCCCTAACTCAGATAGTGTATTGGTCCTAACTCAGATACTGTATTGGACCTAGCTCAGCTAGTGTAATGGCCCTAACTCAGATACTGTATTGGCCCTAACTCAGATAGTGTATTGGTCCTAACTCAGATACTGTATTGGTCCTAACTCAGCTAGTGTATTGGTCCTAACTCAGCTAGTGTATTGGTCCTAACTCAGCTAGTGTATTGGTCCTAACTCAGCTGGTGTATTGGTCCTAACTCAGCTAGTGTATTGGCCCTAACTCAGATAGTGAATTGGTCCTAACTCAGATAGTGTATTGGTCCTAACTCAGCTAGTGTATTGGTCCTAACTCAGCTAGTGTATTGGTCCTAACTCAGCTGGTGTATTGGTCCTAACTCAGCTAGTGTATTGGCCCTAACTCAGATAGTGTATTGGTCCTAACTCAGCTAGTGTATTGGTCCTAACTCAGCTAGTGTATTGGCCCTAACTCAGCTAGTGTATTGGCCCTAACTCAGCTAGTGTATTGACCCTAACTCAGATAGTGTAATGGTCCTGACTTGACACCTATATTTTGTCCTAACTCAGCTAGTGTATTGGTCCTAACTCAGCTAGTGTATTGATCCTAACTCAGCTAGTGTATTGGCCCTAACTCAGCTAGTGTATTGGTCCTAACTCAGCTAGTGTATTGGCCCTAACTCAGCTAGTGTAATGGTCCTAACACGGCTAGTGTAATGGTCCTAACTCAGCTAGTGTATTGGTCCCAACTCAGCTAGTGTATTGGTCCTAACTCAGCTAGTGTATTGGTCCTAACTCAGCTAGTGTATTGGTCCTAACTCAGCTAGTGTATTGGTCCTAACTCAGCTGGTGTATTGGTCCCAACTCAGCTAGTGTATTGGCCCTAACTCAGCTAGTGTATTGGCCCTAACTCAGCTAGTGTATTGGCCCTAACTCAGCTAGTGTATTGGTCCTAACTCAGCTAGTGTATTGGCCCTAACTCAGCTAGTGTAATGGTCCTAACACGGCTAGTGTAATGGTCCTAACTCAGCTAGTGTATTGGTCCCAACTCAGCTAGTGTATTGGTCCTAACTCAGCTAGTGTATTGGTCCTAACTCAGCTAGTGTATTGGTCCTAACTCAGCTAGTGTATTGGTCCTAACTCAGCTGGTGTATTGGTCCCAACTCAGCTAGTGTATTGGCCCTAACTCAGCTAGTGTATTGGCCCTAACTCAGCTAGAGTATTGGCCCTAACTCAGCTAGTGTATTGGCCCTAACTCAGCTAGTGTATTGGTCCTAACTCAGCTGGTGTATTGGTCCTAACTCAGCTAGTGTATTGGTCCTAACTCAGCTAGTGTATTGGTCCTAACTCAGCTAGTGTATTGGCCCTAACTCAGCTAGTGTATTGGCCCTATTTCAGCTAGTGTATTGGCCCTAACTCAGCTGGTGTATTGGTCCTGACTCAGCTAGTGTATTGGCCCTAACTCAGCTAGTGTATTGGTCCTAACTCAGCTAGTGTATTGGTCCTAACTCGGCTAGTGTATTGGCCCTGACTCAGCTAGTGTATTGGCCCCATTTCAGCTAGTGTATTGGTCCTAACTCAGCTAGTGTATTGGCCCTAACTCAGCTAGAGTATTGGTCCTAACTCAGCTAGTGTATTGGCCCTAACTCAGCTAGTGTATTGGTCCTAACTCAGCTAGTGTATTGGCCCTAACTCAGCTAGTGTAATGGTCCTAACACGGCTAGTGTATTGGTCCTAACTCAGCTAGTGTATTGGTCCTAACTCAGCTAGTGTATTGGCCCTAACTCAGCTAGTGTATTGGTCCTAACTCAGCTAGTGTATTGGCCCTAACTCAGCTGGTGTAATGGTCCTAACTCAGCTAGTGTATTGACTCTAACTCAGCTGGTGTATTGACCCTAACTCAGCTAGTGTATTGACCCTAACTCAGCTAGTGTAATGGTCCTAACTCAGCTAGTGTATTGACCTTGACTCAGCTAGTGTATTGGCCCCAACTCAGCTAGTGTATTGGCCCTAACTCAGCTAGTGTATGGCCCTAACTCAGCTGGTGTATTGGTCCTGACTCAGCTAGTGTATTGGCCCTAACTCAGCTAGTGTATTGGTCCTAACTCAGCTAGTGTATTGGTCCTAACTCGGCTAGTGTATTGGCCCTGACTCAGCTAGTGTATTGGCCCCATTTCAGCTAGTGTATTGGTCCTAACTCAGCTAGTGTATTGGCCCTAACTCAGCTAGAGTATTGGTCCTAATTCAGCTAGTGTATTGGCCCTAACTCAGCTAGTGTATTGGCCCTAACTCAGCTAGTGTAATGGTCCTAACACGGCTAGTGTATTGCCCTAACTCAGCTAGTGTATTGGTCCTAACTCAGCTAGTGTATTGGCCCTAACTCAGCTAGAGTATTGGCCCTAACTCAGCTAGTGTATTGGCCCTAACTCAGCTAGTGTATTGGTCCTAACTCAGCTAGTGTATTGGCCCTAACTCAGCTAGAGTATTGGCCCTAACTCAGCTGGTGTATTGGTCCTAACTCAGCTAGTGTATTGGTCCTAACTCAGCTAGTGTATTGGCCCTAACTCAGCTAGAGTATTGGCCCTAACTCAGCTAGTGTATTGGCCCTAACTCAGCTAGTGTATCGGTCCTAACTCAGCTGGTGTATTGGTCCTAACTCAGCTAGTGTATTGGCCCTAACTCAGCTAGTGTATTGGTCCTAACTCAGCTAGTGTATTGGCCCTAACTCAGCTGGTGTAATGGTCCTAACTCAGCTAGTGTATTGACCCTAACTCAGCTGGTGTATTGACCCTAACTCAGCTAGTGTATTGACCCTAACTCAGCTAGTGTAATGGTCCTAACTCAGCTAGTGTATTGACCTTAACTCAGCTAGTGTATTGGTCCTCACTCAGCTAGTGTATTGGCCCTAACTCAGCTAGTGTATTGGTCCTAACTCAGCTAGTGTATTGGCCCTAACTCAGCTAGAGTATGGGTCCTTACTCAGCTGGTGTATTGGTCCTAACTCAGCTAGTGTATTGGCCCTAACTCAGCTAGTGTATTGGTCCCAACTCAGCTAGTGTATTGGCCCTAACTCAGCTAGTGTAATGGTCCTAACACGGCTAGTGTAATGGTCCTAACTCAGCTAGTGTATTGACCCTAACTCAGCTGGTGTATTGACCCTAACTCAGCTAGTGTATTGGTCCTAACTCAGCTAGTGTATTGGTCCTAACTCAGCTGGTTTATTGGTCCTAATTCAGCTATCGTATTGGCCCTAACTCAGATAGTGTATTGGTCCTAACTCAGATACTGTATTGGTCCTTACTCAGCTAGTGTATTGGCCCTAACTCAGCTTGTGTATTTGCCCTAACTCAGCTAGTGTAATGGTCCTAACACGGCTAGTTTAATGGTCCTAACTCAGCTAGTGTATTGACCCCAACTCAGCTGGTGTATTGACCCTAACTCAGCTAGTGTAATGGTCCTAACACGGCTAGTGTAATGGTCCTAACTCAGCTAGTGTATTGACCCTAACTCAGCTAGTGTATTGGCCCTAACTCAGCTAGTGTAATGGTCCTAACTCAGCTAGTGTATTGACCCCAACGCAGATAGTGTATTGGTCCTAACTCAGCTAGTGTATTGGTCCTAACTCAGATAGTTTATTGGTCCTAACTCAGCTAGTGTATTGGCCCCAACTCAGCTAGTGTATTGGCTCTAATTCAGCTAGTGTATTGGTCCCAACTCAGATGAGGTATGGGTCCTAACTCAGCTATTGTATTGGCCCTAACTCAGCTAGTGTATTGGTCCTAACTCAGCTAGTGTATTGGTCCTAACTCAGCCAGTGTATTGACTCTGACTCAGCTAGTGTATCGGTCCTAACTCAGCTAGTGTATTGGCTCTAATTCAGCTAGTGTATTGGCCCTAACTCAGCTAGTGTATTGGTCCTAACTCAAATGGGGTATTGGTCCTAACTCAGCTATTGTATTGGCCTTAACTCAGGTAGTGTATCGGCCCTAACTCAGCAAGTGTATTGGCCCCAACTCAGCTAGTGTATTGGCCCTGACTCAGCTAGTGTATTGGCCCCAACTCAGCTAGTGTATTGGCTCTAATTCAGCTAGTGTATTGGTCCTAACTCAGCTAGTGTATTGGCCCCGACTCAGCTAGTGTATTGGCCCCAACTCAGCTAGTGTATTGGTCCTAACTCAGCTAATGTATTGGCCCTAACTCAGCTAGTGTATTGGCCCTAACTCACCTAGTGTATTGGTCCTAACTCAGCTAGTGTATTGACCCTAACTCAGCTAGTGTATTGGCCCCAACTCAGCTAGTGTATTGGCTCTAATTCAGCTAGTGTATTGGTCCTAACTCAGCTATTGTATTGGCCCCGACTCAGCTAGTGTATTGGCCCCAACTCAGCTAGTGTATTGGTCCTAACTCAGCTAATGTATTGGCCCTAACTCAGCTAGTGTATTGGCCCCGACTCAGCTAGTGTATTGGCCCCAACTCAGCTAGTGTATTGGTCCTAACTCAGCTAATGTATTGGCCCTAACTCAGCTAGTGTATTGGCCCTGACTCAGCTATTGTATTGACCCCGACTCAGCTAGTGTATTGGCCCCAACTCAGCTAGTGTATTGGTCCTGACTCCGCTAATGTATTGGCCCTAACTCAGCTAGTGTATTGGCCCTGACTCAGCTAGTGTATTGGTCCTAACTCAGCCAGTGTATTGGCCATAACTCAGCTAGTGTATTGGTCCTAACTCAGCTAGTGTATTGGTCCTAACTCAGCTAGTGTATTGGTCCTAACTCAGCTGGTGTATTGGTCCCAACTCAGCTAGTGTATTGGCCCTAACTCAGCTAGTGTATTGGCCCTAACTCAGCTAGAGTATTGGCCCTAACTCAGCTAGTGTATTGGCCCTAACTCAGCTAGTGTATTGGTCCTAACTCAGCTGGTGTATTGGTCCTAACTCAGCCAGTGTGATGGTCGTGACTTGGAACCTATATTAACCCTACCTCAGCCAGTGTATTGGCCCCAACTCAGATAGTGTATTGGTCCTAACTCAGCTAGTGTATTGGCCCTAACTCAGCTAGTGTAATGGTCCTAACGCAGCCAGTGTATTGGTCCTAACTCAGCTGGTGTATTGGTCCTAACTCAGCTAGTGTATTGGTCCTTACTCAGCTAGTGTAATGGTCCTAACTCAGCTAGTGTATTGGTCCTAACTCAGCTGGTGTATCAGACCTAACTCAGCTAGTGTATTGGCCCTAACTCAGCTAGTGTATCGGTCCTAACTCAGCTAGTGTATTCGTCCTAACTCAGCTGGTGTATTAGACCTAACTCAGCTAGTGTATTAGACCTAACTCAGCTAGTGTATTGGTCCTAACTCAGCTAGTGTATTGGCCGTAACCCAGCTGGTGTATCGGTCCTAACTCAGCTAGTGTATTGGTCCTAACTTGAAACCTATATTGGCCCTAACTCGGCTAGTTTATTGGTCCTGACTCAGCAAGTGTATTGGCCCTGACTCAGCTAGTGTATTGGCCGTAACTCAGCCCCTGTATTGGTCCTAACTCAGCTAGTGTATTGGCCCACACTCAGATAGTGTATTGGCCCACACTCAGCTAGTGTATTGGCCCTAACTCAGATAGTGTATTGGCCCACACTCAGATAGTGTATTGGTCCTAACTCAGCTAGTGTAATGGCCCTGACTCAGCTAGTGTATTGGCCCCAACTCAGCTAGTGTATTGGGCCCAACTCAGCTAGTGTATTGGCCCTAACTCAGCTAGTGTATTGGTCCTTACTCAGCTAGTGTATTGGCCGTAACTCAGCTGGTGTATTGGCCCTAACTCAGCTAGTGTATTGGCCCCAACTCAGCTGGTGTATTGGTCCTAACTCAGCTAGTGTATTGGCCCTAACTCAGCTAGTGTATTGGCCCCAACTCAGCTGGTGTATTGGTCCTAACTCAGCCCCTGTATTGGTCCTAACTCAGCTAGTGTATTGGTCCTAACTCAGCTAGTGTATTGGTCATAACTCAGCTTGTGTATTGGTCCTAACTCAGCTAGTGTATTGGTCCTAACTCAGCTAGTGAATGGGTCCTAACTCAGCTAGTGTAATGGCCCTGACTCAGCTAGTGTATTGGCCCCAACTCAGCTAGTGTATTGGTCCCAACTCAGCTAGTGTATTGGCCCTAACTCAGCTAGTGTATTGGCCCTAACTCAGCTAGTGTATTGGTCCTAACAAGGCTATTGTAATGGCCCTGACTCAGCTAGTGTATTGGCCCCAACTCAGCTAATGTATTGGGCCCAACTCAGCTAGTGTATTGGCCCTAACTCAGCCAGTGTATTGGTCCTAACTCAGCTAGTGTATTGGCCGTAACTCAGCTGGTGTATTGGTCCTAACTCAGCTAGTGTATTGGTCCTAACTCAGCTAGTGTATTGGCCGTAACTCAGCTGGTGTATTGGCCCTAACTCAGCTAGTGTATTGGGCCCAACTCAGCTAGTGTATTGGTCCTAACTCAGCTAGTGTATCGGCCCTGCCTCAGCTAGTGTATTGGCCGTAACTCATTCGGTGTATTGGTCCTAACTCAGCTAGTGTATTGGTCCTAACTCAGCTAGTGTATTGGCCCTGACTCAGCTAGTGCTTTGGGCGTAATTCAGCCGGTGTATTGGTCCTAACTCAGCTAGTGTATTGGTCCTAACTCAGCTAGTGTATTGGTCCTAACTCAGCTGGTGTATTGGTCCTAACTCAGCTAGTGTATTGGTCCTAACTCAGCTAGTGTATTGGTCCTAACTCAGCTAGTGTATTGGTCCTAACTCAGCTAGTGTATTGGTCCTAACTCAGCTAGTGTATTGGTCCTAACTCAACTAGTGTATTGGTACTAACTCAGCTAGTGTATTGGTCCTAACTCAGCTAGTGTATTGGTCCTAACTCAGCTAGTGTATTGGTCCTAACTCAGCTAGTGTATTGGCCCTGACTCAGCTAGTGTATTGGTCCTAACTCGGCTAGTGTATTGGTCCTAACTAAGCCAGTGTATTGGTCCTAACTCAGCTAGTGTATCGGTCCTAACTTGAAATCTATATTGGTCCTAACTCAGCTAGTGTATTGGTCCCAACTCAGCTAGTGTATTGGTCCTAACTCAGCTGGTGTAATGGTCCTAACTCAGCTAGTGTATTGGTCCTAACTTGAAATCTATATTGGTCCTAACTCAGCTAGTGTATTGGTCCTAACTCAGCTAGTGTATTGGTCCTAACTCAGCAGGTGTAATGGTCCTAACTCAGCTAGTGTATTGGTCCTAACTCAGCTAGTGTATTGGCCCTAACTCAACTAGTGTATTGGCCCTAACTCAGATAGTGTATTGGTCCTAACTCAGCTGGTGTATTGGTCCTAACTCAGCTAGTGTATTGGCCCTGACTCAGATAGTGTATTGGTCCTAACTCAGATACTGTATTGGACCTAGCTCAGCTAGTGTAATGGCCCTAATTCAGATACTGTATTGGCCCTAACTCAGATAGTGTATTGGTCCTAACTCAGATACTGTATTGGTCCTAACTCAGCTAGTTTATTGGTCCTAACTCAGCTAGTGTATTGGTCCTAACTCAGCTGGTGTATTGGTCCTAACTCAGCTAGTGTATTGGCCCTAACTCAGATAGTGAATTGGTCCTAACTCAGATAGTGTATTGGTCCTAACTCAGCTAGTGTATTGGTCCTAACTCAGCTAGTGTATTGGTCCTAACTCAGCTGGTGTATTGGTCCTAACTCAGCTAGTGTATTGGCCCTAACTCAGATAGTGTATTGGTCCTAACTCAGCTAGTGTATTGGTCCTAACTCAGCTAGTGTATTGGCCCTAACTCAGCTAGTGTATTGGCCCTAACTCAGCTAGTGTATTGACCCTAACTCAGATAGTGTAATGGTCCTAACACGGCTAGTGTAATGGTCCTAACTCAGCTAGTGTATTGGTCCCAACTCAGCTAGTGTATTGGTCCTAACTCAGCTAGTGTATTGGTCCCAACTCAGCTAGTGTATTGGTCCTAACTCAGCTAGTGTATTGGTCCTAACTCAGCTGGTGTATTGGTCCCAACTCAGCTAGTGTATTGGCCCTAACTCAGCTAGTGTATTGGCCCTAACTCAGCTAGAGTATTGGCCCTAACTCAGCTAGTGTATTGGCCCTAACTCAGCTAGTGTATTGGTCCTAACTCAGCTGGTGTATTGGTCCTAACTCAGCTAGTGTATTGGTCCTAACTCAGCTAGTGTATTGGTCCTAACTCAGCTAGTGTAATGGCCCTAACTCAGCTAGTGTATTGGCCCTAACTTAGCTAGTGTATTGGCCCTAACTCAGCTGGTGTATTGGTCCTGACTCAGCCAGTGTATTGGCCCTAACTCAGATAGTGTATTGGTCCTAACTCAGCTGGTGTATTGGTCCTGACTCAGCTAGTGTATTGGCCCTAACTCAGCTAGTGTATTGGTCCTAACTCAGCTAGTGTATTGGTCCTAACTCAGCTAGTGTATTGGTCCTAACTCGGCTAGTGTATTGGCCCTGACTCAGCTAGTGTATTGGCCCCAACTCAGCTAGTGTATTGGTCCTAACTCAGCTAGTATATTGGTCCTAACTCAGCTAGTGTATTGGTCCTAACTCGGCTAGTGTATTGGCCCTGACTCAGCTGGTGTATTGGCCCCATTTCAGCTAGTGTATTGGTCCTAACTCAGCTAGTGTATTGGCCCTAACTCAGCTGGTGTAATGGTCCTAACTCAGCTAGTGTATTGACTCTAACTCAGCTGGTGTATTGACCCTAACTCAGCTAGTGTATTGACCCTAACTCAGCTAGTGTAATGGTCCTAACTCAGCTAGTGTATTGACCTTAACTCAGCTAGTGTATTGGCCCCAACTTAGCTAGTGTATTGGCCCTAACTCAGCTAGTGTATGGCCCTAACTCAGCTGGTGTATTGGTCCTGACTCAGCTAGTGTATTGGCCCTAACTCAGATAGTGTAATGGTCCTAACTCAGCTAGTGTATGGCCCTAACTCAGCTGGTGTATTGGCCCTAACTCAGATAGTGTAATGGTCCTAACTCAGCTAGTGTATTGACCTTAACTCAGCTAGTGTATTGGCCCCAACTTAGCTAGTGTATTGGCCCTAACTCAGCTAGTGTATGGCCCTAACTCAGCTGGTGTATTGGTCCTGACTAGGCAAGTGTATCAGACCTAACTCAGCTAGTGTAATGGTCCTAACTCAGCTAGTGTATTGGCCCTAACTCAGCTAGTGTATTGGTCCTAACTCAGCTGGTGTATTGGTCCTAACTCGGCTAGTGTATTGGCCCTGACTCAGCTAGTGTATTGGCCCCATTTCAGCTAGTGTATTGGTCCTAACTCAGCTAGTGTATTGGCCCTAACTCAGCTAGAGTATTGGTCCTAACTCAGCTAGTGTATTGGCCCTAACTCAGCTAGTGTATTGGCCCTAACTCAGCTAGTGTAATGGTCCTAACACGGCTAGTGTATTGCCCTAACTCAGCTAGTGTATTGGTCCTAACTCAGCTAGTGTATTGGCCCTAACTCAGCTAGTGTATTGGTCCTAACTCAGCTAGTGTATTGGCCCTAACTCAGCTAGAGTATTGGCCCTAACTCAGCTAGTGTATCGGCCCTAACTCAGCTAGTGTATTGGTCCTAACTCAGCTAGTGTATTGGCCCTAACTCAGCTAGAGTATTGGCCCTAACTCAGCTGGTGTATTGGTCCTAACTCAGCTAGTGTATTGGTCCTAACTCAGCTAGTGTATTGGCCCTAACTCAGCTAGAGTATTGGCCCTAACTCAGCTAGTGTATTGGCCCTAACTCAGCTAGTGTATCGGTCCTAACTCAGCTGGTGTATTGGTCCTAACTCAGCCAGTGTATTGGCCCTAACTCAGCTAGTGAATTGGTCCTAACTCAGCTAGTGTATTGGCCCTAACTCAGCTGGTGTAATGGTCCTAACTCAGCTAGTGTATTGACCCTAACTCAGCTGGTGTATTGACCCTAACTCAGCTAGTGTATTGACCCTGACTCAGCTAGTGTAATGGTCCTAACTCAGCTAGTGTATTGACCTTAACTCAGCTAGTGTATTGGTCCTCACTCAGCTAGTGTATTGGCCCTAACTCAGCTAGTGTATGGCCCTAACTCAGCTGGTGTATTGGTCCTAACTCACCTAGTGTATTGGCCCTAACTCAGCTAGTGTTTTGGCCCTAACTCAGCTAGTGTATGGCCCTAACTCAGCTAGTGTATTGGCCCTAACTCAGCTAGTGTATTGGCCCCAACTCAGCTAGTGTATTGGCCCTAACTCAGCTAGTGTATGGCCCTAACTCAGCTGGTGTATTGGTCCTAACTCACCTAGTGTATTGGCCCTAACTCAGCTAGTGTATTGGTCCTAACTCAGCCAGTGTATTGTCCCTAACTCAGCTGCTGTATTGGTCCTAACTCAGCTAGTGTATTGGCCCTAACTCAGCAAGAGTAATGGCCCCAACTCAGCTAGTGTATTGGCCCTAACTCAGCTGGTGTATTGGTCCTAACTCAGCTAGTGTATTGGCCCTAACTCAGCTAGTGTATTGGCCCTAACTCAGCCAGTGTATTGACCCTAACTCAGCTGGTGTATTGATCTTAACTCAGCTGGTGAATTGGTCCTAACTCAGCTAGTGTATGGGTCCTTACTCAGCTGGTGTATTGGTCCTAACTCAGCTAGTGTATTGGCCCTAACTCAGCTAGTGTATTGGTCCCAACTCAGCTAGTGTATTGGCCCTAAATCAGCTAGTGTAATGGTCCTAACACGGCTAGTGTAATGGTCCTAACTCAGCTAGTGTATTGACCCTAACTCAGCTGGTGTATTGACCATAACTCAGCTAGTGTATTGGTCCTAACTCAGCTAGTGTATTGGTCCTAACTCAGCTGGTTTATTGGTCCTAACTCAGCTATCGTATTGGCCCTAACTCAGATAGTGTATTGGTCCTAACTCTGATACTGTATTGGTCCTAACTCAGCTAGTGTATTGGCCCTAACTCAGCTAGTGTATTTGCCCTAACTCAGCTAGTGTAATGGTCCTAACACGGCTAGTTTAATGGTCCTAACTCAGCTAGTGTACTGACCCCAACTCAGCTGGTGTATTGACCCTAACTCAGCTAGTGTAATGGTCCTAACACGGCTAGTGTAATGGTCCTAACTCAGCTAGTGTATTGACCCTAACTCAGCTAGTGTATTGGCCCTAACTCAGCTAGTGTAATGGTCCTAACTCAGCTAGTGTATTGAACCCAACTCAGATAGTGTATTGGTCCTAAATCAGCTAGTGTATTGGTCCTAACTCAGATAGTGTATAGGTCCTAACTCAGCTAGTGTATTGGCCCCAACTCAGCTAGTGTATTGGCTCTAATTCAGCTAGTGTATTGGTCCCAACTCAGATGAGGTATTGGTCCTAACTCAGCTAGTGTATTGGTCCTAACTCAGCCAGTGTATTGGCTCTGACTCAGCTAGTGTATCGGTCCTAACTCAGCTAGTGTAATGGTCCTAACTCAGCTAGTGTATTGGTCCTTACTCAGCTAGTGTAATGGTCCTAACTCAGCTAGTGTATTGGTCCTAACTCAGCTGGTGTATTGGTCCTAACTCAGCAAGTGTATCGGCCCTAACTCAGCAAGTGTATTGGCCCCAACTCAGCTAGTGTATTGGCCCTGACTCAGCTAGTGTATTAGCCCCAACTCAGCTAGTGTATTGGCTCTAATTCAGCTAGTGTATTGGTCCTAACTCAGCTATTGTATTGGCCCCGACTCAGCTAGTGTATTGGCCCCAACTCAGCTAGTGTATTGGTCCTAACTCAGCTAATGTATTGGCCCTAACTCAGCTAGTGTATTGGCCCTGACTCAGCTAGTGTATTGGTCCCAACTCAGCTAGTGTATTGGCCATAACTCAGCTAGTGTATTGGTCCTAACTCAGCTAGTGTATTGGTCCCAACTCAGCTAGTGTATTGGTCCTAACTCAGCTGGTGTATTGGTCCCAACTCAGCTAGTGTATTGGCCCTAACTCAGCTAGTGTATTGGCCCTAACTCAGCTAGAGTATTGGCCCTAACTCAGCTAGTGTATTGGCCCTAACTCAGCTAGTGTATTGGTCCTAACTCAGCTGGTGTATTGGTCCTAACTCAGCCAGTGTGATGGTCGTGACTTGGAACCTATATTAACCCTACCTCAGCCAGTGTATTGGCCCCAACTCAGATAGTGTATTGGTCCTAACTCAGCTAGTGTATTGGCCCTAACTCAGCTAGTGTAATGGTCCTAACTCAGCCAGTGTATTGGTCCTAACTCAGCTGGTGTATTGGTCCTAACTCAGCTAGTGTATTGGTCCTTACTCAGCTAGTGTAATGGTCCTAACTCAGCTAGTGTATTGGCCCTAACTCAGCTAGTGTATCGGTCCTAACTCAGCTAGTGTATTCGTCCTAACTCAGCTGGTGTATTAGACCTAACTCAGCTAGTGTATTAGACCTAACTCAGCTAGTGTATTGGTCCTAACTCAGCTAGTGTATTGGCCGTAACCCAGCTGGTGTATTGGTCCTAACTCAGCTAGTGTATTGGTCCTAATTCGAAACCTATATTGGCCCCAACTCGGCTAGTGTATTGGTCCTGACTCAGCTAGTGTATTGGCCCTGACTCAGCTAGTGTATTGGCCGTAACTCAGCCCCTGTATTGGTCCTAACTCAGCTAGTGTATGGGTCCTAACTCAGCTAGTGTAATGGCCCTTACTCAGCTAGTGTATTGGCCCCAACTCAGCTAGTGTATTGGGCCCAACTCAGCTAGTGTATTGGCCCTAACTCAGCTAGTGTATTGGTCCTAACAAGGCTAGTGTAATGGCCCTGACTCAGCTAGTGTATTGGCCCCAACTCAGCTAATGTATTGGGCCCAACTCAGCTAGTGTATTGGCCCTAACTCAGCCAGTGTATTGGTCCTAACTTAGCTAGTGTATTGGTCCTAACTCAGCTAGTGTATTGGTCCTAACTCAGCTAGTGTATTGGTCCTAACTCAGCTAGTGTATTGGCCGTAACTCAGCTGGTGTATTGGCCCAAACTCAGCTAGTGTATTGGGCCCAACTCAGCTAGTGTATTGGTCCTAACTCAGCTAGTGTATTGGTCCTAACTCAGCTAGTGTATTGGTCCTAACTCAGCTGGTGTATTGGTCCTGACTCAGCTAGTGTATTGGCCCTAACTCAGCCAGTGTATTGGTCCTAACTCAGCTAGTGTATTGGTCCTAACTTAAAACCCATATTGGCCCCAACTCAGCTAGTGTATTGGTCCTAACTCGGCTAGTGTATTGGTCCTAACTCAGCTAGTGTAATGGTCCTAACTCAGCTAGTGTATTGGTCCTAACTCGGCTAGTGTATTGGTCCTAACTAAGCCAGTGTATTGGCCCTGACTCAGCTAGTGCTTTGGGCGTAACTCAGCCGGTGTATTGGTCCTAACTCAGCTAGTGTATTGGTCCTAACTCAGCTAGTGTATTGGGCCTGACTCAGCTAGTGTATTGGTCCTAACTCGGCTAGTGTATTGGTCCTAACTAAGCCAGTGTATTGGCCCTAACTAAGCTAGTGTATTGGCCCTGACTCAGCTAGTGTATTGGTCCTAACTAAGCTAGTGTATTGGCCCCGACTCAGCTAGTGTATTGGTCCTAACTCGGCTAGTGTATTGGTCCTAACTCAGCTAGTGTATTGGTCCCAATTCAGCTAGTGTATTGGGCCCAACTCAGCTAGTGTATTGGCCCTAACTCAGCCAGTGTATTGGTCCTAACTCAGCTAGTGTATTGGCCCTAACTCAGCTAGTGTAATGGTCCTAACACGGCTAGTGTAATGGTCCTAACTCAGCTAGTGTATTGGTCCCAACTCAGCTAGTGTATTGGTCCTAACTCAGCTAGTGTATTGGTCCTAACTCAGCTAGTGTATTGGTCCTAACTCAGCTAGTGTATTGGTCCTAACTCAGCTGGTGTATTGGTCCCAACTCAGCTAGTGTATTGGCCCTAACTCAGCTAGTGTATTGGCCCTAACTCAGCTAGAGTATTGGCCCTAACTCAGCTAGTGTATTGGCCCTTACTCAGCTAGTGTATTGGTCCTAACTCAGCTGGTGTATTGGTCCTAACTCAGCTAGTGTATTGGTCCTAACTCAGCTAGTGTATTGGTCCTAACTCAGCTAGTGTATTGGCCCTAACTCAGCTAGTGTATTGGCCCTAACTCAGCTAGTGTATTGGCCAAAACTCAGCTGGTGTATTGGTCCTGACTCAGCTAGTGTATTGGCCCTAACTCAGCTAGTGTATTGGTCCTAACTCAGCTAGTGTATTGGTCCTAACTCGGCTAGTGTATTGGCCCTGACTCAGCTAGTGTATTGGCCCCATTTCAGCTAGTGTATTGGTCCTAACTCAGCTAGTGTATTGGCCCTAACTCAGCTAGAGTATTGGTCCTAACTCATCTAGTGTATTGGCCCTAACTCAGCTAGTGTATTGGTCCTAACTCAGCTAGTGTATTGGCCCTAACTCAGCTAGTGTAATGGTCCTAACACGGCTAGTGTATTGGTCCTAACTCAGCTAGTGTATTGGTCCTAACTCAGATAGTGTATTGGCCCTAACTCAGCTAGTGTATTGGTCCTAACTCAGCTAGTGTATTGGCCCTAACTCAGCTGGTGTAATGGTCCTAACTCAGCTAGTGTATTGACCCTAACTCAGCTGGTGTATTGACCCTAACTCAGCTAGTGTATTGACCCTAACTCAGCTAGTGTAATGGTCCTAACTCAGCTAGTGTATTGACCTTAACTCAGCTAGTGTATTGGCCCCAACTCAGCTAGTGTATTGGCCCTAACTCAGCTAGTGTATGGCCCTAACTCAGCTGGTGTATTGGTCCTAACTCACCTAGTGTATTGGCCCTAACTCAGCTAGTGTATTGGTCCTAACTCAGCCAGTGTATTGGCCCTAACTCAGCTGGTGTATTGGTCCTAACTCAGCTAGTGTATTGGCCCTAACTCAGCTAGAGTATTGGCCCTAACTCAGCTAGTGTATTGGCCCTAACTCAGCTGGTGTATTGGTCCTAACTCAGCTAGTGTATTGGCCCTAACTCAGCTAGTGTATTGGCCCTAACTCAGCCAGTGTATTGACCCTAACTCAGCTGGTGTATTGACCTTAACTCAGCTGGTGTATTGGTCCTAACTCAGCTAGTGTATGGGTCCTTACTCAGCTGGTGTATTGGTCCTAACTCAGCTAGTGTATTGGCCCTAACTCAGCTAGTGTATTGGTCCCAACTCAGCTAGTGTATTGGCCCTAACTCAGCTAGTGTAATGGTCCTAACACGGCTAGTGTAATGGTCCTAACTCAGCTAGTGTATTGACCCTAACTCAGCTGGTGTATTGACCCTAACTCAGCTAGTGTATTGGTCCTAACTCAGCTAGTGTATTGGTCCTAACTCAGCTGGTTTATTGGTCCTAACTCAGCTATCGTATTGGCCCTAACTCAGATAGTGTATTGGTCCTAACTCAGATACTGTATTGGTCCTAACTCAGCTAGTGTATTGGCCCTAACTCAGCTAGTGTATTTGCCCTAACTCAGCTAGTGTAATGGTCCTAACACGGCTAGTTTAATGGTCCTAACTCAGCTAGTGTATTGACCCCAACTCAGCTGGTGTATTGACCCTAACTCAGCTAGTGTAATGGTCCTAACACGGCTAGTGTATTGGTCCTAACTCAGCTAGTGTATTGACCCTAACTCAGCTAGTGTATTGGCCCTAACTCAGCTAGTGTAATGGTCCTAACTCAGCTAGTGTATTGACCCCAACTCAGATAGTGTATTGGTCCTAACTCAGCTAGTGTATTGGCCCCAACTCAGCTAGTGTATTGGCTCTAATTCAGCTAGTGTATTGGTCCCAACTCAGATGAGGTATGGGTCCTAACTCAGCTATTGTATTGGCCCTAACTCAGCTAGTGTATTGGTCCTAACTCAGCTAGTGTATTGGTCCTAACTCAGCTAGTGTATCAAACCTAACTCAGCTAGTGTATCGGTCCTAACTCAGCTAGTGTATTAGACCCAACTCAGCTAGTGTATTGGTCCTTACTCAGCTAGTGTATTGGTCCTAACTCAGCTAGTGTATTGGTCCTAACTCAGCTAGTGTATTGGCTCCAATTCAGCTAGTGTATTGGTCCTAACTCAAATGGGGTATTGGTCCTAACTCAGCTATTGTATTGGCCTTAACTCAGGTAGTGTATCGGCCCTAACTCAACTAGTGTATTGGCTCTAATTCAGCTAGTGTATTGGTCCTAACTCAAATGGGGTAATGGTCCTAACTCAGCTAGTGTATTAGACCTAACTCAGCTAGTGTATCGGTCCTAACTCAGCTAGTGTATTAGACCTAACTCAGCTAGTGTATTGGTCCTAACTCAGCTAGTGTATTGGCTCTAATTCAGCTAGTGTATTGGTCCTAACTCGAATGGGGTATTGGTCCTAACTCAACTATTGTATTGGCCTTAACTCAGGTAGTGTATCGGCCCTAACTCAAATAGTGTATTGGCTCTAATTCAGCTAGTGTATTGGTCCTAACTCAAATGGGGTATTGGTCCTAACTCAGCTATTGTATTGGCCTTAACTCAGGTAGTGTATCGGCCCTAACTCAGCTAGTGTATTGGTCCTAACTCAGCTAGTGTATTGGCTCTAACTCAGCTAGTGTATCGGTCCTAACTCAGCTAGTGTATTGGCTCTAATTCAGCTAGTGTATTGGTCCTAACACAAATGAATATTGGTCCTAACTCAGCTAGTGTATTGGCCTTAACTCAGGTAGTGTATCGGCCCTAACTCAGCGAGTGTATCGGTCCTAACTCAGCTAGTGTATTGGTCCTAACTCAGCTAGTGTAATGGTCCTAACACGGCTAGTGTATTGGTCCTAACTCAGCTAGTGTATTGGTCCTAACTCAGCTAGTGTAATGGCCCTAACTCAGCTAGTGTAATGGTCCTAACTCAGATAGTGTATTGGCCCTAACTCAGCTAGTGTATTGGCTCTAATTCAGCTAGTGTATTGGTCCTAACTCGAATGAATATTGGTCCTAACTCAGCTAGTGTATTGGCCTTAACTCAGGTAGTGTATCGGCCCTAACTCAGCTAGTGTATCGGTCCTAACTCAGCTAGTGTATTGGCTCTAATTCAGCTAGTGTATTGGTCCTAACTCAAATGAATATTGGTCCTAACTCAGCTAGTGTATTGGCCTTAACTCAGGTAGTGTATCGGCCCTAACTCAGCAAGTGTATTGGCTCTAATTCAGCTAGTGTATTGGTCCTAACTCAAATGGGGTAATGGTCCTAACTCAGCTAGTGTATTGGTCCTACCTCAGCTAGTGTATTGGTCCTTACTCAGCTAGTGTATCGGCCCTAACTCAGCTAGTGTATTGGTCCTAACTCAGCTAGTGTATTGGCTCTAACTCAGCTAGTGTATCGGTCCTAACTCAGCTAGTGTATTGGCTCTAATTCAGCTAGTGTATTGGTCCTAACTCAGCTAGTGTATTGGTCCTAACTCAGCTAGTGTATTGACCCCAACTCAGCTAGTGTATTGGCCCTAACTCAGCTAGTGTATTGGCCCTGACTCAGCTAGTGTATTGGCCCCAACTCAGCTAGTGTATTGGCTCTAATTCAGCTAGTGTATTGGTCCTAACTCAGCTATTGTATTGGCCCCGACTCAGCTAGTGTATTGGCCCCAACTCAGCTAGTGTATTGGTCCTAACTCAGCTAGTGTATTGGCCCTCACTCAGCTAGTGTATTGGCCCTGTCTCAGCTAGTGTATTGGTCCTAACTCAGCTAGTGTATTGGCCATAACTCAGCTAGTGTATTGGTCCTAACTCAGCTAGTGTATTGACCCTAACTCAGCTAGTGTATTGGCCCCAACTCAGCTAGTGTATTGGTCCTAACTCAGCTAGTGTATTAGACCTTACTCAGCTAGTGTATTGGTCCTAACTCAGCTAGTGTATTAGACCTAACTCAGCTAGTGTATTGGTCCTAACTCAGCTAGTGTATTGGTCCTAACTCAGCTAGTGTATTAGACCTAACTCAGCTAGTGTATTAGACCTAAATCAGCTAGGGTATTGGTCCTAACTCAGCTAGTGTATTAGACCTAACTCAGCTAGTGTATTAGACCTAAATCAGCTAGGGTATTGGTCCTAACTCAGCTAGTGTATTAGACCTAAATCAGCTAGGGTATTGGTCCTAACTCAGCTAGTGTATTAGACCTAACTCAGCTAGTGTATTGGTACTAACTCAGCTAGTGTATTAGACCTAACTCAGCTAGTGTATTAGACCCAACTCAGATAGTGTATTAGACCTAACTCAGCTAGTGTATTGGTCCTAACTCAGCTAGTGTATTAGACCTAACTCAGCTAAAGTATTGGTCCTAACTCAGCTAGTGTATTGGTCCCAACTCAGCTAGTGTATTAGACCTAACTCAGCTAGTGTATTGGTCCTAACTCAGCTAGTGTATTGGGCCCAACTCAGCTAGTGTATTAGACCTAACTCAGCTAGTGTATCGGTCCTAACTCAGCTAGTGTATTGGCCGTAACTCAGCTGGTGTAATGGTCCTAACTCAGCTAGTGTATTGGTCCTGACTCAGATAGTGTATTGGTCCTTACTCAGCTAGTGTATTGGCCCTAACTCAGCTAGTGTAATGGTCCTAACTCAGCCAGTGTATTGGTCCTTACTAAGCTGGTGTATTGGTCCTAACTCAGCTAGTGTATTGGTCCTAACTCAGCTAGTGTAATGGTCCTAACTAAGCTAGTGTATTGGTCCTTACTCAGCTGGTGTATTAGACCTAACTCAGCTAGTGTATTTGGCCCAACTCAGCTAGTGTATTGGCCCTAACTCAGCTGGTGTATTGGTCCTAACTCAGCTATTGTATTGGTCCTAACTTGAAACCTATATTGGCCCTAACTCAGCTAGTGTATTGGTCCTAACTCAGCTAGTGTAATGGTCCTAACTAAGCTAGTGTATTGGTCCTAAATCAGCTAGTGTATCGGTCCTAACTCAGCTAGTGTATTTGGCCCAACTCAGCTAGTGTATTGGCCCTAACTCAGCTGGTGTATTGGTCCTAACTCAGCTATTGTATTGGTCCTAACTTGAAACCTATATTGGCCCTAACTCAGCTAGTGTATTGATCCTAACTCAGCTATTGTATTGGTCCTAACTTGAAACCTATATTGGCCCTAACTCAGCCGGTGTATCGGTCCTAACTCAGCTAGTGTATGGGTCCTTACTTGAAACCTATATTGGCCCTAACTCAGCCAGTGTATTGGTCCTGACTCAGCTAGTGTATTGGCCCTGACTCAGCTAGTGTATCGGTCCTAACTCAGCTAGTGTATTGGTCCTGACTCAGCTAGTGTATCGGTCCTAACTCAGCTAGTGTATTGGCTCTAATTCAGCCAGTGTATTGGTCCTAACTCAGCTAGTGTATGGGTCCTTACTTGAAACCTATATTGGCCCCAACTCAGCTAGTGTATTGGTCCTGACTCAGCGAGTGTATTGGCCCCTACTCAGCTAGTGTATCGGTCCTAACTCAGCTAGTGTATTGGCTCTAATTCAGCTAGTGTATTGGTCCTAACTCAGCTATTGTATTGGCCCTAACTCAGCTAGTGTATTGGCTCTAATTCAGCCAGTGTATTGGTCCTAACTCAGCTGGTGTATTGGTCCTAACTCAGCTAGTGTATTGGTCCTAACTCAGCTAGTGTAATGGTCCTAACTCAGCTAGTGTATTGGTCCTAACTCAGCTTGTGTATTGGTCCTAACTCAGATAGTGTATTGGTCCTAACTCAGCTGGTGTATTGGTCCCAACTCAGCTAGTGTATTGGCCCTGACTCAGCTAGTGTATTGGCCCTAACTCAGCTGGTGTATTTGGCCCAACTCAGCTAGTGTATTGGCCCTAACTCAGCTAGTGTATTGGCCCTAACTCAGCTAGTGTATTGGCCCTAACTCAGCTAGTGTATTGGCCCTAACTCAGCTAGTGTATTTGGCCCAACTCAGCTAGTGGATTGGCCCTAACTCAGCTAGTGTATTGGTCCTAACTCAGCTAGTGTATTCGTCCCAACTCAGCTGGTGTATTAGACCTAATTCAGCTAGTTTATTGGACCTAACTCAGCTAGTGTATTGGTCCTAACTCAGCTAGTGTATTGGCCGTAACTCAGCTGGTGTATTGGTCCTAACTCAGCTAGTGTATTGGTCCTAACTTGAAACCTATATCGGCCCTAACTCAGCTAGTGTATTGGTCCTGACTCAGCTAGTGTATTGGCCATTACTCAGCTAGTGTATTGGCCCTACCTCAGCCAGTGTATTGGCCCTAACTCAGCTAGTGTATTTGGCCCAACTCAGCTAGTGTATTGGCCCTAACTCAGCTAGTGTATTGGTCCTAACTCAGCTAGTGTATTCGTCCTAACTCAGCTGGTGTATTAGACCTAATTCAGCTAGTTTATTGGACCTAACTCAGCTAGTGTATTGGTCCTAACTCAGCTAGTGTATTGGCCGTAACTCAGCTGGTGTATTGGTCCTAACTCAGCTAGTGTATTGGTCCTAACTTGAAACCTATATCGGCCCTAACTCAGCTAGTGTATTGGTCCTGACTCAGCCAGTGTATTGGCCATGACTCAGCTAGTGTATTGGCCGTAACTCAGCCGGTGTATTGGTCCTAACTCAGCTAGTGTAATGGTCCCAACTCAGAAGTGTATTGGTCCTAACTCAGCTGGTGTATTAGACCTAACTCAGCTAGTGTATTTGGCCCAACTCAGCTAGTGTATTGGCCCTAACTCAGCTAGTGTATTCGTCCTAACTCAGCTGGTGTATTAGACCTAACTCAGCTAGTGTATTAGACCTAACTCAGCTAGTGTATTGGTCCTAACTCAGCTAGTGTATTGGCCGTAACTCAGCTGGTGTATTGGTCCTAACTCAGCTATTGTTTTGGTCCTAACTTGAAACCTATATTGGCCCTAACTCAGCTAGTGTATCGGTCCTAACTCAGCTAGTGTATTGGCTCTAATTCAGCTAGTGTATTGGTCCTAACTCAGCTATTGTATTGGCCCTAACTCAGCTAGTGTATTGATCCTAACTGAGCTATCGTATTGGCCCTCACTCAGCTATTGTATTGGTCCCAACTCAGCTATTGTATTGGCCCTAACTCAGCTAGTGTATTGGTCCTAACTCAGCAAGTGTATTGGTCCTAACTCAGCTATTGTATTGGCCCTTACTCAGCTATTGTATTGGCCCTAACTCAGCTAGTGTATTGGCTCCAACTCAGCTTTTGTATTGGTCCTAACTCGGCTATTGTATTAGCTCTAATTCAGCTAGTGTACTGGTCCTAACTCAGCTATTGTATTGGCCCTAACTCAGCTATTGTATTGGCCCTAACTCAGCTAGTGTATTGGCTCTAATTCAGCTAGTGTATTGGTCCTAACTCAGCTAGTGTATTGGTCCTAACTCAACTATTGTATTGGCCCTAACTCAGCTATTGTATTGGCCCCAACTCAGCTAGTGTATTGGTCCTAACTCAGATAGTGTATTGGTCCTAACTCAGCTATTGTATTGGCCTCAACTCAGCTATTGTATTGGTCCTAACTCAGCTAGTGTATTGGTCATAACTCAGCTATTGTATTGGCCCTAACTCGGCTAGTGTATTGGTCCTAACTAAGCCAGTGTATTGGTCCTAACTCAGCTAGTGTATTGGTCCTAACTTGAAACCTATATTGGTCCTAACTCAGCTAGTGTATTGTTCCCAACTCAGCTAGTGTATTGGTCCTAACTCAGCTGGTGTAATGGTCCTAACTCAGCTAGTGTATTGGTCCTAACTTGAAACCTATATTGGTCCTAACTCAGCTAGTGTATTGGTCCTAACTCAGCTAGTGTATTGGTCCTAACTCAGCAGGTGTAATGGTCCTAACTCAGCTAGTGTATTGGTCCTAACTCAGCTAGTGTATTGGCCCTAACTCAACTAGTGTATTGGCCCTAACTCAGATAGTGTATTGGTCCTAACTCAGCTGGTGTATTGGTCCTAACTCAGCTAGTGTATTGGCCCTGACTCAGATAGTGTATTGGTCCTAACTCAGATACTGTATTGGACCTAGCTCAGCTAGTGTATTGGCCCTAACTCAGATACTGTATTGGCCCTAACTCAGATAGTGTATTGGTCCTAACTCAGATACTGTATTGGTCCTAACTCAGCTAGTGTATTGGTCCTAACTCAGCTAGTGTATTGGTCCTAACTCAGCTGGTGTATTGGTCCTAACTCAGCTAGTGTATTGGCCCTAACTCAGATAGTGAATTGGTCCTAACTCAGATAGTGTATCGGTCCTAACTCAGCTAGTGTATTGGTCCTAACTCAGCTAGTGTATTGGTCCTAACTCAGCTGGTGTATTGGTCCTAACTCAGCTAGTGTATTGGCCCTAACTCAGATAGTGTATTGGTCCTAACTCAGCTAGTGTATTGGACCTAACTCAGCTGGTGTATTAGTCCTATCTCAGCTGGTGTATTAGTCCTATCTCAGCTAGTGTATTGGTCCTAACTCAGCTAGTGTATTGGACCTAACTCAGCTGGTGTATTGGCCCTAACTCAGATAGTGAATTGGTCCTAACTCAGCTAGTGTATTGGTCCTAACTCAGCTAGTGTATTAGGCCTAACTCAGCTAGTGTATTGGTCCTAACTCAGCTAGTGTATTGGTCCTAACTCAGCTAGTGTATTAGACCTAACTCAGCTAGTGTATTAGACCTAAATCAGCTAGGGTATTGGTCCTAACTCAGCTAGTGTATTAGACCTAACTCAGCTAGTGTATTAGACCTAAATCAGCTAGGGTATTGGTCCTAACTCAGCTAGTGTATTAGACCTAAATCAGCTAGGGTATTGGTTTTAACTCAGCTAGTGTATTAGACCTAACTCAGCTAGTGTATTGGTCCTAACTCAGCTAGTGTATTAGACCTAACTCAGCTAGTGTATTAGACCCAACTCAGCTAGTGTATTAGACCTAACTCAGCTAGTGTATTGGTCCTAACTCAGCTAGTGTATTAGACCTAACTCAGCTAAAGTATTGGTCCTAACTCAGCTAGTGTATTGGTCCCAACTCAGCTAGTGTATTAGACCTAACTCAGCTAGTGTATTGGTCCTAACTCAGCTAGTGTATTGGGCCCAACTCAGCTAGTGTATTAGACCTAACTCAGCTAGTGTATTGGTCCTAACTCAGCTAGTGTATTGGCCGTAACTCAGCTGGTGTAATGGTCCTAACTTGAAACCTATATTAACCCTACCTCAGCCAGTGTATTGGTCCTGACTCAGATAGTGTATTGGTCCTTACTCAGCTAGTGTATTGGCCCTAACTCAGCTAGTGTAATGGTCCTAACTCAGCCAGTGTATTGGTCTTTACTAAGCTGGTGTATTGGTCCTAACTCAGCTAGTGTATTGGTCCTAACTCAGCTAGTTTAATGGTCCTAACTAAGCTAGTGTATTGGTCCTAACTCAGCTGGTGTATTAGACCTAACTCAGCTAGTGTATTTGGCCTAACTCAGCTAGTGTATTGGCCCTAACTCAGCTGGTGTATTGGTCCTAACTCAGCTATTGTATTGGTCCTAACTTGAAACCTATATTGGCCCTAACTCAGCTAGTGTATTGGTCCTGACTCAGCTAGTGTATGGGTCCTTACTTGAAACCTATATTGGCCCCAACTCAGCCAGTGTATTGGTCCTGACTCAGCTAGTGTATTGGCCCTGACTCAGCTAGTGTATTGGCCGTAACTCAGCCGGTGTATCGGTCCTAACTCAGCTAGTGTATGGGTCCTTACTTGAAACCTATATTGGCCCTAACTCAGCCAGTGTATTGGTCCTGACTCAGCTAGTGTATTGGCCCTGACTCAGCTAGTGTATCGGTCCTAACTCAGCTAGTGTATCGGTCCTGACTCAGCTAGTGTATCGGTCCTAACTCAGCTAGTGTATTGGCTCCAATTCAGCCAGTGTATTGGTCCTAACTCAGCTAGTGTATGGGTCCTTACTTGAAACCTATATTGGCCCCAACTCAGCTAGTGTATTGGTCCTGACTCAGCTAGTGTATTGGCCCTGACTCAGCTAGTGTATCGGTCCTAACTCAGCTAGTGTATTGGCTCTAATTCAGCTAGTGTATTGGTCCTAACTCAGCTATTGTATTGGCCCTAACTCAGCTAGTGTATTGGCTCTAATTCAGCCAGTGTATTGGTCCTAACTCAGCTGGTGTATTGGTCCTAACTCAGCTAGTGTATTGGTCCTAACTCAGCTAGTGTAATGGTCCTAACTCAGCTAGTGTATTGGTCCTAACTCAGCTGGTGTATTAGACCTAACTCAGCTAGTGTATTTGGCCCAACTCAGCTAGTGTATTGGCCCTAACTCAGCTAGTGTATTGGTCCTAACTCAGCTAGTGTATTCGTCCCAACTCAGCTGGTGTATTAGACCTAATTCAGCTAGTTTATTAGACCTAACTCAGCTAGTGTATTGGTCCTAACTCAGCTAGTGTATTGGCCGTAACTCAGCTGGTGTATTGGTCCTAACTCAGCTAGTGTATTGGTCCTAACTTGAAACCTATATCGGCCCTAACTCAGCTAGTGTATTGGTCCTGACTCAGCTAGTGTATTGACCATGACTCAGCTAGTGTATTGGCCGTAACTCAGCCGGTGTATTGGTCCTAACTCAGCTAGTGTCATGGTCCCAACTCAGAAGTGTATTGGTCCTAACTCAGCTGGTGTATTAGACCTAACTCAGCCAGTGTATTTGGCCCAACTCAGCTAGTGTATTGGCCCTAACTCAGCTAGTGTATTCGTCCTAACTCAGCTGGTGTATTAGACCTAACTCAGCTAGTGTATTAGACCTAACTCAGCTAGTGTATTGGTCCTAACTCAGCTAGTGTATTGGCCGTAACTCAGCTGGTGTATTGGCCGTAACTCAGCTGGTGTATTGGTCCTAACTTGAAACCTATATTGGCCCTAACTCAGCTAGTGTATTGGCTCTGACTCAGCTAGTGTATCGGTCCTAACTCAGCTAGTGTATTGGCTCTAATTCAGCTAGTGTATTGGTCCTAACTCAGCTATTGTATTGGCCCTAACTCAGCTAGTGTATTGATCCTAACTGAGCTATCGTATTGGCCCTCACTCAGCTATTGTATTGGTCCCAACTCAGCTATTGTATTGGCCCTAACTCAGCTAGTGTATTGGTCCTAACTCAGCAAGTGTATTGGTCCTAACTCAGCTATTGTATTGGCCCTTACTCAGCTATTGTATTGGCCCTAACTCAGCTAGTGTATTGGCTCCAACTCAGCTTTTGTATTGGTCCTAACTCGGCTATTGTATTGGCTCTAATTCAGCTAGTGTACTGGTCCTAACTCAGCTATTGTATTGGCCCTAACTCAGCCATTGTATTGGCCCTAACTCAGCTAGTGTATTGGCTCTAATTCAGCTAGTGTATTGGTCCTAACTCAGCTAGTGTATTGGCCATAACTCAACTATTGTATTGGCCCTAACTCAGCTATTGTATTGGCCCCAACTCAGCTAGTGTATTGGTCCTAACTCAGATAGTGTATTGGTCCTAACTCAGCTATTGTATTGGCCTCAACTCAGCTATTGTATTGGTCCTAACTCAGCTAGTGTATTGGTCCTAACTCAGCTAGTGTATTGGTCCTAACTCAGCTAGTGTATTGGTCCTAACTCAGCTAGTGTATTGGCCATAACTCAACTATTGTATGGGCCCTAACTCAGCTATTGTATTGGCCCCAACTCAGCTAGTGTATTGGTCCTAACTCAGATAGTGTATTGGTCCTAACTCAGCTAGTGTATTGGTCCTAACTCAGATAGTGTATTGGTCCTAACTCAGCTATTGTATTGGCCTCAACTCAGCTATTGTATTGGTCCTAACTCAGCTAGTGTATTGGTCCTAACTCAGCTAGTGTATTGGTCCTAACTCAGCTAGTGTATTGGTCCTAACTCAGCTAGTGTATTGGCCATAACTCAACTATTGTATTGGCCCTAACTCAGCTATTGTATTGGCCCCAACTCAGCTAGTGTATTGGTCCTAACTCAGATAGTGTATTGGTCCTAACTCAGCTATTGTATTGGCCTCAACTCAGCTATTGTATTGGTCCTAACTCAGCTAGTGTATTGGTCCTAACTCGGCTATTGTATTGGCCCTAACTCAGCTATTGTATTGGTCCTAACTAAGCCAGTGTATTGGTCCTAACTCAGCTAGTGTATTGGTCCTAACTTGAAACCTATATTGGTCCTAAATCAGCTAGTGTATTGTTCCCAACTCAGCTAGTGTATTGGTCCTAACTCAGCTAGTGTATTGGCCCACACTCAGCTAGTGTATTGGTCCTAACTCAGCTAGTGTATTGGTCCTAACTTGAAACCTATATTGGTCCTAACTCAGCTAGTGTATTGGTCCTAACTCAGCTAGTGTATTAGTCCTAACTCAGCAGGTGTAATGGTCCTAACTCAGCTAGTGTATTGGTCCTAACTCAGCTAGTGTATTGGCCCTAACTCAACCAGTGTATTGGCCCTAACTCAGATAGTGTATTGGTCCTAACTCAGCTGGTGTATTGGTCCTAACTCAGCTAGTGTATTGGCCCTGACTCAGATAGTGTATTGGTCCTAACTCAGATACTGTATTGGACCTAGCTCAGCTAGTGTATTGGCCCTAACTCAGATACTGTATTGGCCCTAACTCAGATAGTGTATTGGTCCTAACTCAGATACTGTATTGGTCCTAACTCAGCTAGTGTATTGGTCCTAACTCAGCTAGTGTATTGGTCCTAACTCAGCTGGTGTATTGGTCCTAACTCAGCTAGTGTATTGGCCCTAACTCAGATAGTGAATTGGTCCTAACTCAGATAGTGTATTGGTCCTAACTCAGCTAGTGTATTGGTCCTAACTCAGCTAGTGTATTGGTCCTAACTCAGCTGGTGTATTGGTCCTAACTCAGCTAGTGTATTGGCCCTAACTCAGATAGTGTATTGGTCCTAACTCAGCTAGTGTATTGGACCTAACTCAGCTGGTGTATTAGTCCTATCTCAGCTGGTGTATTAGTCCTATCTCAGCTAGTGTATTGGTCCTAACTCAGCTAGTGTATTGGACCTAACTCAGCTGGTGTATTGGCCCTAACTCAGGTAGTGAAATTGGTCCTAACTCAGATAGTGTATTGGTCCCAACTCAGCTAGTGTATTGGTCCTAACTCAGCTAGTGTATTGGTCCTAATTCAGATAGTGTATTGGTCCTAACTCAGCTAGTGTATTGGTCCTAACTCAGCTAGTGTATTAGTCCTATCTCAGCTGGTGTATTAGTCCTATCTCAGCTAGTGTATTGGTCCTACCTCAGCTAGTGTATTGGACCTAACTCAGCTGGTGTATTAGTCCTATCTCAGCTAGTGTATTGGTCCTAACTCAGCTAGTGTATTGGTCCTAACTCAGCTGGTGTATTAGTCCTATCTCAGCTGGTGTATTGGTCCTAACTCAGCTAGTGTATTGGTCCTAACTCAGCTAGTGTATTGGCCCTAACTCAGCTAGTGTATTGGCCCTAACTCAGCTAGTGTATTGACCCTAACTCAGATAGTGTAATGGTCCTGACTTGACACCTATATTTTGTCCTAACTCAGCTAGTGTATTGGTCCTAACTCAGCTAGTGTATTGATCCTAACTCAGCTAGTGTATTGGCCCTAACTCAGCTAGTGTATTGGTCCTAACTCAGCTAGTGTATTGGCCCTAACTCAGCTAGTGTAATGGTCCTAACACGGCTAGTGTAATGGTCCTAACTCAGCTAGTGTATTGGTCCCAACTCAGCTAGTGTATTGGTCCTAACTCAGCTAGTGTATTGGTCCTAACTCAGCTAGTGTATTGGCCCCAACTCAGATACTGTATTGGTCCTAACTCAGCTAGTGTATTGGTCCTAACTCGGCTAGTGTATTGGCCCTGACTCAGATACTGTATTGGTCCTAACTCAGCTAGTGTATTGGTCCTAACTCAGCTAGTGTATTGGTCCTAACTCAGATACTGTATTGGTCCTAACTCAGCTAGTGTATTGGTCCTAACTCAGCTAGTGTATTGGCCCCAACTCAGCTAGTGTATTGGTCCTAACTCAGCTGGTGTATTGGTCCTAACTCAGCTAGTGTATTGGTCCTAACTCAGCTAGTGTATTGGCCCCAACTCAGCTAGTGTATTGGTCCTAACTCAGCTGGTGTATTGGTCCTAATTCAGCTAGTGTATTGGTCCCAACTCAGCTAGTGTATTGGCCCAAACTCAGCTAGTGTATTGGCCCTAACTCAGCTAGAGTATTGGCCCTAACTCAGCTAGTGTATTGACCCTAACTCAGCTAGTGTATTGGTCCTAACTCAGCTGGTGTATTGGTCCTAACTCAGCTAGTGTATTGGTCCTAACTCAGCTAGTGTATTGGTCCTAACTCAGCTAGTGTATTGGCCCTAACTCAGCTAGTGTATTGGCCCTAACTCAGCTAGTGTATTGGCCCTAACTCAGCTGGTGTATTGGTCCTGACTCAGCTAGTGTATTGGCCCTAACTCAGCTAGTGTATTGGTCCTAACTCAGCTAGTGTATTGGTCCTAACTCGGCTAGTGTATTGGCCCTGACTCAGCTAGTGTATTGGCCCCATTTCAGCTAGTGTATTGGTCTTAACTCAGCTAGTGTATTGGCCCTAACTCAGCTAGAGTATTGGTCCTAACTCAGCTAGTGTATTGGCCCTAACTCAGCTAGTGTATTGGTCCTAACTCAGCTAGTGTATTGGCCCTAACTCAGCTAGTGTAATGGTCCTAACACGGCTAGTGTATTGGTCCTAACTCAGCTAGTGTATTGGTCCTAACTCAGCTAGTGTATTGGCCCTAACTCAGCTAGTGTATTGGTCCTAACTCAGCTAGTGTATTGGCCCTAACTCAGCTAGAGTATTGGCCCTAACTCAGCTAGTGTATTGGCCCTAACTCAGCTAGTGTATTGGTCCTAACTCAGCTAGTGTATTGGCCCTAACTCAGCTAGAGTATTGGCCCTAACTCAGCTGGTGTATTGGTCCTAACTCAGCTAGTGTATTGGTCCTAACTCAGCTAGTGTATTGGCCCTAACTCAGCTAGAGTATTGGCCCTGACTCAGCTAGTGTATTGGCCCTAACTCAGCTGGTGTATTGGTCCTAACTCAGCTAGTGTATTGGCCCTAACTCAGCTAGTGTATTGGTCCTAACTCAGCTAGTGTATTGGCCCTAACTCAGCTGGTGTAATGGTCCTAACTCAGCTAGTGTATTGACCCTGACTCAGCTGGTGTATTGACCCTAACTCAGCTAGTGTATTGACCCTAACTCAGCTAGTGTAATGGTCCTAACTCAGCTAGTGTATTGACCTCAACTCAGCTAGTGTATTGGCCCCAACTCAGCTAGTGTATTGGCCCTAACTCAGCTAGTGTATGGCCCTAACTCAGCTGGTGTATTGGTCCTAACTCACCTAGTGTATTGGCCCTAACTCAGCTAGTGTATTGGTCCTAACTCAGCCAGTGTATTGGCCCTAACTCAGCTGGTGTATTGGTCCTAACTCAGCTATTGTATTGGCCCTAACTCAGCTAGAGTATTGGCCCTAACTCAGCTAGTGTATTGGCCCTAACTCAGCTGGTGTATTGGTCCTAACTCAGCTTGTGTATTGGCCCTAACTCAGCTAGTGTATTGGCCCTAACTCAGCCAGTGTATTGACCCTAACTCAGCTGGTGTATTGACCTTAATTCAGCTGGTGTATTGGTCCTAACTCAGCTAGTGTATGGGTCCTCACTCAGCTGGTGTATTGGTCCTAACTCAGCTAGTGTATTGGCCCTAACTCAGCTAGTGTATTGGTCCCAACTCAGCTAGTGTATTGGCCCTAACACAGCTAGTGTAATGGTCCTAACACGGCTAGTGTGATGGTCCTAACTCAGCTAGTGTATTGACCCTAACTCAGCTGGTGTATTGACCCTAACTCAGCTAGTGTATTGGTCCTAACTCAGCTAGTGTATTGGTCCTAACTCAGCTGGTTTATTGGTCCTAACTCAGCTATCGTATTGGCCCTAACTCAGATAGTGTATTGGTCCTAACTCAGATACTGTATTGGTCCTAACTCAGCTAGTGTATTGGCCCTAACTCAGCTAGTGTATTTGCCCTAACTCAGCTAGTGTAATGGTCCTAACACGGCTAGTTTAATGGTCCTAACTCAGCTAGTGTATTGACCCCAACTCAGCTGGTGTATTGACCCTAACTCGGCTAGTTTAATGGTCCTAACACGGCTAGTGTAATGGTCCTAACTCAGCTAGTGTATTGACCCTAACTCAGCTAGTGTATTGGCCCTAACTCAGCTAGTGTAATGGTCCTAACTCAGCTAGTGTATTGACCCCAACTCAGATAGTGTATTGGTCCTAACTCAGCTAGTGTATTGGTCCTAACTCAGCTAGTGTATTGGCCCCAACTCAGCTAGTGTATTGGCTCTAATTCAGCTAGTGTATTGGTCCCAACTCAGATGAGGTATGGGTCCTAACTCAGCTATTGTATTGGCCCTAACTCAGCTAGTGTATTGGCCCTAACTCAGCTAGTGTATTGGTCCTAACTCAGCTAGTGTATTGGTCCTAACTCAGCTAGTGTATTGGCCCTAACTCAGCTAGAGTATTGGCCCTAACTCAGCTAGTGTATTGGCCCTAACTCAGCTGGTGTATTGGTCCTAACTCAGCTTGTGTATTGGCCCTAACTCAGCTAGTGTATTGGCCCTAACTCAGCCAGTGTATTGACCCTAACTCAGCTGGTGTATTGACCTTAACTCAGCTGGTGTATTGGTCCTAACTCAGCTAGTGTATGGGTCCTCACTCAGCTGGTGTATTGGTCCTAAATCAGCTAGTGTATTGGCCCTAACTCAGCTAGTGTATTGGTCCCAACTCAGCTAGTGTATTGGCCCTAACACAGCTAGTGTATTGGTCCTAACTCAGCTATTGTATTGGTCCTAACTCAGCTAGTGTATTGGCCCTAACTCAGCTAGTGTATTTGCCCTAACTCAGCTAGTGTAATGGTCCTAACACGGCTAGTTTAATGGTCCTAACTCAGCTAGTGTATTGACCCCAACTCAGCTGGTGTATTGACCCTAACTCGGCTAGTTTAATGGTCCTAACACGGCTAGTGTAATGGTCCTAACTCAGCTAGTGTATTGACCCTAACTCAGCTAGTGTATTGGCCCTAACTCGGATAGTGTATTGGTCCTAGCTCAGATAGTGTATTGGTCCTAACTCAGCTAGTGTATTGGCCCCAACTCAGCTAGTGTATTGGCTCTAATTCAGCTAGTGTATTGGTCCCAACTCAGATGAGGTATGGGTCCTAACTCAGCTATTGTATTGGCCCTAACTCAGCTAGTGTATTGGTCCTAACTCAGCTAGTGTATTGGTCCTAACTCAGCTAATGTATTGGTCCTAACTCAGCTAGTGTATTGGTCCTAACTCAAATGGGGTATTGGTCCTAACTCAGCTAGTGTATTGGTCCTAACTCAGCTAATGTATTGGTCCTAACTCAGCTAGTGTATTGGTCCTAACTCAAATGGGGTATTGGTCCTAACTCAGCTAGTGTATTGGCTCTAATTCAGCTAGTGTATTGGTCCTAACTCAAATGGGGTATTGGTCCTAACTCAGCTAGTGTATTGGCTCTAATTCAGCTAGTGTATTGGTCCCAACTCAGATGAGGTATGGGTCCTAACTCAGCTATTGTATTGGCCATAACTCAGCTAGTGTATTGGTCCTAACTCAGCTATTGTATTGGCTCTAATTCAGCTAGTGTATTGGTCCTAACTAAAATGGGGTATTGGTCCTAACTCAGCTATTGTATTGGCCCTAACTCAGCTAGTGTATTGGCCCTGACTCAGCTAGTGTATTGGCCCCAACTCAGCTAGTGTATTGGCCCTGACTCAGCTAGTGTATTGGCCCCAACTCAGCTAGTGTATTGGCTCTAATTCAGCTAGTGTATTGGTCCTAACTCAGATGGGGTATTGGTCCTAACTCAGCTCTTGTATTGGCCCCGACTCAGCTAGTGTATTGGCCCTAACTCAGCTAGTGTATTGGCCCTAACTCAGCTAGTGTATTGGCCCTGACTCAGCTAGTGTATTGGCCCCAACTCAGCTAGTGTATTGGCTCTAATTCAGCTAGTGTATTGGTCCTAACTCAGATGGGGTATTGGTCCTAACTCAGCTATTGTATTGGCCCCGACTCAGCTAGTGTATTGGTCCTAACTCAGCTAGTGTATTGGCCCTAACTCAGCTAGTGTATTGGCCCTGACTCAGCTAGTGTATTGGTCCTAACTCAGCTAGTGTATTGGCCATAACTCAGCTAGTGTATTGGTCCTAACTCAGCTAGTGTATTGACCCTAACTCAGCTAGTGTATCAAACCTAACTCAGCTAGTGTATTGGTCCTAACTCAGCTAGTGTATTGGGCCCAACTCAGCTAGTGTATTGGACCTAACTCAGCTAGTGTATTGGTCCTAACTCAGCTAGTGTATTAGACATAACTCAGCTAGTGTATTGGTCCTAACTCAGCTAGTGTATTGGTCCTAACTCAGCTAGTGTATTAGACCTAACTCAGCTAGTGTATTAGACCTAAATCAGCTAGTGTATTGGTCCTAACTCAGCTAGTGTATTAGACCTAACTCAGCTAGTGTATTGGTCCTAACTCAGCTAGTGTATTGGTCCTAACTCAGCTAGTGTATTAGACCCAACTCAGCTAGTGTATTAGACCTAACTCAGCTAGTGTATTGGTCCTAACTCAGCTAGTGTATTGGACCTAACTCAGCTAAAGTGTTGGTCCTAACTCAGCTAGTGTATTGGTCCCAACTCAGCTAGTGTATTAGACCTAACTCAGCTAGTGTATTGGTCCTAACTCAGCTAGTGTATTGGGCCCAACTCAGCTAGTGTATTAGACCTAACTTAGCTAGTGTATTGGTCCTAACTCAGCTAGTGTATTGGCCGTAACTCAGCTGGTGTAATGGTCCTAACTTGAAACCTATATTAACCCTACCTCAGCCAGTGTATTGGTCCTGACTCAGATAGTGTATTGGTCCTAACTCAGCTAGTGTATTGGTCCTAACTCAGCTGGTGTATTAGATCTAACTCAGCTAGTGTATTGGTCCTAACTCAGCTGGTGTATTGGTCCTAACTCAGCTAGTGTATTGGTCCTAACTCAGATAGTGTATTGGTCCTAACTCAGCTAGTGTATTGGTCCTAACTCAGCTAGTGTATTGGTCCTAACTCAGCTAGTGTATTGGTCCTAACTCAGCTAGTGTATTGGTCCTAACTCAGCTGGTGTATTGGTCCCAACTCAGCTAGTGTATTGGCCCTGACTCAGCTAGTGTATTGGCCCTAACTCAGCTGGTGTATTTGGCCCAACTCAGCTAGTGTATTGGCCCTAACTCAGCTAGTGTATTGGCCCTAACTCAGCTAGTGTATTGGCCCTAACTCAGCTAGTGTATTGGCCCTAACTCAGCTAGTGTATTTGGCCCAACTCAGCTAGTGGATTGGCCCTAACTCAGCTAGTGTATTGGTCCTAACTCAGCTAGTGTATTCGTCCCAACTCAGCTGGTGTATTAGACCTAATTCAGCTAGTTTATTGGACCTAACTCAGCTAGTGTATTGGTCCTAACTCAGCTAGTGTATTGGCCGTAACTCAGCTGGTGTATTGGTCCTAACTCAGCTAGTGTATTGGTCCTAACTTGAAACCTATATCGGCCCTAACTCAGCTAGTGTATTGGTCCTGACTCAGCTAGTGTATTGGCCATTACTCAGCTAGTGTATTGGCCCTACCTCAGCCAGTGTATTGGCCCTAACTCAGCTAGTGTATTTGGCCCAACTCAGCTAGTGTATTGGCCCTAACTCAGCTAGTGTATTGGTCCTAACTCAGCTAGTGTATTCGTCCTAACTCAGCTGGTGTATTAGACCTAATTCAGCTAGTTTATTGGACCTAACTCAGCTAGTGTATTGGTCCTAACTCAGCTAGTGTATTGGCCGTAACTCAGCTGGTGTATTGGTCCTAACTCAGCTAGTGTATTGGTCCTAACTTGAAACCTATATCGGCCCTAACTCAGCTAGTGTATTGGTCCTGACTCAGCCAGTGTATTGGCCATGACTCAGCTAGTGTATTGGCCGTAACTCAGCCGGTGTATTGGTCCTAACTCAGCTAGTGTAATGGTCCCAACTCAGAAGTGTATTGGTCCTAACTCAGCTGGTGTATTAGACCTAACTCAGCTAGTGTATTTGGCCCAACTCAGCTAGTGTATTGGCCCTAACTCAGCTAGTGTATTCGTCCTAACTCAGCTGGTGTATTAGACCTAACTCAGCTAGTGTATTAGACCTAACTCAGCTAGTGTATTGGTCCTAACTCAGCTAGTGTATTGGCCGTAACTCAGCTGGTGTATTGGTCCTAACTCAGCTATTGTTTTGGTCCTAACTTGAAACCTATATTGGCCCTAACTCAGCTAGTGTATCGGTCCTAACTCAGCTAGTGTATTGGCTCTAATTCAGCTAGTGTATTGGTCCTAACTCAGCTATTGTATTGGCCCTAACTCAGCTAGTGTATTGATCCTAACTGAGCTATCGTATTGGCCCTCACTCAGCTATTGTATTGGTCCCAACTCAGCTATTGTATTGGCCCTAACTCAGCTAGTGTATTGGTCCTAACTCAGCAAGTGTATTGGTCCTAACTCAGCTATTGTATTGGCCCTTACTCAGCTATTGTATTGGCCCTAACTCAGCTAGTGTATTGGCTCCAACTCAGCTTTTGTATTGGTCCTAACTCGGCTATTGTATTAGCTCTAATTCAGCTAGTGTACTGGTCCTAACTCAGCTATTGTATTGGCCCTAACTCAGCTATTGTATTGGCCCTAACTCAGCTAGTGTATTGGCTCTAATTCAGCTAGTGTATTGGTCCTAACTCAGCTAGTGTATTGGTCCTAACTCAACTATTGTATTGGCCCTAACTCAGCTATTGTATTGGCCCCAACTCAGCTAGTGTATTGGTCCTAACTCAGATAGTGTATTGGTCCTAACTCAGCTATTGTATTGGCCTCAACTCAGCTATTGTATTGGTCCTAACTCAGCTAGTGTATTGGTCATAACTCAGCTATTGTATTGGCCCTAACTCGGCTAGTGTATTGGTCCTAACTAAGCCAGTGTATTGGTCCTAACTCAGCTAGTGTATTGGTCCTAACTTGAAACCTATATTGGTCCTAACTCAGCTAGTGTATTGTTCCCAACTCAGCTAGTGTATTGGTCCTAACTCAGCTGGTGTAATGGTCCTAACTCAGCTAGTGTATTGGTCCTAACTTGAAACCTATATTGGTCCTAACTCAGCTAGTGTATTGGTCCTAACTCAGCTAGTGTATTGGTCCTAACTCAGCAGGTGTAATGGTCCTAACTCAGCTAGTGTATTGGTCCTAACTCAGCTAGTGTATTGGCCCTAACTCAACTAGTGTATTGGCCCTAACTCAGATAGTGTATTGGTCCTAACTCAGCTGGTGTATTGGTCCTAACTCAGCTAGTGTATTGGCCCTGACTCAGATAGTGTATTGGTCCTAACTCAGATACTGTATTGGACCTAGCTCAGCTAGTGTATTGGCCCTAACTCAGATACTGTATTGGCCCTAACTCAGATAGTGTATTGGTCCTAACTCAGATACTGTATTGGTCCTAACTCAGCTAGTGTATTGGTCCTAACTCAGCTAGTGTATTGGTCCTAACTCAGCTGGTGTATTGGTCCTAACTCAGCTAGTGTATTGGCCCTAACTCAGATAGTGAATTGGTCCTAACTCAGATAGTGTATCGGTCCTAACTCAGCTAGTGTATTGGTCCTAACTCAGCTAGTGTATTGGTCCTAACTCAGCTGGTGTATTGGTCCTAACTCAGCTAGTGTATTGGCCCTAACTCAGATAGTGTATTGGTCCTAACTCAGCTAGTGTATTGGACCTAACTCAGCTGGTGTATTAGTCCTATCTCAGCTGGTGTATTAGTCCTATCTCAGCTAGTGTATTGGTCCTAACTCAGCTAGTGTATTGGACCTAACTCAGCTGGTGTATTGGCCCTAACTCAGATAGTGAATTGGTCCTAACTCAGCTAGTGTATTGGTCCTAACTCAGCTAGTGTATTAGACCTAACTCAGCTAGTGTATTGGTCCTAACTCAGCTAGTGTATTGGTCCTAACTCAGCTAGTGTATTAGACCTAACTCAGCTAGTGTATTAGACCTAAATCAGCTAGGGTATTGGTCCTAACTCAGCTAGTGTATTAGACCTAACTCAGCTAGTGTATTAGACCTAAATCAGCTAGGGTATTGGTCCTAACTCAGCTAGTGTATTAGACCTAAATCAGCTAGGGTATTGGTTTTAACTCAGCTAGTGTATTAGACCTAACTCAGCTAGTGTATTGGTCCTAACTCAGCTAGTGTATTAGACCTAACTCAGCTAGTGTATTAGACCCAACTCAGCTAGTGTATTAGACCTAACTCAGCTAGTGTATTGGTCCTAACTCAGCTAGTGTATTAGACCTAACTCAGCTAAAGTATTGGTCCTAACTCAGCTAGTGTATTGGTCCCAACTCAGCTAGTGTATTAGACCTAACTCAGCTAGTGTATTGGTCCTAACTCAGCTAGTGTATTGGGCCCAACTCAGCTAGTGTATTAGACCTAACTCAGCTAGTGTATTGGTCCTAACTCAGCTAGTGTATTGGCCGTAACTCAGCTGGTGTAATGGTCCTAACTTGAAACCTATATTAACCCTACCTCAGCCAGTGTATTGGTCCTGACTCAGATAGTGTATTGGTCCTTACTCAGCTAGTGTATTGGCCCTAACTCAGCTAGTGTAATGGTCCTAACTCAGCCAGTGTATTGGTCTTTACTAAGCTGGTGTATTGGTCCTAACTCAGCTAGTGTATTGGTCCTAACTCAGCTAGTTTAATGGTCCTAACTAAGCTAGTGTATTGGTCCTAACTCAGCTGGTGTATTAGACCTAACTCAGCTAGTGTATTTGGCCTAACTCAGCTAGTGTATTGGCCCTAACTCAGCTGGTGTATTGGTCCTAACTCAGCTATTGTATTGGTCCTAACTTGAAACCTATATTGGCCCTAACTCAGCTAGTGTATTGGTCCTGACTCAGCTAGTGTATGGGTCCTTACTTGAAACCTATATTGGCCCCAACTCAGCCAGTGTATTGGTCCTGACTCAGCTAGTGTATTGGCCCTGACTCAGCTAGTGTATTGGCCGTAACTCAGCCGGTGTATCGGTCCTAACTCAGCTAGTGTATGGGTCCTTACTTGAAACCTATATTGGCGCTAACTCAGCCAGTGTATTGGTCCTGACTCAGCTAGTGTATTGGCCCTGACTCAGCTAGTGTATCGGTCCTAACTCAGCTAGTGTATCGGTCCTGACTCAGCTAGTGTATCGGTCCTAACTCAGCTAGTGTATTGGCTCCAATTCAGCCAGTGTATTGGTCCTAACTCAGCTAGTGTATGGGTCCTTACTTGAAACCTATATTGGCCCCAACTCAGCTAGTGTATTGGTCCTGACTCAGCTAGTGTATTGGCCCTGACTCAGCTAGTGTATCGGTCCTAACTCAGCTAGTGTATTGGCTCTAATTCAGCTAGTGTATTGGTCCTAACTCAGCTATTGTATTGGCCCTAACTCAGCTAGTGTATTGGCTCTAATTCAGCCAGTGTATTGGTCCTAACTCAGCTGGTGTATTGGTCCTAACTCAGCTAGTGTATTGGTCCTAACTCAGCTAGTGTAATGGTCCTAACTCAGCTAGTGTATTGGTCCTAACTCAGCTGGTGTATTAGACCTAACTCAGCTAGTGTATTTGGCCCAACTCAGCTAGTGTATTGGCCCTAACTCAGCTAGTGTATTGGTCCTAACTCAGCTAGTGTATTCGTCCCAACTCAGCTGGTGTATTAGACCTAATTCAGCTAGTTTATTAGACCTAACTCAGCTAGTGTATTGGTCCTAACTCAGCTAGTGTATTGGCCGTAACTCAGCTGGTGTATTGGTCCTAACTCAGCTAGTGTATTGGTCCTAACTTGAAACCTATATCGGCCCTAACTCAGCTAGTGTATTGGTCCTGACTCAGCTAGTGTATTGACCATGACTCAGCTAGTGTATTGGCCGTAACTCAGCCGGTGTATTGGTCCTAACTCAGCTAGTGTCATGGTCCCAACTCAGAAGTGTATTGGTCCTAACTCAGCTGGTGTATTAGACCTAACTCAGCCAGTGTATTTGGCCCAACTCAGCTAGTGTATTGGCCCTAACTCAGCTAGTGTATTCGTCCTAACTCAGCTGGTGTATTAGACCTAACTCAGCTAGTGTATTAGACCTAACTCAGCTAGTGTATTGGTCCTAACTCAGCTAGTGTATTGGCCGTAACTCAGCTGGTGTATTGGCCGTAACTCAGCTGGTGTATTGGTCCTAACTTGAAACCTATATTGGCCCTAACTCAGCTAGTGTATTGGCTCTGACTCAGCTAGTGTATCGGTCCTAACTCAGCTAGTGTATTGGCTCTAATTCAGCTAGTGTATTGGTCCTAACTCAGCTATTGTATTGGCCCTAACTCAGCTAGTGTATTGATCCTAACTGAGCTATCGTATTGGCCCTCACTCAGCTATTGTATTGGTCCCAACTCAGCTATTGTATTGGCCCTAACTCAGCTAGTGTATTGGTCCTAACTCAGCAAGTGTATTGGTCCTAACTCAGCTATTGTATTGGCCCTTACTCAGCTATTGTATTGGCCCTAACTCAGCCAGTGTATTGGCTCCAACTCAGCTTTTGTATTGGTCCTAACTCGGCTATTGTATTGGCTCTAATTCAGCTAGTGTACTGGTCCTAACTCAGCTATTGTATTGGCCCTAACTCAGCCATTGTATTGGCCCTAACTCAGCTAGTGTATTGGCTCTAATTCAGCTAGTGTATTGGTCCTAACTCAGCTAGTGTATTGGCCATAACTCAACTATTGTATTGGCCCTAACTCAGCTATTGTATTGGCCCCAACTCAGCTAGTGTATTGGTCATAACTCAGATAGTGTATTGGTCCTAACTCAGCTATTGTATTGGCCTCAACTCAGCTATTGTATTGGTCCTAACTCAGCTAGTGTATTGGTCCTAACTCAGCTAGTGTATTGGTCCTAACTCAGCTAGTGTATTGGTCCTAACTCAGCTAGTGTATTGGCCATAACTCAACTATTGTATGGGCCCTAACTCAGCTATTGTATTGGCCCCAACTCAGCTAGTGTATTGGTCCTAACTCAGATAGTGTATTGGTCCTAACTCAGCTAGTGTATTGGTCCTAACTCAGATAGTGTATTGGTCCTAACTCAGCTATTGTATTGGCCTCAACTCAGCTATTGTATTGGTCCTAACTCAGCTAGTGTATTGGTCCTAACTCAGCTAGTGTATTGGTCCTAACTCAGCTAGTGTATTGGTCCTAACTCAGCTAGTGTATTGGCCATAACTCAACTATTGTATTGGCCCTAACTCAGCTATTGTATTGGCCCCAACTCAGCTAGTGTATTGGTCCTAACTCAGATAGTGTATTGGTCCTAACTCAGCTATTGTATTGGCCTCAACTCAGCTATTGTATTGGTCCTAACTCAGCTAGTGTATTGGTCCTAACTCGGCTATTGTATTGGCCCTAACTCAGCTATTGTATTGGTCCTAACTAAGCCAGTGTATTGGTCCTAACTCAGCTAGTGTATTGGTCCTAACTTGAAACCTATATTGGTCCTAAATCAGCTAGTGTATTGTTCCCAACTCAGCTAGTGTATTGGTCCTAACTCAGCTAGTGTATTGGCCCACACTCAGCTAGTGTATTGGTCCTAACTCAGCTAGTGTATTGGTCCTAACTTGAAACCTATATTGGTCCTAACTCAGCTAGTGTATTGGTCCTAACTCAGCTAGTGTATTAGTCCTAACTCAGCAGGTGTAATGGTCCTAACTCAGCTAGTGTATTGGTCCTAACTCAGCTAGTGTATTGGCCCTAACTCAACCAGTGTATTGGCCCTAACTCAGATAGTGTATTGGTCCTAACTCAGCTGGTGTATTGGTCCTAACTCAGCTAGTGTATTGGCCCTGACTCAGATAGTGTATTGGTCCTAACTCAGATACTGTATTGGACCTAGCTCAGCTAGTGTATTGGCCCTAACTCAGATACTGTATTGGCCCTAACTCAGATAGTGTATTGGTCCTAACTCAGATACTGTATTGGTCCTAACTCAGCTAGTGTATTGGTCCTAACTCAGCTAGTGTATTGGTCCTAACTCAGCTGGTGTATTGGTCCTAACTCAGCTAGTGTATTGGCCCTAACTCAGATAGTGAATTGGTCCTAACTCAGATAGTGTATTGGTCCTAACTCAGCTAGTGTATTGGTCCTAACTCAGCTAGTGTATTGGTCCTAACTCAGCTGGTGTATTGGTCCTAACTCAGCTAGTGTATTGGCCCTAACTCAGATAGTGTATTGGTCCTAACTCAGCTAGTGTATTGGACCTAACTCAGCTGGTGTATTAGTCCTATCTCAGCTGGTGTATTAGTCCTATCTCAGCTAGTGTATTGGTCCTAACTCAGCTAGTGTATTGGACCTAACTCAGCTGGTGTATTGGCCCTAACTCAGGTAGTGAAATTGGTCCTAACTCAGATAGTGTATTGGTCCCAACTCAGCTAGTGTATTGGTCCTAACTCAGCTAGTGTATTGGTCCTAATTCAGATAGTGTATTGGTCCTAACTCAGCTAGTGTATTGGTCCTAACTCAGCTAGTGTATTAGTCCTATCTCAGCTGGTGTATTAGTCCTATCTCAGCTAGTGTATTGGTCCTACCTCAGCTAGTGTATTGGACCTAACTCAGCTGGTGTATTAGTCCTATCTCAGCTAGTGTATTGGTCCTAACTCAGCTAGTGTATTGGTCCTAACTCAGCTGGTGTATTAGTCCTATCTCAGCTGGTGTATTGGTCCTAACTCAGCTAGTGTATTGGTCCTAACTCAGCTAGTGTATTGGCCCTAACTCAGCTAGTGTATTGGCCCTAACTCAGCTAGTGTATTGACCCTAACTCAGATAGTGTAATGGTCCTGACTTGACACCTATATTTTGTCCTAACTCAGCTAGTGTATTGGTCCTAACTCAGCTAGTGTATTGATCCTAACTCAGCTAGTGTATTGGCCCTAACTCAGCTAGTGTATTGGTCCTAACTCAGCTAGTGTATTGGCCCTAACTCAGCTAGTGTAATGGTCCTAACACGGCTAGTGTAATGGTCCTAACTCAGCTAGTGTATTGGTCCCAACTCAGCTAGTGTATTGGTCCTAACTCAGCTAGTGTATTGGTCCTAACTCAGCTAGTGTATTGGCCCCAACTCAGATACTGTATTGGTCCTAACTCAGCTAGTGTATTGGTCCTAACTCGGCTAGTGTATTGGCCCTGACTCAGATACTGTATTGGTCCTAACTCAGCTAGTGTATTGGTCCTAACTCAGCTAGTGTATTGGTCCTAACTCAGATACTGTATTGGTCCTAACTCAGCTAGTGTATTGGTCCTAACTCAGCTAGTGTATTGGCCCCAACTCAGCTAGTGTATTGGTCCTAACTCAGCTGGTGTATTGGTCCTAACTCAGCTAGTGTATTGGTCCTAACTCAGCTAGTGTATTGGCCCCAACTCAGCTAGTGTATTGGTCCTAACTCAGCTGGTGTATTGGTCCTAATTCAGCTAGTGTATTGGTCCCAACTCAGCTAGTGTATTGGCCCAAACTCAGCTAGTGTATTGGCCCTAACTCAGCTAGAGTATTGGCCCTAACTCAGCTAGTGTATTGACCCTAACTCAGCTAGTGTATTGGTCCTAACTCAGCTGGTGTATTGGTCCTAACTCAGCTAGTGTATTGGTCCTAACTCAGCTAGTGTATTGGTCCTAACTCAGCTAGTGTATTGGCCCTAACTCAGCTAGTGTATTGGCCCTAACTCAGCTAGTGTATTGGCCCTAACTCAGCTGGTGTATTGGTCCTGACTCAGCTAGTGTATTGGCCCTAACTCAGCTAGTGTATTGGTCCTAACTCAGCTAGTGTATTGGTCCTAACTCGGCTAGTGTATTGGCCCTGACTCAGCTAGTGTATTGGCCCCATTTCAGCTAGTGTATTGGTCTTAACTCAGCTAGTGTATTGGCCCTAACTCAGCTAGAGTATTGGTCCTAACTCAGCTAGTGTATTGGCCCTAACTCAGCTAGTGTATTGGTCCTAACTCAGCTAGTGTATTGGCCCTAACTCAGCTAGTGTAATGGTCCTAACACGGCTAGTGTATTGGTCCTAACTCAGCTAGTGTATTGGTCCTAACTCAGCTAGTGTATTGGCCCTAACTCAGCTAGTGTATTGGTCCTAACTCAGCTAGTGTATTGGCCCTAACTCAGCTAGAGTATTGGCCCTAACTCAGCTAGTGTATTGGCCCTAACTCAGCTAGTGTATTGGTCCTAACTCAGCTAGTGTATTGGCCCTAACTCAGCTAGAGTATTGGCCCTAACTCAGCTGGTGTATTGGTCCTAACTCAGCTAGTGTATTGGTCCTAACTCAGCTAGTGTATTGGCCCTAACTCAGCTAGAGTATTGGCCCTGACTCAGCTAGTGTATTGGCCCTAACTCAGCTGGTGTATTGGTCCTAACTCAGCTAGTGTATTGGCCCTAACTCAGCTAGTGTATTGGTCCTAACTCAGCTAGTGTATTGGCCCTAACTCAGCTGGTGTAATGGTCCTAACTCAGCTAGTGTATTGACCCTGACTCAGCTGGTGTATTGACCCTAACTCAGCTAGTGTATTGACCCTAACTCAGCTAGTGTAATGGTCCTAACTCAGCTAGTGTATTGACCTCAACTCAGCTAGTGTATTGGCCCCAACTCAGCTAGTGTATTGGCCCTAACTCAGCTAGTGTATGGCCCTAACTCAGCTGGTGTATTGGTCCTAACTCACCTAGTGTATTGGCCCTAACTCAGCTAGTGTATTGGTCCTAACTCAGCCAGTGTATTGGCCCTAACTCAGCTGGTGTATTGGTCCTAACTCAGCTAGTGTATTGGCCCTAACTCAGCTAGAGTATTGGCCCTAACTCAGCTAGTGTATTGGCCCTAACTCAGCTGGTGTATTGGTCCTAACTCAGCTTGTGTATTGGCCCTAACTCAGCTAGTGTATTGGCCCTAACTCAGCCAGTGTATTGACCCTAACTCAGCTGGTGTATTGACCTTAATTCAGCTGGTGTATTGGTCCTAACTCAGCTAGTGTATGGGTCCTCACTCAGCTGGTGTATTGGTCCTAACTCAGCTAGTGTATTGGCCCTAACTCAGCTAGTGTATTGGTCCCAACTCAGCTAGTGTATTGGCCCTAACACAGCTAGTGTAATGGTCCTAACACGGCTAGTGTGATGGTCCTAACTCAGCTAGTGTATTGACCCTAACTCAGCTGGTGTATTGACCCTAACTCAGCTAGTGTATTGGTCCTAACTCAGCTAGTGTATTGGTCCTAACTCAGCTGGTTTATTGGTCCTAACTCAGCTATCGTATTGGCCCTAACTCAGATAGTGTATTGGTCCTAACTCAGATACTGTATTGGTCCTAACTCAGCTAGTGTATTGGCCCTAACTCAGCTAGTGTATTTGCCCTAACTCAGCTAGTGTAATGGTCCTAACACGGCTAGTTTAATGGTCCTAACTCAGCTAGTGTATTGACCCCAACTCAGCTGGTGTATTGACCCTAACTCGGCTAGTTTAATGGTCCTAACACGGCTAGTGTAATGGTCCTAACTCAGCTAGTGTATTGACCCTAACTCAGCTAGTGTATTGGCCCTAACTCAGCTAGTGTAATGGTCCTAACTCAGCTAGTGTATTGACCCCAACTCAGATAGTGTATTGGTCCTAACTCAGCTAGTGTATTGGTCCTAACTCAGCTAGTGTATTGGCCCCAACTCAGGTAGTGTATTGGCTCTAATTCAGCTAGTGTATTGGTCCCAACTCAGATGAGGTATGGGTCCTAACTCAGCTATTGTATTGGCCCTAACTCAGCTAGTGTATTGGCCCTAACTCAGCTAGTGTATTGGTCCTAACTCAGCTAGTGTATTGGTCCTAACTCAGCTAGTGTATTGGCCCTAACTCAGCTAGAGTATTGGCCCTAACTCAGCTAGTGTATTGGCCCTAACTCAGCTGGTGTATTGGTCCTAACTCAGCTTGTGTATTGGCCCTAACTCAGCTAGTGTATTGGCCCTAACTCAGCCAGTGTATTGACCCTAACTCAGCTGGTGTATTGACCTTAACTCAGCTGGTGTATTGGTCCTAACTCAGCTAGTGTATGGGTCCTCACTCAGCTGGTGTATTGGTCCTAAATCAGCTAGTGTATTGGCCCTAACTCAGCTAGTGTATTGGTCCCAACTCAGCTAGTGTATTGGCCCTAACACAGCTAGTGTATTGGTCCTAACTCAGCTATTGTATTGGTCCTAACTCAGCTAGTGTATTGGCCCTAACTCAGCTAGTGTATTTGCCCTAACTCAGCTAGTGTAATGGTCCTAACACGGCTAGTTTAATGGTCCTAACTCAGCTAGTGTATTGACCCCAACTCAGCTGGTGTATTGACCCTAACTCGGCTAGTTTAATGGTCCTAACACGGCTAGTGTAATGGTCCTAACTCAGCTAGTGTATTGACCCTAACTCAGCTAGTGTATTGGCCCTAACTCGGATAGTGTATTGGTCCTAGCTCAGATAGTGTATTGGTCCTAACTCAGCTAGTGTATTGGCCCCAACTCAGCTAGTGTATTGGCTCTAATTCAGCTAGTGTATTGGTCCCAACTCAGATGAGGTATGGGTCCTAACTCAGCTATTGTATTGGCCCTAACTCAGCTAGTGTATTGGTCCTAACTCAGCTAGTGTATTGGTCCTAACTCAGCTAATGTATTGGTCCTAACTCAGCTAGTGTATTGGTCCTAACTCAAATGGGGTATTGGTCCTAACTCAGCTAGTGTATTGGTCCTAACTCAGCTAATGTATTGGTCCTAACTCAGCTAGTGTATTGGTCCTAACTCAAATGGGGTATTGGTCCTAACTCAGCTAGTGTATTGGCTCTAATTCAGCTAGTGTATTGGTCCTAACTCAAATGGGGTATTGGTCCTAACTCAGCTAGTGTATTGGCTCTAATTCAGCTAGTGTATTGGTCCCAACTCAGATGAGGTATGGGTCCTAACTCAGCTATTGTATTGGCCATAACTCAGCTAGTGTATTGGTCCTAACTCAGCTATTGTATTGGCTCTAATTCAGCTAGTGTATTGGTCCTAACTAAAATGGGGTATTGGTCCTAACTCAGCTATTGTATTGGCCCTAACTCAGCTAGTGTATTGGCCCTGACTCAGCTAGTGTATTGGCCCCAACTCAGCTAGTGTATTGGCCCTGACTCAGCTAGTGTATTGGCCCCAACTCAGCTAGTGTATTGGCTCTAATTCAGCTAGTGTATTGGTCCTAACTCAGATGGGGTATTGGTCCTAACTCAGCTCTTGTATTGGCCCCGACTCAGCTAGTGTATTGGCCCTAACTCAGCTAGTGTATTGGCCCTAACTCAGCTAGTGTATTGGCCCTGACTCAGCTAGTGTATTGGCCCCAACTCAGCTAGTGTATTGGCTCTAATTCAGCTAGTGTATTGGTCCTAACTCAGATGGGGTATTGGTCCTAACTCAGCTATTGTATTGGCCCCGACTCAGCTAGTGTATTGGTCCTAACTCAGCTAGTGTATTGGCCCTAACTCAGCTAGTGTATTGGCCCTGACTCAGCTAGTGTATTGGTCCTAACTCAGCTAGTGTATTGGCCATAACTCAGCTAGTGTATTGGTCCTAACTCAGCTAGTGTATTGACCCTAACTCAGCTAGTGTATCAAACCTAACTCAGCTAGTGTATTGGTCCTAACTCAGCTAGTGTATTGGGCCCAACTCAGCTAGTGTATTGGACCTAACTCAGCTAGTGTATTGGTCCTAACTCAGCTAGTGTATTAGACATAACTCAGCTAGTGTATTGGTCCTAACTCAGCTAGTGTATTGGTCCTAACTCAGCTAGTGTATTAGACCTAACTCAGCTAGTGTATTAGACCTAAATCAGCTAGTGTATTGGTCCTAACTCAGCTAGTGTATTAGACCTAACTCAGCTAGTGTATTGGTCCTAACTCAGCTAGTGTATTGGTCCTAACTCAGCTAGTGTATTAGACCCAACTCAGCTAGTGTATTAGACCTAACTCAGCTAGTGTATTGGTCCTAACTCAGCTAGTGTATTGGACCTAACTCAGCTAAAGTGTTGGTCCTAACTCAGCTAGTGTATTGGTCCCAACTCAGCTAGTGTATTAGACCTAACTCAGCTAGTGTATTGGTCCTAACTCAGCTAGTGTATTGGGCCCAACTCAGCTAGTGTATTAGACCTAACTTAGCTAGTGTATTGGTCCTAACTCAGCTAGTGTATTGGCCGTAACTCAGCTGGTGTAATGGTACTAACTTGAAACCTATATTAACCCTACCTCAGCCAGTGTATTGGTCCTGACTCAGATAGTGTATTGGTCCTAACTCAGCTAGTGTATTGGTCCTAACTCAGCTGGTGTATTAGATCTAACTCAGCTAGTGTATTGGTCCTAACTCAGCTGGTGTATTGGTCCTAACTCAGCTAGTGTATTGGTCCTAACTCAGATAGTGTATTGGTCCTAACTCAGCTAGTGTATTGGTCCTAACTCAGCTAGTGTATTGGTCCTAACTCAGCTAGTGTATTGGTCCTAACTCAGCTAGTGTATTGGTCCTAACTCAGCTAGTGTATTGGTCCCAACTCAGCTAGTGTAATGGTCCTAACTAATCTAGTGTATTGGTCCTAACTCAGCTGGTGTATTAGACCTAACTCAGCTAGTGTATTTGGCCCAACTCAGCTGGTGTATTGGTCCTAACTCAGCTAGTGTATTGGCCCTAACTCAGCTAGTGTATTGGCCGTAACTCAGCTGGTGTATTGGTCCTAACTCAGCTATTGTATTGGTCCTAACTTGAAACCTATATTGGCCTTAACTCAGCTAGTGTATTGGTCCTGACTCAGCTAGTGTATTGGCCCTGACTCAGCTAGTGTATTGGCCGTAACTCAGCCGGTGTATTGGTCCTAACTCAGCTAGTGTATGGGTCCTAACTTGAAACCTATATTGGCCCCAACTCAGCTAGTGTATTGGCTCTGACTCAGCTAGTGTATCGGTCGTAACTCAGCTAGTGTATTGGCTCTAATTCAGCTAGTGTATTGGTCCTAACTCAGCTATTGTATTGGCCCTAACTCAGCTAGTGTATTGGTCCTAACTCAGCTGGTGTATTGGTCCTAACTCAGCCAGTGTATTGGTCCTAACTCAGCTAGTGTAATGGTCCTAACTCAGCTAGTGTATTGGTCCTAACTCAGCTGGTGTATTGGTCCTAACTCAGCCAGTGTATTGGTCCTAACTCAGCTAGTGTAATGGTCCTAACTCAGCTAGTGTATTGGTCCTAACTCAGCTAGTGTATTGGTCCTAACTCAGCTAGTGTATTGGCCCTAACTCAGATAGTGTATTGGTCCTAACTCAGCTAGTGTAATGGTCATAACTCAGCTAGTGTATTGGTCCCAACTCAGCTGGTGTATTAGACCCAACTCAGCTAGTGTATTGGCCCTAATTCAGCCAGTATATTGGTCCTAACTCAGCTGGTGTATTGGTCCTAACTCAGCCAGTGTATTGGTCCTAACTCAGCTTGTGTAATGGTCCTAACTCAGCTAGTGTATTGGTCCTAACTCAGCTGGTGTATTAGACCCAACTCAGCTAGTGTATTTGGCCCAACTCAGCTAGTGTATTGGCCCTAACTCAGCTAGTGTATTGGTCCTAACTCAGCTAGTGTATTCGTCCTAACTCAGCTGGTGTATTAGACCTAATTCAGCTAGTGTATTAGACCTAACTCAGCTAGTGTATTGGCCGTAACTCAGCTGGTGTATTGGTCCTAACTCAGCTAGTGTATTGGTCCTTACTTGAAACCTATATTGGCCCTAACTCAGCTAGTGTATTGGTCCTGACTCAGCTAGTGTATTGGCCCTGACTCAGCTAGTGTATTGGCCGTAACTCAGCCGGTGTATTGGTCCTAACTCAGCTAGTGTAATGGTCCTAACTCAGCTAGTGTATTGGTCCTAACTCATCTGGTGTATTAGACCTAACTCAGCTAGTGTATTTGGCCCAACTCAGCTAGTGTATTGGCCCTAACTCAGCTAGTGTATTCGTCCTAAATCAGCTGGTGTATTAGACCTAACTCAGCTAGTGTATTGGCCCTGACTCAGCTAGTGTATTGGCCGTAACTCAGCCGGTGTATCGGTCCTTACTCAGCTAGTGTATGGGTCCTTACTTGAAACCTATATTGGCCCTAACTCAGCCAGTGTATTGGTCCTGACTCAGCTAGTGTATTGGCCCTGACTCAGCTAGTGTATCGGTCCTAACTCAGCTAGTGTATCGGTCCTGACTCAGCTAGTGTATCGGTCCTAACTCAGCTAGTGTATTGGCTCTAATTCAGCCAGTGTATTGGTCCTAACTCAGCTAGTGTATTGGCCCTAACTCAGCTAGTGTATTGGCCCTAACTCAGCTAGTGTATTGGTCCTAACTCAGCTAGTGTATTGGTCCTAACTCAGCTAGTGTATGGGTCATTACTTGAAACCTATATTGGCCCCAACTCAGCTAGTGTATTGGTCCTGACTCAGCTAGTGTATTGGCCCTGACTCAGCTAGTGTATTGGCCCTGACTCAGCTAGTGTATCGGTCCTAACTCAGCTAGTGTATTGGCTCTAATTCAGCTAGTGTATTGGTCCTAACTCAGCTATTGTATTGGTCCTAACTCAGCTAGTGTATGGGTCCTTACTTGAAACCTATATTGGCCCCAACTCAGCTAGTGTATCGGTCCTAAATAAGCTAGTGTATTGGCTCTAATTCAGCTAGTGTATTGGTCCTAACTCAGCTATTGTATTGGTCCTAACTCAGCTAGTGTATTGGCTCTAACTCTGCTAGTGTAATGGCCCACACTCAGCTAGTGTAATGGCCCACACTCAGCTAGTGTATTGGTCCTAACTCAGCTAGTGTATTGGTCCTAACTCAGCTGGTGTATTGGTCCTAACTCAGCTAGTGTATTGGTCCTAACTCAGCTAGTGTAATGGTCCTAACTCAGCTAGTGTATTGGTCCTAACTCAGCTGGTGTATTAGACCTAACTCAGCTAGTGTATTTGGCCCAACTCAGCTAGTGTATTGGCCCTAACTCAGCTAGTGTATTGGTCCTAACTCAGCTAGTGTATTCGTCCTAACTCAGCTGGTGTATTAGACCTAATTCAGCTAGTTTATTAGACCTAACTCAGCTAGTGTATTGGTCCTAACTCAGCTAGTGTATTGGCCGTAACTCAGCTGGTGTATTGGTCCTAACTCAGCTAGTGTATTGGTCCTAACTTGAAACCTATATCGGCCCTAACTCAGCTAGTGTATTGGTCCTGACTCAGCTAGTGTATTGGCCATGACTCAGCTAGTGTATTGGCCGTAACTCAGCCGGTGTATTGGTCCTAACTCAGCTAGTGTAATGGTCCCAACTCAGAAGTGTATTGGTCCTAACTCAGCTGGTGTATTAGACCTAACTCAGCTAGTGTATTTGGCCCAACTCAGCTAGTGTATTGGCCCTAACTCAGCTAGTGTATTCGTCCTAACTCAGCTGGTGTATTGGACCTAACTCAGCTAGTGTATTAGACCTAACTCAGCTAGTGTATTGGTCCTAACTCAGCTAGTGTATTGGCCGTAACTCAGCTGGTGTATTGGTCCTAACTCAGCTATTGTATTGGTCCTAACTTGAAACCTATATTGGCCCTAACTCAGCTAGTGTATTGGCTCTGACTCAGCTAGTGTATCGGTCCTAACTCAGCTAGTGTATTGGCTCTAATTCAGCTAGTGTATTGGTCCTAACTCAGCTATTGTATTGGCCCTAACTCAGCTAGTGTATTGATCCTAACTGAGCTATCGTATTGGCCCTCACTCAGCTATTGTATTGGTCCCAACTCAGCTATTGTATTGGCCCTAACTCAGCTAGTGTATTGGTCCTAACTCAGCAAGTGTATTGGTCCTAACTCAGCTATTGTATTGGCCCTTACTCAGCTATTGTATTGGCCCTAACTCAGCTAGTGTATTGGCTCCAACTCAGCTTTTGTATTGGTCCTAACTCGGCTATTGTATTGGCTCTAATTCAGCTAGTGTACTGGTCCTAACTCAGCTATTGTATTGGCCCTAACTCAGCTATTGTATTGGCCCTAACTCAGCTAGTGTATTGGCTCTAATTCAGCCAGTGTATTGGTCCTAACTCAGCTAGTGTATTGGCCATAACTCAACTATTGTATTGGCCCTAACTCAGCTATTGTATTGGCCCCAACTCAGCAAGTGTATTGGTCCTAACTCAGATAGTGTATTGGTCCTAACTCAGCTATTGTATTGGCCTCAACTCAGCTATTGTATTGGTCCTAACTCAGCTAGTGTATTGGTCCTAACTCAGCTATTGTATTGGCCCTAACTCGGCTAGTGTATTGGTCCTAACTAAGCCAGTGTATTGGTCCTAACTCAGCTAGTGTATTGGTCCTAACTTGAAACCTATATTGGTCCTAACTCAGCTAGTGTATTGTTCCCAACTCAGCTAGTGTATTGGTCCTAACTCAGCTTGTGTAATGGTCCTAACTCAGCTAGTGTATTGGTCCTAACTTGAAACCTATATTGGTCCTAACTCAGCTAGTGTATTGGTCCTAACTCAGCTAGTGTATTGGTCCTAACTCAGCAGGTGTAATGGTCCTAACTCAGCTAGTGTATTGGTACTAACTCAGCTAGTGTATTGGCCCTAACTCAACCAGTGTATTGGCCCTAACTCAGATAGTGTATTGGTCCTAACTCAGCTGGTGTATTGGTCCTAACTCAGCTAGTGTATTGGCCCTGACTCAGATAGTGTATTGGTCCTAACTCAGATACTGTATTGGACCTAGCTCAGCTAGTGTATTGGCCCTAACTCAGATACTGTATTGGCCCTAACTCAGATAGTGTATTGGTCCTAACTCAGATACTGTATTGGTCCTAACTCAGCTAGTGTATTGGTCCTAACTCAGCTAGTGTATTGGTCCTAACTCAGCTGGTGTATTGGTCCTAACTCAGCTAGTGTATTGGCCCTAACTCAGATAGTGAATTGGTCCTAACTCAGATAGTGTATTGGTCCTAACTCAGCTAGTGTATTGGTCCTAACTCAGCTAGTGTATTGGTCCTAACTCAGCTGGTGTATTGGTCCTAACTCAGCTAGTGTATTGGCCCTAACTCAGATAGTGTATTGGTCCTAACTCAGCTAGTGTATTGGACCTAACTCAGCTGGTGTATTAGTCCTATCTCAGCTGGTGTATTAGTCCCATCTCAGCTAGTGTATTGGTCCTAACTCAGCTAGTGTATTGGACCTAACTCAGCTGGTGTATTGGCCCTAACTCAGATAGTGAATTGGTCCTAACTCAGATAGTGTATTGGTCCCAACTCAGCTAGTGTATTGGTCCTAACTCAGCTAGTGTATTGGTCCTAACTCAGATAGTGTATTGGTCCTAACTCAGCTAGTGTATTGGTCCTAACTCAGCTAGTGTATTAGTCCTATCTCAGCTGGTGTATTGGTCCTAACTCAGATAGTGTATTGGTCCTAACTCAGATAGTGTATTAGTCCTAACTCAGCTAGTGTATTGGTCCTAACTCAGATAGTGTATTAGTCCTATCTCAGCTAGTGTATTGGTCCTAACTCAGCTAGTGTATTGGACCTAACTCAGCTGGTGTATTAGTCCTATCTCAGCTAGTGTATTGGTCCTAACTCAGCTAGTGTATTGGTCCTAACTCAGCTGGTGTATTAGTCCTATCTCAGCTGGTGTATTGGTCCTAACTCAGCTAGTGTATTGGTCCTAACTCAGCTAGTGTATTGGCCCTAACTCAGCTAGTGTATTGGCCCTAACTCAGCTAGTGTATTGACCCTAACTCAGATAGTGTAATGGTCCTTACTTGACACCTATATTTTGTCCTAACTCAGCTAGTGTATTGGTCCTAACTCAGCCAGTGTATTGATCCTAACTCAGCTAGTGTATTGGCCCTAACTCAGCTAGTGTATTGGTCCTAACTCAGCTAGTGTATTGGCCCTAACTCAGCTAGTGTAATGGTCCTAACACGGCTAGTGTAATGGTCCTAACTCAGCTAGTGTATTGGTCCTAACTCAGCTAGTGTATTGGTCCTAACTCAGCTAGTGTATTGGCCCTAACTCAGCTAGTGTATTGGCCCTAACTCAGCTAGTGTATTGGCCCTAACTCAGCTGGTGTATTGGTCCTGACTCAGCTAGTGTATTGGCCCTAACTCAGCTAGTGTATTGGTCCTAACTCAGCTAGTGTATTGGTCCTAACTCGGCTAGTGTATTGGCCCTGACTCAGCTAGTGTATTGGCCCCATTTCAGCTAGTGTATTGGTCTTAACTCAGCTAGTGTATTGGCCCTAACTCAGCTAGAGTATTGGTCCTAACTCAGCTAGTGTATTGGCCCTAACTCAGCTAGTGTATTGGTCCTAACTCAGCTAGTGTATTGGCCCTAACTCAGCTAGTGTAATGGTCCCAACACGGCTAGTGTATTGGTCCTAACTCAGCTAGTGTATTGGTCCTAACTCAGCTAGTGTATTGGCCCTAACTCAGCTAGTTTATTGGTCCTAACTCAGCTAGTGTATTGGCCCTAACTCAGCTAGAGTATTGGCCCTAACTCAGCTAGTGTATTGGCCCTAACTCAGCTAGTGTATTGGTCCTAACTCAGCTAGTGTATTGGCCCTAACTCAGCTAGAGTATTGGCCCTAACTCAGCTGGTGTATTGGTCCTAACTCAGCTGGTGTATTGGTCCTAACTCAGCTAGTGTATTGGCCCTAACTCAGCTAGAGTATTGGCCCTAACTCAGCTAGTGTATTGGCCCTAACTCAGCTGGTGTATTGGTCCTAACTCAGCTAGTGTATTGGCCCTAACTCAGCTAGTGTATTGGTCCTAACTCAGCTAGTGTATTGGCCCTAACTCAGCTGGTGTAATGGTCCTAACTCAGCTAGTGTATTGACCCTAACTCAGCTGGTGTATTGACCCTAACTCAGCTAGTGTATTGACCCTAACTCAGCTAGTGTAATGGTCCTAACTCAGCTAGTGTATTGACCTCAACTCAGCTAGTGTATTGGCCCCAACTCAGCTAGTGTATTGGCCCTAACTCAGCTAGTGTATGGCCCTAACTCAGCTGGTGTATTGGTCCTAACTCACCTAGTGTATTGGCCCTAACTCAGCTAGTGTATTGGTCCTAACTCAGCCAGTGTATTGGCCCTAACTCAGCTGGTTTATTGGTCCTAACTCAGCTAGTGTATTGGCCCTAACTCAGCTAGAGTATTGGCCCCAACTCAGCTAGTGTATTGGCCCTAACTCAGCTGGTGTATTGGTCCTAACTCAGCTTGTGTATTGGCCCTAACTCAGCTAGTGTATTGGCCCTAACTCAGCTGGTGTATTGGTCCTAACTCAGCTAGTGTATTGGCCCTAACTCAGCTGGTGTATTGGTCCTAACTCAGCTAGTGTATTGGCCCTAACTCAGCTAGACTATTGGCCCTAACTCAGCTAGTGTATTGGCCCTAACTCAGCTGGTGTATTGGTCCTAACTCAGCTTGTGTATTGGCCCTAACTCAGCTAGTGTATTGGCCCTAACTCAGCCAGTGTATTGACCCTAACTCAGCCAGTGTATTGGCCCTAACTCAGCTAGTGTATTGGCCCTAACTCAGCCAGTGTATTGGTCCTAACTCAGCTAGTGTATGGGTCCTCACTCAGCTGGTGTATTGGTCCTAACTCAGCTAGTGTATTGGCCCTAACTCAGCTAGTGTATTGGTCCCAACTCAGCTAGTGTATTGGCCCTAACACAGCTAGTGTAATGGTCCTAACACGGCTAGTGTAATGGTCCTAACTCAGCTAGTGTATTGACCCTAACTCAGCTGGTGTATTGACCCTAACTCAGCTAGTGTATTGGTCCTAACTCAGCTAGTGTATTGGTCCTAACTCAGCTGGTTTATTGGTCCTAACTCAGCTATCGTATTGGCCCTAACTCAGATAGTGTATTGGTCCTAACTCAGATACTGTATTGGTCCTAACTCAGCTAGTGTATTGGCCCTAACTCAGCTAGTGTATTTGCCCTAACTCAGCTAGTGTAATGGTCCTAACACGGCTAGTTTAATGGTCCTAACTCAGCTAGTGTATTGACCCCAACTCAGCTGGTGTATTGACCCTAACTCGGCTAGTTTAATGGTCCTAACACGGCTAGTGTAATGGTCCTAACTCAGCTAGTGTATTGACCCTAACTCAGCTAGTGTATTGGCCCTAACTCAGCTAGTGTAATGGTCCTAACTCAGCTAGTGTATTGACCCCAACTCAGATAGTGTATTGGTCCTAACTCAGCTAGTGTATTGGTCCTAACTCAGCTAGTGTATTGGCCCCAACTCAGCTAGTGTATTGGCTCTAATTCAGCTAGTGTATTGAACCAACTCAGATGAGGTATGGGTCCTAACTCAGCTATTGTATTGGCCCTAACTCAGCTAGTGTATTGGCCCTAACTCAGCTAGTGTATTGGTCCTAACTCACCTAGTGTATTGGCCCTAACTCAGCTAGTGTATTGGTCCTAACTCAGCCAGTGTATTGGCCCTAACTCAGCTGGTGTATTGGTCCTAACTCAGCTAGTGTATTGGCCCTAACTCAGCTAGAGTATTGGCCCCAACTCAGCTAGTGTATTGGCCCTAACTCAGCTGGTGTATTGGTCCTAACTCAGCTTGTGTATTGGCCCTAACTCAGCTAGTGTATTGGCCCTAACTCAGCTGGTGTATTGGTCCTAACTCAGCTAGTGTATTGGCCCTAACTCAGCTGGTGTATTGGTCCTAACTCAGCTAGTGTATTGGCCCTAACTCAGCTAGACTATTGGCCCTAACTCAGCTAGTGTATTGGCCCTAACTCAGCTGGTGTATTGGTCCTAACTCAGCTTGTGTATTGGCCCTAACTCAGCTAGTGTATTGGCCCTAACTCAGCCAGTGTATTGACCCTAACTCAGCCAGTGTATTGGCCCTAACTCAGCTAGTGTATTGGCCCTAACTCAGCCAGTGTATTGGTCCTAACTCAGCTAGTGTATGGGTCCTCACTCAGATAGTGTATTGGTCCTAACTCAGATACTGTATTGGTCCTAACTCAGCTAGTGTATTGGCCCTAACTCAGCTAGTGTATTTGCCCTAACTCAGCTAGTGTAATGGTCCTAACACGGCTAGTTTAATGGTCCTAACTCAGCTAGTGTATTGACCCCAACTCAGCTGGTGTATTGACCCTAACTCGGCTAGTTTAATGGTCCTAACACGGCTAGTGTAATGGTCCTAACTCAGCTAGTGTATTGACCCTAACTCAGCTAGTGTATTGGCCCTAACTCAGCTAGTGTAATGGTCCTAACTCAGCTAGTGTATTGACCCCAACTCAGATAGTGTATTGGTCCTAACTCAGCTAGTGTATTGGTCCTAACTCAGCTAGTGTATTGGCCCCAACTCAGCTAGTGTATTGGCTCTAATTCAGCTAGTGTATTGGTCCCAACTCAGATGAGGTATGGGTCCTAACTCAGCTATTGTATTGGCCCTAACTCAGCTAGTGTATTGGCCCTAACTCAGCTAGTGTATTGGTCCTAACTCAGCTAGTGTATTGGTCCTAACTCAGCTAGTGTATTGGCCCTAACTCAGCTAGAGTATTGGCCCTAACTCAGCTAGTGTATTGGCCCTAACTCAGCTGGTGTATTGGACCTAACTCAGCTTGTGTATTGGCCCTAACTCAGCTAGTGTATTGGCCCTAACTCAGCCAGTGTATTGACCCTAACTCAGCTGGTGTATTGACCTTAACTCAGCTGGTGTATTGGTCCTAACTCAGCTAGTGTATGGGTCCTCACTCAGCTGGTGTATTGGTCCTAACTCAGCTAGTGTATTGGCCCTAACTCAGCTAGTGTATTGGTCCCAACTCAGCTAGTGTATTGGCCCTAACACAGCTAGTGTATTGGTCCTAACTCAGCTATTGTATTGGTCCTAACTCAGCTAGTGTATTGGCCCTAACTCAGCTAGTGTATTTGCCCTAACTCAGCTAGTGTAATGGTCCTAACACGGCTAGTTTAATGGTCCTAACTCAGCTAGTGTATTGACCCCAACTCAGCTGGTGTATTGACCCTAACTCGGCTAGTTTAATGGTCCTAACACGGCTAGTGTAATGGTCCTAACTCAGCTAGTGTATTGACCCTAACTCAGCTAGTGTATTGGCCCTAACTCAGATAGTGTATTGGTCCTAACTCAGATAGTGTATTGGTCCTAACTCAGCTAGTGTATTGGCCCCAACTCAGCTAGTGTATTGGCTCTAATTCAGCTAGTGTATTGGTCCCAACTCAGATGAGGTATTGGCCCTAACTCAGCTGGTGTATTGGTCCTAACTCAGCTTGTGTATTGGCCCTAACTCAGCTAGTGTATTGGCCCTAACTCAGCCAGTGTATTGACCCTGACTCAGCTGGTGTATTGACCTTAACTCAGCTGGTGTATTGGTCCTAACTCAGCTAGTGTATGGGTCCTCACTCAGCTGGTGTATTGGTCCTAACTCAGCTAGTGTATTGGCCCCAACTCAGCTAGTGTATTGGTCCCAACTCAGCTAGTGTATTGGCCCTAACACAGCTAGTGTATTGGTCCTAACTCAGCTATTGTATTGGTCCTAACTCAGCTAGTGTATTGGCCCTAACTCAGCTAGTGTATTTGCCCTAACTCAGCTAGTGTAATGGTCCTAACACGGCTAGTTTAATGGTCCTAACTCAGCTAGTGTATTGACCCCAACTCAGCTGGTGTATTGACCCTAACTCGGCTAGTTTAATGGTCCTAACACGGCTAGTGTAATGGTCCTAACTCGGCTAGTGTATTGACCCTAACTCAGCTAGTGTATTGGCCCTAACTCAGATAGTGTATTGGTCCTAACTCAGATAGTGTATTGGTCCTAACTCAGCTATTGTATTGGCCCTAACTCAGCTAGTGTATTGGTCCTAACTCAGCTAGTGTATTGGTCCTAACTCAGCTAGTGTATTGGTCCTAACTCAGCTAGTGTATTGGCCCTAACTCAGCTAGTGTAATGGCTCTAATTCAGCTAGTGTATTGGTCCTAACTCAGCTAGTGTATTGGCTCTAATTCAGCTAGTGTATTGGTCCTAACTCAGCTAGTGTATTGGCTCTAATTCAGCTAGTGTATTGGTCCTAACTCAAATGGGGTATTGGTCCTAACTCAGCTAGTGTATTGGCTCTACTTCAGCTAGTGTATTGGTCCTAACTCAAATGGGGTATTGGCCCTAACTCAGCTAGTGTAATGGCTCTAATTCAGCTAGTGTATTGGTCCTAACTCAGCTAGTGTATTGGCTCTAATTCAGCTAGTGTATTGGTCCTAACTCAAATGGGGTATTGGTCCTAACTCAGCTAGTGTATTGGCTCTAATTCAGCTAGTGTATTGGTCCTAACTCAAATGGGGTATTGGTCCTAACTCAGCTAGTGTATTGGCTCTAATTCAGCTAGTGTATTGGCCCTAACTCAGCTAGTGTATTGGCTCTAATTCAGCTAGTGTATTGGTCCCAACTCAGATGAGGTATGGGTCCTAACTCAGCTATTGTATTGGCCCTAACTCAGCTAGTGTATTGGTCCTAACTCAGCTATTGTATTGGCTCTAATTCAGCTAGTGTATTGGTCCTAACTCAGCTAGTGTATTGGCCTTAACTCAGGTAGTGTATCGGCCCTAACTCAGCAAGTGTATTGGCCCCAACTCAGCTAGTGTATTGGCCCTGACTCAGCTAGTGTATTGGCCCCAACTCAGCTAGTGTATTGGCTCTAATTCAGCTAGTGTATTGGTCCTAACTCAGATGGGGTATTGGTCCTAACTCAGCTCTTGTATTGGCCCTGACTCAGCTAGTGTATTGGCCCTAACTCAGCTAGTGTATTGGCCCTAACTCAGCTAGTGTATTGGCCCTGACTCAGCTAGTGTATTGGCCCCAACTCAGCTAGTGTATTGGCTCTAATTCAGCTAGTGTATTGGTCCTAACTCAGATGGGGTATTGGTCCTAACTCAGCTATTGTATTGGCCCCGACTCAGCTAGTGTATTGGTCCTAACTCAGCTAGTGTATTGGCCCTAACTCAGCTAGTGTATTGGCCCTGACTCAGCTAGTGTATTGGTCCTAACTCAGCTAGTGTATTGGCCATAACTCAGCTAGTGTATTGGTCCTAACTCAGCTAGTGTATTGACCCTAACTCAGCTAGTGTATCAAACCTAACTCAGCTAGTGTATTGGTCCTAACTCAGCTAGTGTATTGGGCCCAACTCAGCTAGTGTATTGGACCTAACTCAGCTAGTGTATTGGTCCTAACTCAGCTAGTGTATTAGACCTAACTCAGCTAGTGTATTGGTCCTAACTCAGCTAGTGTATTGGTCCTAACTCAGCTAGTGTATTAGACCTAACTCAGCTAGTGTATTAGACCTAAATCAGCTAGTGTATTGGTCCTAACTCAGCTAGTGTATTAGACCTAACTCAGCTAGTGTATTGGTCCTAACCCAGCTAGTGTATTGGTCCTAACTCAGCTAGTGTATTAGACCCAACTCAGCTAGTGTATTAGACCTAACTCAGCTAGTGTATTGGTCCTAACTCAGCTAGTGTATTGGACCTGACTCAGCTAAAGTATTGGTCCTAACTCAGCTAGTGTATTGGTCCCAACTCAGCTAGTGTATTAGACCTAACTCAGCTAGTGTATTGGTCCTAACTCAGCTAGTGTATTGGGCCCAACTCAGCTAGTGTATTAGACCTAACTCAGCTGGTGTATTGGTCCTAACTCAGCTAGTGTATTGGCCGTAACTCAGCTGGTGTAATGGTCCTAACTTGAAACCTATATTAACCCTACCTCAGCCAGTGTATTGGTCCTGACTCAGATAGTGTATTGGTCCTAACTCAGCTAGTGTATTGGCCCTAACTCAGCTGGTGTATTGGTCCTAACTCAGCTAGTGTATTGGTCCTAACTCAGATAGTGTATTGGTCCTAATTCAGCTAGTGTATTGGTCCTAACTCAGCTAGTGTATTGGTCCTCACTCAGCTGGTGTATTGGTCCTAACTCAGCTAGTGTATTGGTCCTAACTCAGCCAGTGTATTGGTCCTAACTCAGCTGGTGTATTGGTCCTAACTCAGCTAGTGTATTGGTCCCAACTCAGCTAGTGTAATGGTCCTAACTAAGCTAGTGTATTGGTCCTAACTCAGCTGGTGTATTAGACCTAACTCAGCTAGTGTATTTGGCCCAACTCAGCTGGTGTATTGGTCCTAACTCAGCTAGTGTATTGGCCCTAACTCAGCTAGTGTATTGGCCGTAACTCAGCTGGTGTATTGGTCCTAACTCAGCTATTGTATTGGTCCTAACTTGAAACCTATATTGGCCCTAACTCAGCTAGTGTATTGGTCCTGACTCAGCTAGTGTATTGGCCCTGACTCAGCTAGTGTATTGGCCGTAACTCAGCCGGTGTATTGGTCCTAACTCAGCTAGTGTATGGGTCCTAACTTGAAACCTATATTGGCCCCAACTCAGCTAGTGTATTGGCTCTGACTCAGCTAGTGTATCGGTCGTAACTCAGCTAGTGTATTGGCTCTAATTCAGCTAGTGTATTGGTCCTAACTCAGCTATTGTATTGGCCCTAACTCAGCTAGTGTATTGGCTCTAATTCAGCCAGTATATTGGTCCTAACTCAGCTGGTGTATTGGTCCTAACTCAGCCAGTGTATTGGTCCTAACTCAGCTAGTGTAATGGTCCCAACTCAGCTAGTGTATTGGTCCTAACTCAGCTGGTGTATTAGACCCAACTCAGCTAGTGTATTTGGCCCAACTCAGCTAGTGTATTGGCCCTAACTCAGCTAGTGTATTGGTCCTAACTCAGCTAGTGTATTCGTCCTAACTCAGCTGGTGTATTAGACCTAATTCAGCTAGTGTATTAGACCTAACTCAGCTAGTGTATTGGTCCTAACTCAGCTAGTGTATTGGCCGTAACTCAGCTGGTGTATTGGTCCTAACTCAGCTAGTGTATTGGTCCTTACTTGAAACCTATATTGGCCCTAACTCAGCTAGTGTATTGGTCCTGACTCAGCTAGTGTATTGGCCCTGACTCAGCTAGTGTATTGGCCGTAACTCAGCCGGTGTATTGGTCCTAACTCAGCTAGTGTAATGGTCCTAACTCAGCTAGTGTATTGGTCCTAACTCATCTGGTGTATTAGACCTAACTCAGCTAGTGTATTTGGCCCAACTCAGCTAGTGTATTGGCCCTAACTCAGCTAGTGTATTCGTCCTAAATCAGCTGGTGTATTAGACCTAACTCAGCTAGTGTATTAGACCTAACTCAGCTAGTGTATTGGTCCTAACTCAGCTAGTGTATTGGCCGTAACTCAGCTGGTGTATTGGTCCTAACTATACTATTGTATTGGTCCTAACTTGAAACCTATATTGGCCCTAACTCAGCTAGTGTATTGGCCCTGACTCAGCTAGTGTATCGGTCCTAACTCAGCTAGTGTATTGGCTCTAATTCAGCTAGTGTATTGGTCCTAACTCTGCTATTGTATTGGCCCTAACTCAGCTAGTGTATTGAACTTAACTGAGCTATCGTATTGGCCCTAACTCAGCTATTGTATTGGTCCCAACTCAGTTATTGTATTGGCCCTAACTCAGCTAGTGTATTGGTCCTAACTCAGCTAGTGTATTGGTCCTAACTCAGCTATTGTATTGGCCCTTACTCAGCTATTGTATTGGCCCTAACTCAGCTAGTGTATTGGCTCCAACTCAGCTTTTGTATTGGTCCTAACTCGGCTTTTGTATTGGCTCTAATTCAGCTAGTGTATTGGTCCTAACTCAGCTATTGTATTGGCCCTAACTCAGCTATTGTATTGGCCCTAACTCAGCTAGTGTATTGGCTCTAATTCAGCTAGTGTATTGGTCCTAACTCAGCTAGTGTATTGGCCCTAACTCAGCTATTGTATTGGCCCTAACTCAGCTATTGTATTGGCCCCAACTCAGCTAGTGTATTGGTCCTAACTCAGATAGTTTATTGGTCCTAACTCAGCTATTGTATTGGTCCTAACTCAGCTATTGTATTGGTCCTAACTCAGCTAGTGTATTGGTCCTAACTCAGCTATTGTATTGGCCCCAACTCAGCTAGTGTATTGGTCCTAACTCAGATAGTTTATTGGTCCTAACTCAGCTATTGTATTGGTCCTAACTCAGCTATTGTATTGGTCCTAACTCAGCTATTGTATTGGTCCTAACTCAGCTATTGTATTGGTCCTAACTCAGCTAGTGTATTGGTCCTAACTCAGCTATTGTATTGGCCCTAACTCAGCTAGTGTATTGGTCCTAACTCAGCTAGTGTATTGGTCCTAACTCAGCTATTGTATTGGCCCTAACTCAGCTATTGTATTGGCCCTAACTCAGCTAGTGTATTGGCTCCAACTCAGCTATTGTATTGTTCCTAACTCAGCTATTGTATTGGCTCTAATTCAGCTAGTGTATTGGTCCTAACTCAGCTATTGTATTGGCCCTAACTCAGCTGTTGTATTGGCCCTAACTCAGCTAGTGTATTGGCTCCAATTCAGCTAGTGTATTGGTCCTAACTCAGCTAGTGTATCGGCCCTAACTCAGCTATTGTATTGGCCCCAACTCAGCTATTGTATTGGCCCTAACTCAGCTAGTGTATTGGTCCTAACTCAGATAGTGTATTGGTCCTAACTCAGCTATTGTATTGGCCCCAACTCAGCTAGTGTATTGGTCCTAACTCAGGTAGTGTAATGGTCACGACTTGGAACCTATATTGGCCCTAACTCAGCTAGTTCAATGGTCCCAACTTGGAACCCATATTGGAGCTAACTCAGCTAGTGTATTGGTCCTAACTTGTAACCTATATTTTGTCCTAACTCAGCTAGTGTAATGATCCTAACTTATAACCTATATTTTGTCCTAACTCAGCTAGTGTAATAGTCCTAACTTGAAACCTATTATGGCCCAAACTCAGCTAGTGTATTGGTCCTAACTCAGCTAGTGTAATGGTCCTAACTTGAAACCTATATTTTGTCCTAACTCAGCTAGTGTAATGGTCCTAACTTGAAACCCATATTGGCCCTACCTCAGCTAGTGTAATGGTCCTAACTTGAAACCTATATTGACCCAAACTCAGCTAGTTTAATGGTCCCAACTTAAAACTCATATTGGTCCTAACTCAGCCAGTATATTGGCCCCAACTCAGCCAGTGTGATGGTCCTGACTTGGAACCTATATTAGCCTCAACTCAGCTAGTGTATTGGTCCTAACTCAGCTGGTGTATTGGTCCTAACTCAGCTAGTGTATTGGTCCTAACTCAGCTAGTGTATAGGTCCTAACTCAGATAGTGTATTGGAGTCAACTCAGCTAGTGTATTGGCCCTAACTCAGCTAGTGTATTGGTCCTAACTCAGCTAGTGTATTGGGCCCAAATCAGCTAGTGTATTAGACCTAACTCAGCTAGTGTGTTGGTCCTAACTCATCCAGTGTATTGGCCCTAACTCAGCTAGTGTATTAGTCCTAACTCAGATATTGTATTGGCCCTAACTCAGCTAGTGTAATAGTCCTAACTTGGAACCCATATTGGCCCTAACTCAGCTAGTGTAATGGTCCTAACTTGAAACCTATATTGACCCAAACTCAGCTAGTGTAATGGTCCTAACTTGGAACCTATATTAGCCCCAACTCAGCTAGTGTATTGGTCCTAACTCAGCTAGTGTATTGGTCCTAACTCAGCTAGTGTATCGGTCCCAACTCAGCTAGTGTATTGGTCCTAACTCAGCTAGTGTATTGGTCCCATCTCAGCTAGTGTATTGGCCCTGACTCAGCTAGTGTATTGGTCCTAACTCAGCTAGTGTATTGGTCCTAACTCAGCTAGTGTTATAGACCTAACTCAGCTAGTGTAATGGTCCTAACTCATCCAGTGTATTGGCCCTAACTCAGCTAGTGTATTAGTCCTAACTTAGATATTGTATTGGCCCTTACTCAGCCAGTGTATTAGACCTAACTCTGCTGGTGTATTGGCCCTAACTCAGCTAGTGTGTTAGTCCTAACTCAGCTAGTGTATTGGCCCTAACTCAGCTAGTGTATTGGCCCTAACTCAGCTAGTGTATTGGTCCTAACTCAGCTAGTGTATTGGCCCTAACTCAGCTAGTTTATTGGCCCTGACTCAGCCAGTGTATTGGTCCTAACTCAGCTAGTGTATTGGCCCTAACTCAGCTGGTGTATCGGCCCTAACTCAGCTGGTGTATTGGTCCTAACTCAGCTAGTGTATTGGCCCCAACTCAGCTAGTGTATTGGTCCTAACTCAGCTAGTGTATTGGTCCCAACTCAGCTAGTGTATTGACCCTATCTCAGCTAGTGTATTGGCCCTAACTCAGCAAGTGTATTGGGCCTAACTCAGCTAGTTTATTGGCCCTGACTCAGCTAGTGTATTGGCCCTAACTCAGCTAGTGTATTGGGCCTAACTCAGCTAGTTCATCGGCCCTGACTCAGCTAGTGTATTGGCCCTCACTCAGCTAGTGTATTGGTTCTAACTCAGCTAGTGTATTGGCCCTAACTCAGCTGGTGTATTGGTCCTAACTCTGCTGTTGTATTGGTCCTAACTCAGCTAGTGTATTGGCCCTAACTCAGCTAGTTTATTGGCCCTGACTCAGCTAGTGTATTGGTCCTTACTCAGCTAGTGTATTGGCCCTAACGCAGCTAGTGTATTGGCCCTAACTCAGCTAGTTTATTGGCCCTGACTCAGCTAGTGTATTGGTCCTAACTCAGCTAGTGTATTGGTCCTGACTCAGCTAGTGTATTAGACCTAACTCAGCTAGTGTATTGGTCCTAACTCAGCTAGTGTATTGGTCCTAACTCAGCTAGTGTATTGGTCCTAACTCAGCTAGTGTATTGGCCCTAACTCAGCTGGTGTATTGGCCCTAACTCAGCTGGTGTATTGGTCCTTACTCAGCTAGTGTACTGGCCCTAACTCAGCTAGTTTATTGGCCCTGACTCAGCTAGTGTATTGGTCCTAACTCAGCTAGTGTATTGGTCCTAACTAAGCTAGTGTATTGGTCCTAACTCAGCTAGTGTAATGGTCCTAACTCAGCTAATGTATTGGCCCTAACTCAGATAGTGTATTGGTCCTAACTCAGCTAGTGCAATGGTCCTAACTCAGATACTGTATTGGTCCTAACTCAGATAGTGTATTGGCCCTAACTCAGCTAGTGTATTGGCCCTAACTCAGCTAATGTATTGGCCGTAACTCACCTAGTGTATTGGTCCTAACTCAGATACTGTAATGGTCCTAACTCAGATAGTGTATTGGTCCTAACTCAGCTAATTTATTGGCCCTAACTCAGCTAGTGTATTGGCCCTAACTCAGCTAATGTATTGGCCGTAACTCACCTAGTGTATTGGTCCTTACTCAGATACTGTAATGGTCCTAACACAGATAGTGTATTGGTCCTAACTCAGCTAATGTATTGGCCCTAACTCAGATAGTGTATTGGTCCTAACTCAGCTAGTGTAATGGTCCTAACTCAGCTAGTGTAATGGTCCTAACTCAGCTAATGTATTGGCCCCAACTCAGATAGTGTATTGGTCCTAACTCAGCTAGTGTAATGGTCCTAACTCAGATACTGTATTGGCCCTAACTCAGATAGTGTATTGGTCCTAACTCAGCTGGTGTATTGGTCCTAACTCAGCTAGTGTATTGGTCCTAACTCAGCTAGTGTATTGGTCCTAACTCAGCTAGTGTATTGGCCCTAACTCAGCTAGTGTATTGGCCCTAACTCAGCTAGTGTATTGGCCCTAACTCAGCTGGTGTATTGGTCCTGACTCAGCTAGTGTATTGGCCCTAACTCAGCTAGTGTATTGGTCCTAACTCAGCTAGTGTATTGGTCCTAACTCGGCTAGTGTATTGGCCCTGACTCAGCTAGTGTATTGGCCCCATTTCAGCTAGTGTATTGGTCCTAACTCAGCTAGTGTATTGGCCCTAACTCAGCTAGAGTATTGGTCCTAACTCAGCTAGTGTATTGGCCCTAACTCAGCTAGTGTATTGGTCCTAACTCAGATAGTGTATTGGCCCTAACTCAGCTAGTGTAATGGTCCTAACACGGCTAGTGTATTGGCCCTAACTCAGCTAGTGTATTAGTCCTAACTCAGATATTGTATTGGCCCTAACTCAGCTAGTGTAATAGTCCTAACTTGGAACCCATATTGGCCCTAACTCAGCTAGTGTAAAAGTCCTAACTTGAAACCTATATTGACCCACACTCAGCTAGTGTAATGGTCCTAACTTGGAACCTATAATAGCCCCAACTCAGCTAGTGTATTGGTCCTAACTCAGCTAGTGTATTGGTCCTAACTCAGATAGTGTATCGGTCCCAACTCAGCTAGTGTATTGGTCCTAACTCAGCTAGTGTATTGGTCCCAACTCAGCTAGTGTATTGGCCCTGACTCAGCTAGTGTATTGGTCCTAACTCAGCTAGTGTATTGGTCCTAACTCAGCCAGTATATTGGCCCCAACTCAGCTAGTGTATTGGTCCTAACTCAGCTAGTGTATCGGTACTAACTCAGCTAGTGTATTGGTCCTAACTCAGCTAGTGTATTGGTCCCAACTCAGCTAGTGTATTGGCCCTAACTCAGCTAGTGTATTGGTCCTAACTCAGCTAGTGTATTGGGCCCAACTCAGCTAGTGTATTGGCCCTAACTCAGCTGGTGTATTGGTCCTAACTCAGCGAATGTATTGGTCCTAACTCAGCTAGTGTATTGGCCCCAACTCAGCTGGTGTATTGGTCCTAACTCAGCTGGTGTATTGGCCCTAACTCAGCTGGTGTATTGGTCCTAACTCAGCTAGTGTATTGGCCCTAACTCAGCTAGTTTATTGGCCGTGACTCAGCTAGTGTATTGGTCCTAACTCAGCTAGTGTATTGGTCCTAACTCAGCTAGTGTATTAGACCTAACTCAGCTAGTGTATTGGTCCTAACTCATCCAGTGTATTGGCCCTAACTCAGCTAGTGTATTAGTCCTAACTCAGATATTGTATTGGCCCCAACTCAGCTAGTGTATTGGTCCTAACTCAGCTAGTGTATTGGTCCCAACTCAGCTAGTGTATTGGTCCTAACTCAGCTAGTGTATTGGCCCTAACTCAGCTGGTGTATTGGCCGTAACTCAGCTGGTGTATTGGTCCTAACTCAGCTAGTGTATTGGCCCTAACTCAGCTAGTTTATTGGCCCTGACTCAGCTAGTGTATTGGTCCTAACTCAGCTAGTGTATTGGCCCTAACTCAGCTGGTGTATTGACCCTAACTCAGCTGGTGTTTTGGTCCCAACTCAGCTAGTGTATTGGCCCTAACTCAGCTGGTGTATTGGTCCTAACTCAGCTAGTGTTTTGGCCCTAACTCAGCCAGTTTATTGGCCCTGACTCAGCTAGTGTATTGGTCCTAACTCAGCTAGTGTATTGGTCCTAACTCAGCTAGTGTTATAGACCTAACTCAGCTAGTGTAATGGTCCTAACTCATCCAGTGTATTGGCCCTAACTCAGCTAGTGTATTAGTCCTAACTTAGATATTGTATTGGCCCTTACTCAGCCAGTGAATTAGACCCAACTCAGCTAGTGTATTGGCCCTAACTCAGCTAGTGTATTAGTCCTAACTCAGATATTGTATTGGCCCTAACTCAGCTAGTTTATTGGCCCTGACTCAGCTAGTGTATTGGTCCTAACTCAGCTAGTGTATTGGCCCTAACTCAGCTGGTGTATTGGCCCTAACTCAGCTGGTGTATTGGTCCTAACTCAGCTAGTGTATTGGCCCCAACTCAGCTAGTGTATTGGTCCCAACTCAGCTAGTGTATTGGTCCCAACTCAGCTAGTGTATTGACCCTATCTCAGCTAGTGTATTGGCCCTAACTCAGCTAGTGTATTGGGCCTAACTCAGCTAGTTTATTGGCCCTGACTCAGCTAGTGTATTGGTCCTAACTCAGCTAGTGTATTGGGCCTAACTCAGCTAGTTTATTGGCCCTGACTCAGCTAGTGTATTGGCCCTCACTCAGCTAGTGTATTGGTCCTAACTCAGCTAGTGTATTGGCCCTAACTCAGCTGGTGTATTGGTCCTAACTCAGCTGGTGTATTGGTCCTAACTCAGCTAGTGTATTGGTCCTAACTCAGCTAGTGTATTGGCCCTAACGCAGCTAGTGTATTGGCCCCAACTCAGCTAGTTTATTGGCCCTGACTCAGCTAGTGTATTGGTCCTAACTCAGCTAGTGTATCGGCCCTAACGCAGCTAGTGTATTGGCCCTAACTCAGCTAGTTTATTGGCCCTGACTCAGCTAGTGTATTGATCCTAACTCAGCTAGTGTATTGGTCCTGACTCAGCTAGTGTATTAGACCTAACTCAGCTAGTGTATTGGTCCTAACTCAGCTAGTGTATTGGTCCTAACTCAGCTAGTGTATTGGTCCTAACTCAGCTAGTGTATTGGCCCTAACTCAGCTGGTGTATTGGCCCTAACTCAGCTGGTGTATTGGTCCTTACTCAGCTAGTGTATTGGCCCTAACTCAGCTAGTTTATTGGCCCTGACTCAGCTAGTGTATTGGTCCTAACTCAGCTAGTGTATTGGTCCTAACTAAGCTAGTGTATTGGTCCTAACTCAGCTAGTGTAATGGTCCTAACTCAGCTAATGTATTGGCCCTAACTCAGATAGTGTATTGGTCCTAACTCAGCTAGTGCAATGGTCCTAACTCAGATACTGTATTGGTCCTAACTCAGATAGTGTATTGGCCCTAACTCAGCTAGTGTATTGGCCCTAACTCAGCTAATGGATTGGCCGTAACTCACCTAGTGTATTGGTCCTAACTCAGATACTGTAATGGTCCTAACTCAGATAGTGTATTGGTCCTATCTCAGCTAATGTATTGGCCCTAACTCAGCTAGTGTATTGGCCCTAACTCAGGTAATGTATTGGCCGTAACTCACCTAGTGTATTGGTCCTAACTCAGATACTGTAATGGTCCTAACTCAGATAGTGTATTGGTCCTATCTCAGCTAATGTATTGGCCCTAACTCAGCTAGTGTATTGGCCCTAACTCAGGTAATGTATTGGCCGTAACTCACCTAGTGTATTGGTCCTAACTCAGATACTGTAATGGTCCTAACTCAGATAGTGTATTGGTCCTAACTCAGCTAATGTATTGGCCCTAACTCAGATAGTGTATTGGTCCTAACTCAGCTAGTGTAATGGTCCTAACTCAGCTAGTGTAATGGTCCTAACTCAGCTAATGTATTGGCCCCAACTCAGATAGTGTATTGGTCCTAACTCAGCTAGTGTAATGGTCCTAACTCAGATAGTGTATTGGTCCTAACTCAGCTAGTGTAATGGTCCCAACTCAGATACTGTATTGGTCCTAACTGAGATAGTGTATTGACCCTAACTCAGATAGTGTATTGGTCCTAACTCAGCTAGTGTATTGGCCCTAACTCAGATAGTGTATTGGTCCTAACTCAGCTAGTGTAATGGTCCCAACTCAGATACTGTATTGGTCCTAACTGAGATAGTGTATTGACCCTAACTCAGATAGTGTATTGACCCTAACTCAGCTAGTGTATAGGCCCTAACTCAGATAGTGTATTGGCCCTAACTCACCTAGTTTATTGGTCCTATGTCAGATACTGTAATGGTCCTAACTCAGATAGTGTATTGGTCCTGACTCAGCTAGTGTAATGGTCCTAACTCAGATACTGTATTGGTCCTAACTCAGCTAGTGTATTGGCCCTATCTCACCTAGTGTATTGGTCCTAACTCAGCTAGTGTATTGGCCCTAACTCAGCTAGTGTTTTGGCCCCAACTCAGCCAGTGTATTGGCCCTAACTCAGCTAGTGTATTGGCCCTAACTCAGCTAATGTATTGGCCCTAACTCAGATAGTGTATTGGTCCTAACTCAGCTAGTGTAATGGTCCTAACTCAGATAGTGTATTGGTCCTCACTCAGCTAGTGTAATGGTCCTAACTCAGATACTGTATTGGTCATAACTCAGCTAGTGTATTGGCCCTAACTCACCTAGTGTATTGGTCCTAACTCAGCTAGTGTATTGGCCCTAACTCAGCTTGTGTATTGGCCATAACTCAGCTAGAGTAATGGTCCTAACTCGGCTAATGTGATGGACCTAACTCAGCTAGTGTATTGGCCCTAACTCAGATAGTGTATTGGTCCTAACTCAGCTAGTGTATTGGTCCCAACTCAGATAGTGTATTGGTCCTAACTCAGCTAGTGTATTGGCCCTAACTCAGCTAGTGTATTGGCCCTAATTCAGCTAGTGTATTGGTCCCAACTTAGATTGGGTATTGGTCCTAACCCAGCTATTGTATTGGCCCTAACTCAGCTAGAGTAATGGTCCTAACTTGAAACCTATATTGACCCAAACTCAGCTAGTTTAATGGTCCCAACTTGAAACTCATATTGGTCCTAACTCAGCCAGTGTATTGGCCCCAACTCAGCCAGTGTGATGGTCCTGACTTGGAACCTATAATTGCCCCAACTCAGCTAGTGTATTGGCCCTTGACTCAGATAGTGTATTGGTCCTAACTCAGATACTGTATTGGACCTAGCTCAGCTAGTGTATTGGCCCTAACTCAGATACTGTATTGGCCCTAACTCAGATAGTGTATTGGTCCTAACTCAGATACTGTATTGGTCCTAACTCAGCTAGTGTATTGGTCCTAACTCAGCTAGTGTATTGGTCCTAACTCAGCTGGTGTATTGGTCCTAACTCAGCTAGTGTATTGGCCCTAACTCAGATAGTGAATTGGTCCTGACTCAGATAGTGTATTGGTCCTAACTCAGCTAGTGTATTGGTCCTAACTCAGCTAGTGTATTGGTCCTAACTCAGCTGGTGTATTGGACCTATCTCAGATAGTGTATTGGCCCTAACTCAGATAGTGTATTGGTCCTAACTCAGCTAGTGTATTGGTCCTAACTCAGCTAGTGTATTGGCCCTAACTCAGATAGTGTATTGGCCCTAACTCAGCTAGTGTATTGGCCCTAACTCAGCTACTGTATTGGCCCTAACTCAGATAGTGTATTGGTCCTAACTCAGATAGTGTATTGGTCCTAACTCAGCTAGTGTATTGGCCCTAACTCAGCTAGTGTATTGGTCCTAACTCAGCTAGTGTATTGGCCCTAACTCAGATAGTGTATTGGTCCTAACTCAGCTAGTGTATTGGTCCTAACTCAGCTAGTGTATTGGCCCTAACTCAGCTAGTGTATTGGCCCTAACTCAGCTAGTGTATTGACCCTAACTCAGATAGTGTAATGGTCCTGACTTGACACCTATATTTTGTCCTAACTCAGCTAGTGTATTGGTCCTAACTCAGCTAGTGTATTGGCCCTAACTCAGCTAGTGTAATGGTCCTAACACGGCTAGTGTGATGGTCCCAACTCAGCTAGTGTATTGGTCCCAACTCAGCTAGTGTATTGGTCCTAACTCAGCTAGTGTATTGGTCCCAACTCAACTAGTGTATTGGTCCTAACTCAGCTAGTGTATCGGTCCTAACTCAGCAGGTGTATTGGTCCCAACTCAGCTAGTGTATTGGCCCTAACTCAGCTAGTGTATTGGCCCTGACTCAGCTAGAGTATTGGCCCTAACTCAGCTAGTGTATTGGCCCCAACTCAGCTACTATATTGGCCCCAACTCAGCTAGAGTATTGGCCCTAACTCAGCTAGTGTATTGGCCCCAACTCAGCTAGAGTATTGGCCCTAACTCAGCTAGTGTATTGGCCCTAACTCAGCTAGTGTATTGGTCCTAACTCAGCTAGTGTATTGGTCCCAACTCAGCTAGTGTATTGGTCCTAACTCAGCTAGTGTATTGGCCCTAACTCAGCTGGTGTATTGGCCCTAACTCAGCTGGTGTATTGGTCCTAACTCAGCTAGTGTATTGGCCCTAACTCAGCTAGTTTATTGGCCCTGACTCAGCTAGTGTATTGGTCCTAACTCAGCTAGTGTATTGGCCCTAACTCAGCTAGTTTATTGGCCCTGACTCAGCTAGTGTATTGGTCCTAACTCAGCTAGTGTATTGGCCCTAACTCAGCTGGTGTATTGACCCTAACTCAGCTGGTGTTTTGGTCCCAACTCAGCTAGTGTATTGGCCCTAACTCAGCTGGTGTATTGGTCCTAACTCAGCTAGTGTTTTGGCCCTAACTCAGCCAGTTTATTGGCCCTGACTCAGCTAGTGTATTGGTCCTAACTCAGCTAGTGTATTGGTCCTAACTCAGCTAGTGTTATAGACCTAACTCAGCTAGTGTAATGGTCCTAACTCATCCAGTGTATTGGCCCTAACTCAGCTAGTGTATTAGTCCTAACTTAGATATTGTATTGGCCCTTACTCAGCCAGTGAATTAGACCCAACTCAGCTAGTGTATTGGCCCTAACTCAGCTAGTGTATTAGTCCTAACTCAGATATTGTATTGGCCCTAACTCAGCTAGTTTATTGGCCCTGACTCAGCTAGTGTATTGGTCCTAACTCAGCTAGTGTATTGGCCCTAACTCAGCAGGTGTATTGGCCCTAACTCAGCTGGTGTATTGGTCCTAACTCAGCTAGTGTATTGGCCCCAACTCAGCTAGTGTATTGGTCCCAACTCAGCTAGTGTATTGGTCCCAACTCAGCTAGTGTATTGACCCTATCTCAGCTAGTGTATTGGCCCTAACTCAGCTAGTGTATTGGGCCTAACTCAGCTAGTTTATTGGCCCTGACTCAGCTAGTGTATTGGTCCTAACTCAGCTAGTGTATTGGGCCTAACTCAGCTAGTTTATTGGCCCTGACTCAGCTAGTGTATTGGCCATCACTCAGCTAGTGTATTGGTCCTAACTCAGCTAGTGTATTGGCCCTAACTCAGCTGGTGTATTGGTCCTAACTCAGCTGGTGTATTGGTCCTAACTCAGCTAGTGTATTGGTCCTAACTCAGCTAGTGTATTGGCCCTAACGCAGCTAGTGTATTGGCCCCAACTCAGCTAGTTTATTGGCCCTGACTCAGCTAGTGTATTGGTCCTAACTCAGCTAGTGTATCGGCCCTAACGCAGCTAGTGTATTGGCCCTAACTCAGCTAGTTTATTGGCCCTGACTCAGCTAGTGTATTGATCCTAACTCAGCTAGTGTATTGGTCCTGACTCAGCTAGTGTATTAGACCTAACTCAGCTAGTGTATTGGTCCTAACTCAGCTAGTGTATTGGTCCTAACTCAGCTAGTGTATTGGTCCTAACTCAGCTAGTGTATTGGCCCTAACTCAGCTGGTGTATTGGCCCTAACTCAGCTGGTGTATTGGTCCTTACTCAGCTAGTGTATTGGCCCTAACTCAGCTAGTTTATTGGCCCTGACTCAGCTAGTGTATTGGTCCTAACTCAGCTAGTGTATTGGTCCTAACTAAGCTAGTGTATTGGTCCTAACTCAGCTAGTGTAATGGTCCTAACTCAGCTAATGTATTGGCCCTAACTCAGATAGTGTATTGGTCCTAACTCAGCTAGTGCAATGGTCCTAACTCAGATACTGTATTGGTCCTAACTCAGATAGTGTATTGGCCCTAACTCAGCTAGTGTATTGGCCCTAACTCAGCTAATGGATTGGCCGTAACTCACCTAGTGTATTGGTCCTAACTCAGATACTGTAATGGTCCTAACTCAGATAGTGTATTGGTCCTATCTCAGCTAATGTATTGGCCCTAACTCAGCTAGTGTATTGGCCCTAACTCAGGTAATGTATTGGCCGTAACTCACCTAGTGTATTGGTCCTAACTCAGATACTGTAATGGTCCTAACTCAGATAGTGTATTGGTCCTATCTCAGCTAATGTATTGGCCCTAACTCAGCTAGTGTATTGGCCCTAACTCAGGTAATGTATTGGCCGTAACTCACCTAGTGTATTGGTCCTAACTCAGATACTGTAATGGTCCTAACTCAGATAGTGTATTGGTCCTAACTCAGCTAATGTATTGGCCCTAACTCAGATAGTGTATTGGTCCTAACTCAGCTAGTGTAATGGTCCAAACTCAGCTAGTGTAATGGTCCTAACTCAGCTAATGTATTGGCCCCAACTCAGATAGTGTATTGGTCCTAACTCAGCTAGTGTAATGGTCCTAACTCAGATAGTGTATTGGTCCTAACTCAGCTAGTGTAATGGTCCCAACTCAGATACTGTATTGGTCCTAACTGAGATAGTGTATTGACCCTAACTCAGATAGTGTATTGGTCCTAACTCAGCTAGTGTATTGGCCGTAACTCAGATAGTGTATTGGTCCTAACTCAGCTAGTGTAATGGTCCCAACTCAGATACTGTATTGGTCCTAACTGAGATAGTGTATTGACCCTAACTCAGATAGTGTATTGACCCTAACTCAGCTAGTGTATAGGCCCTAACTCAGATAGTGTATTGGCCCTAACTCACCTAGTTTATTGGTCCTATGTCAGATACTGTAATGGTCCTAACTCAGATAGTGTATTGGTCCTGACTCAGCTAGTGTAATGGTCCTAACTCAGATACTGTATTGGTCCTAACTCAGCTAGTGTATTGGCCCTATCTCACCTAGTGTATTGGTCCTAACTCAGCTAGTGTATTGGCCCTAACTCAGCTAGTGTTTTGGCCCCAACTCAGCCAGTGTATTGGCCCTAACTCAGCTAGTGTATTGGCCCTAACTCAGCTAATGTATTGGCCCTAACTCAGATAGTGTATTGGTCCTAACTCAGCTAGTGTAATGGTCCTAACTCAGATAGTGTATTGGTCCTCACTCAGCTAGTGTAATGGTCCTAACTCAGATAGTGTATTGGTCCTAACTCAGCTAGTGTATTGGCCCTAACTCACCTAGTGTATTGGTCCTAACTCAGCTAGTGTATTGGCCCTAACTCAGCTTGTGTATTGGCCATAACTCAGCTAGAGTAATGGTCCTAACTCGGCTAATGTGATGGACCTAACTCAGCTAGTGTATTGGCCCTAACTCAGATAGTGTATTGGTCCTAACTCAGCTAGTGTATTGGTCCCAACTCAGATAGTGTATTGGTCCTAACTCAGCTAGTGTATTGGCCCTAACTCAGCTAGTGTATTGGCCCTAATTCAGCTAGTGTATTGGTCCCAACTTAGATTGGGTATTGGTCCTAACCCAGCTATTGTATTGGCCCTAACTCAGCTAGAGTAATGGTCCTAACTTGAAACCTATATTGACCCAAACTCAGCTAGTTTAATGGTCCCAACTTGAAACTCATATTGGTCCTAACTCAGCCAGTGTATTGGCCCCAACTCAGCCAGTGTGATGGTCCTGACTTGGAACCTATAATTGCCCCAACTCAGCTAGTGTATTGGCCCTTGACTCAGATAGTGTATTGGTCCTAACTCAGATACTGTATTGGACCTAGCTCAGCTAGTGTATTGGCCCTAACTCAGATACTGTATTGGCCCTAACTCAGATAGTGTATTGGTCCTAACTCAGATACTGTATTGGTCATAACTCAGCTAGTGTATTGGTCCTAACTCAGCTAGTGTATTGGTCCTAACTCAGCTGGTGTATTGGTCCTAACTCAGCTAGTGTATTGGCCCTAACTCAGATAGTGAATTGGTCCTGACTCAGATAGTGTATTGGTCCTAACTCAGCTAGTGTATTGGTCCTAACTCAGCTAGTGTATTGGTCCTAACTCAGCTGGTGTATTGGACCTATCTCAGATAGTGTATTGGCCCTAACTCAGATAGTGTATTGGTCCTAACTCAGCTAGTGTATTGGTCCTAACTCAGCTAGTGTATTGGCCCTAACTCAGATAGTGTATTGGCCCTAACTCAGCTAGTGTATTGGCCCTAACTCAGCTACTGTATTGGCCCTAACTCAGATAGTGTATTGGTCCTAACTCAGATAGTGTATTGGTCCTAACTCAGCTAGTGTATTGGCCCTAACTCAGCTAGTGTATTGGTCCTAACTCAGCTAGTGTATTGGCCCTAACTCAGATAGTGTATTGGTCCTAACTCAGCTAGTGTATTGGTCCTAACTCAGCTAGTGTATTGGCCCTAACTCAGCTAGTGTATTGGCCCTAACTCAGCTAGTGTATTGACCCTAACTCAGATAGTGTAATGGTCCTGACTTGACACCTATATTTTGTCCTAACTCAGCTAGTGTATTGGTCCTAACTCAGCTAGTGTATTGGCCCTAACTCAGCTAGTGTAATGGTCCTAACACGGCTAGTGTGATGGTCCCAACTCAGCTAGTGTATTGGTCCCAACTCAGCTAGTGTATTGGTCCTAACTCAGCTAGTGTATTGGTCCCAAATCAACTAGTGTATTGGTCCTAACTCAGCTAGTGTATCGGTCCTAACTCAGCAGGTGTATTGGTCCCAACTCAGCTAGTGTATTGGCCCTAACTCAGCTAGTGTATTGGCCCTAACTCAGCTAGAGTATTGGCCCTAACTCAGCTAGTGTATTGGCCCCAACTCAGCTACTATATTGGCCCCAACTCAGCTAGAGTATTGGCCCTAACTCAGCTAGTGTATTGGCCCCAACTCAGCTAGAGTATTGGCCCTAACTCAGCTAGTGTATTGGCCCTAACTCAGCTAGTGTATTGGCCCCAACTCAGCTAGAGTATTGGCCCCAACTCAGCTAGAGTATTGGCCCTAACTCAGCTAGTGTATTGGCCCCAACTCAGCTAGAGTATTGGCCCTAACTCAGCTAGAGTATTGGCCCTAACTCAGCTAGTGTATTGGCCCCAACTCAGCTAGAGTATTGGCCCTAACTCAGCTAGTGTATTGGCCCTAACTCAGCTAGTGTATTGGCCCCAACTCAGCTAGAGTATTGGCCCTAACTCAGCTAGTGTATTGGCCCTAACTCAGCTAGTGTATTGGCCCCAACTCAGCTAGAGTATTGGCCCCAACTCAGCTAGAGTATTGGCTCTAACTCAGCTAGTGTATTGGCCCTAACTCAGCTAGTGTATTGGCCCCAACTCAGCTAGAGTATTGGCCCCAACTCAGCTAGAGTATTGGCCCTAACTCAGCTAGTGTATTGGCCCCAACTCAGCTACTGTATTGGCTCTAACTCAGCTAGAGTATTGGCCCTAACTCAGCTACTGTATTGGCCCCAACTCAGCTAGTGTATTGGTCCTAACTCAGCTAGTGTATTGGTCCTAACTCAGCTAGTGTATTGGTCCTAACTCAGCTAGTGTATTGGCCCTAACTCAGCTAGTGTATTGGCCCTAACTCAGCTAGTGTATTGGCCCTAACTCAGCTGGTGTATTGATCCTGACTCAGCTAGTGTATTGGCCCTGACTCAGCTAGTGTATTGGCCCTAACTCAGCTGGTGTATTGATCCTGACTCAGCTAGTGTATTGGCCCTAACTCAGCTAGTGTATTGGTCCTAACTCAGCTAGTGTATTGGTCCTAACTCGGCTAGTGTATTGGTCCTAACTCAGCTGGTGTATTGGCCGTAACTCAGCTAGTGTATTGGCCGTAACTCAGCTGGTGTATTGGTCCTAACTCAGCTAGTGTATTGGCCCCAACTCAGCTAGAGTATTGGCCCTAACTCAGCTAGTGTATTGGTCCTGACTCAGCTGGTGTATTGGCCCTAACTCAGCTGGTGTATTGGTCCTAACTCAGCTAGTGTATTGGCCCTAACTCAGCTGGTGTATTGGCCCTAACTCAGCTGGTGTATTGGCCCTAACTCAGCTAGTGTATTGGTCCTAACTCAGCTAGTGTATTGGCCCTAACTCAGCTAGTGTATTGGCCCTAACTCAGCTAGTGTATTGGTCCTGACTCAGCTGGTGTATTGGCCCTAACTCAGCTGGTGTATTGGTCCTAACTCAGCTAGTGTATTGGCCCTAACTCAGCTGGTGTATTGGCCCTAACTCAGCTGGTGTATTGGCCCTAACTCAGCTAGTGTATTGGTCCTAACTCGGCTAGTGTATTGGTCCTAACTCAGCTGGTGTATTGGTCCTGACTCAGCTAGTGTATTGGCCCTAACTCAGCTAGTGTATTGGCCCTAACTCAGCTGGTGTATTGGCCGTAACTCAGCTAGTGTATTGGCCGTAACTCAGCTGGTGTATTGGTCCTAACTCAGCTAGTGTATTGGCCCACACTCAGCTAGTGTAATGGTCCTAACTCAGCTAGTGTATTGGTCCTAACTCAGCTAGTGTATTGGCCCCAACTCAGCTAGAGTATTGGCCCTAACTCAGCTAGTGTATTGGCCCTAACTCAGCTAGTGTATTGGTCCTGACTCAGCTGGTGTATTGGCCCTAACTCAGCTAGTGTATTGGTCCTAACTCAGCTAGTGTATTGGCCCTAACTCAGCTGGTGTATTGGCCCTAACTCAGCTAGTGTGATGGTCCCAACTCAGCTAGTGTAATGGTCCTAACTCAGCTGGTGTATTAGACCTAACTCAGCTAGTGTATTGGTCCTAACTCAGCTAGTGTATTGGCCCTGACTCAGCTAGTGTATTGGCCCCATTTCAGCTAGTGTATTGGTCCTAACTCAGCTAGTGTATTGGCCCTAACTCAGCTAGAGTATTGGTCCTAACTCAGCTAGTGTATTGGCCCTAACTCAGCTAGTGTATTGGTCCCAACTCAGCTAGTGTATTGGCCCTAACTCAGCTAGTGTAATGGTCCTAACACGGCTAGTGTATTGGTCCTAACTCAGCTAGTGTATTGGTCCTAACTCAGCTAGTGTATTGGCCCTAACTCAGCTAGTGTATTGGTCCTAACTCAGCTGGTGTATTGGCCCCAACTCAGCTAGAGTATTGGCCCTAACTCAGCTAGTGTATTGGCCCTAACTCAGCTAGTGTATTGGTCCTGACTCAGCTAGTGTATTGGCCCTAACTCAGCTAGAGTATTGGCCCTAACTCAGCTGGTGTATTGGTCCTAACTCAGCTAGTGTATTGGTCCTAACTCAGCTAGTGTATTGGCCCTAACTCAGCTAGAGTATTGGCCCTAACTCAGCTAGTGTATTGGCCCTAACTCAGCTAGTGTATTGGTCCTAACTCAGCTGGTGTATTGGTCCTAACTCAGCTAGTGTATTGGCCCTAACTCAGCTAGTGTATTGGTCCTAACTCAGCTAGTGTATTGGCCCTAACTCAGCTGGTGTAATGGTCCTAACTCAGCTAGTGTATTGACCCTAACTCAGCTGGTGTATTGACCCTAACTCAGCCAGTGTATTGACCCTAACTCAGCTAGTGTAATGGTCCTAACTCAGCTAGTGTATTGACCTTAACTCAGCTAGTGTATTGGCCCTAACTCAGCTAGTGTATCGGCCCTAACTCAGCTAGTGTATGGCCCTAACTCAGCTGGTGTATTGGTCCTAACTCACCTAGTGTATTGGCCCTAACTCAGCTAGTGTATTGGTCCTAACTCAGCCAGTGTATTGGCCCTAACTCAGCTGGTGTATTGGTCCTAACTCAGCTAGTGTATTGGCCCTAACTCAGCTAGAGTATTGGCCCTAACTCAGCTAGTGTATTGGCCCTAACTCAGCTGGTGTATTGGTCCTAACTCAGCTAGTGTATTGGCCCTAACTCAGCTAGTGTATTGGCCCTAACTCAGCCAGTGTATTGACCCTAACTCAGCCTGTGTATTGACCTTAACTCAGCTGGTGTATTTGTCCTAACTCAGCTAGTGTATGGGTCCTTACTCAGCTGGTGTATTGGTCCTAACTCAGCTAGTGTATTGGCCCTAACTCAGCTAGTGTATTGGTCCCAACTCAGCTAAAGTATTGGCCCTAACTCAGCTAGTGTAATGGTCCTAACACGGCTAGTGTAATGGTCCTAACTCAGCTAGTGTATTGACCCTAACTCAGCTGGTGTATTGACCCTAACTCAGCTAGTGTATTGGTCCTAACTCAGCTAGTGTATTGGTCCTAACTCAGCTGGTGTATTGGTCCTAACTCAGCTATCGTATTGGCCCTAACTCAGATAGTGTATTGGTCCTAACTCAGATACTGTATTGGTCCTAACTCAGCTAGTGTATTGGCCCTAACTCAGCTAGTGTATTTGCCCTAACTCAGCTAGTGTAATGGTTCTAACACGGCTAGTTTAATGGTCCTAACTCAGCTAGTGTATTGACCCCAACTCAGCTAGTGTATTGACCCTAACTCAGCTAGTGTAATGGTCCTAACACGGCTAGTGTAATGGTCCTAACTCAGCTAGTGTATTGACCCTAACTCAGCTAGTGTATTGGCCCTAACTCAGCTAGTGTAATGGTCCTAACTCAGCCAGTGTATTGACCCCAACTCAGATAGTGTATTGGTCCCAAATCAGCTAGTGTATTGGTCCTAACTCAGATAGTGTATTGGTCCTAACTCAGCTAGTGTATTGGCCCCAACTCAGCTAGTGTATTGGCTCTAATTCAGCTAGTGTATTGGTCCCAACTCAGATGAGGTATGGGTTCAACTCAGCTATTGTATTGGCCCTAACTCAGCTAGTGTATTGGTCCTAACTCAGCTAGTGTATTGGTCCTAACTCAGCTAGTGTATTGGCTCTGACTCAGCTAGTGTATCGGTCCTAACTCAGCTAGTGTATTGGCTCTAATTCAGCTAGTGTATTGGTCCTAACTCAGCTAGTGTATTGGTCCCAACTCAGATGAGGTATGGGTTCAACTCAGCTATTGTATTGGCCCTAACTCAGCTAGTGTGTTGGTCCTAACTCAGCTAGTGTATTGGTCCTAACTCAGCTAGTGTATCGGTCCTAACTCAGCTAGTGTATCGGTCCTAACTCAGCTAGTGTATTGGCTCTAATTCAGCTAGTGTATTGGTCCTAACTCAGCTAGTGTATTGACCCTAACTCAGCTAGTGTATTGGCCCTAACTCAGCTAGTGTATTGGTCCTAACTCAGCTAGTGTATTGGTCCTAACTCAAATGGGGTATTGGTCCTAACTCAGCTATTGTATTGGCCCCAACTCAGCTAGTGTATCGGCCCTAACTCAGCAAGTGTATTGGCCCCAACTCAGCTAGTGTAATGGTCCTAACTCAGCTAGTGTAATGGTCTCAACTCAGCTAGTGTATTGGTCCTAACTTAAATGGGGTATTGGTCCTAACTCAGCTATTGTATTGGCCCCAACTCAGATAGTGTATCGGCCCTAACTCAGCAAGTGTATTGGTCCTAACTCAGATAGTGTATTGGTCCTAACTCAGCTGGTGTATTGGCCCCAACTCAAATGGGGTATTGGTCCTAACTCAGCTATTGTATTGGCCCCAACTCAGCTAGTGTATAGGCCCTAACTCAGCAAGTGTATTGGCCCCAACTCAGCTAGTGTATTGGTCCTAACTCAGATAGTGTATTGGCCCCAACTCAGCTAGTGTATTGGTCCTAACTCAGCTAGTGTATTGGTCCTAACTCAGCTAGTGTATTGGCCCTGACTCAGCTAGTGTATTGGCCCCAACTCAGCTAGTGTATTGGCTCTAATTCAGCTAGTGTATTGGTCCTAACTCAGATGGGGTATTGGTCCTAACTCAGCTATTGTATTGGCCCCAACTCAAATGGGGTATTGGTCCTAACTCAGCTATTGTATTGGCCCCAACTCAGCTAGTGTATCGGCCCTAACTCAGCTATTGTATTGGCCCCAACTCAGCTAGTGTATCGGCCCTAACTCAGCAAGTGTATTGGCCCCAACTCAGCTAGTGTATTGGTCCTAACTCAGCTAGTGTATTGGTCCTAACTCAGCAAGTGTATTGGCCCCAACTCAGCTAGTGTATTGGTCCTAACTCAGCTAGTGTATTGGTCCTAACTCAGCTAGTGTATTGGCCCTGACTCAGCTAGTGTATTGGCCCCAACTCAGCTAGTGTATTGGCTCTAATGCAGCTAGTGTATTGGTCCTAACTCAGATGGGGTATTGGTACTAACTCAGCTATTGTATTGGCCCCAACTCAGCAAGTGTATTGGCCCCAACTCAGCAAGTGTATTGGCCCCAACTCAGCTAGTGTATTGGTCCTAACTCAGCTAGTGTATTGGTCCTAACTCAGCTAGTGTATTGGCCCTGACTCAGCTAGTGTATTGGCCCCAACTCAGCTAGTGTATTGGCTCTAATTCAGCTAGTGTATTGGTCCTAACTCAGATGGGGTATTGGTCCTAACTCAGCTATTGTATTGGCCCCAACTCAGCAAGTGTATTGGCCCCAACTCAGCTAGTGTATTGGCCCTGACTCAGCTAGTGTATTGGCCCCAACTCGGCTAGTGTATTGGCTCTAATTCAGCTAGTGTATTGGTCCTAACTCAGATGGGGTATTGGTCCTAACTCAGCTATTGTATTGGCCCTGACTCAGCTAGTGTATTGGCCCCAACTCAGCTAGTGTATTGGTCCCAACTCAGCTAGTGTATTGGCCCTAACTCAGCTAGTGTATTGGCCCTGACTCAGCTAGTGTATTGGTCCTAACTCAGCTAGTGTATTGGCCATGACTCAGCTAGTGTATTGGTCCTAACTCAGCTAGTGTATTGACCCTAACTCAGCTAGTGTATCAAACCTAACTCAGCTAGTGTATTGGTCCTAACTCAGCTAGTGTATTGGGCCCAACTCAGCTAGTGTATTGGACCTAACTCAGCTAGTGTATTGGTCCTACCTCAGCTAGTGTATTAGACCTAACTCAGCTAGTGTATTGGTCCTAACTCAGCTAGTGTATTGGTCCTAACTCAGCTAGTGTATTAGACCTAACTCAGCTAGTGTATTGGCCCTAACTCAGCTAGTGTATTGGGCCTAACTCAGCTAGTTTATTGGCCCTGACTCAGCTAGTGTATTGGCCCTAACTCAGCTAGTGTATTGGGCCTAACTCAGCTAGGTTATTGGCCCTGACTCAGCTAGTGTATTGGCCCTCACTCAGCTAGTGTATTGGTCCTAACTCAGCTAGTGTATTGGTCCTAACTCAGCTGGTGTATTGGTCCTAACTCAGCTGGTGTATTGGTCCTAACTCAGCTAGTGTATTGGTCCTAACTCAGCTAGTGTATTGGCCCTAACGCAGCTAGTGTATTGGCCCTAACTCAGCTAGTTTATTGGCCCTGACTCAGCTAGTGTATTGGTCCTAACTCAGCTAGTGTATTGGCCCTAACTCAGCTGGTGTATTGGTCCTTACTCAGCTAGTGTATTGGCCCTAACTCAGCTAGTTTATTGGCCCTGACTCAGCTAGTGTATTGGTCCTAACTCAGCTAGTGTATTGGTCCTAACTAAGCTAGTGTATTGGTCCTAACTCAGCTAGTGTAATGGTCCTAACTCAGCTAATGTATTGGCCCTAACTCAGATAGTGTATTGGTCCTAACTCAGCTAGTGCAATGGTCCTAACTCAGATACTGTATTGGTCCTAACTCAGATAGTGTATTGGCCCTAACTCAGCTAGTGTATTGGCCCTAACTCAGCTAATGGATTGGCCGTAACTCACCTAGTGTATTGGTCCTAACTCAGATACTGTAATGGTCCTAACTCAGATAGTGTATTGGTCCTATCTCAGCTAATGTATTGGCCCTAACTCAGCTAGTGTATTGGCCCTAACTCAGGTAATGTATTGGCCGTAACTCACCTAGTGTATTGGTCCTAACTCAGATACTGTAATGGTCCTAACTCAGCTAGTGTATTGGTCCTAACTCAGCTAGTGTAATGGCCCTGACTCAGCTAATGTATTGGCCCTAACTCAGATAGTGTATTGGTCCTAACTCAGCTAGTGTAATGGTCCTAACTCAGCTAGTGTAATGGTCCTAACTCAGCTAATGTATTGGCCCCAACTCAGATAGTGTATTGGTCCTAACTCAGCTAGTGTAATGGTCCTGACTCAGATACTGTATTGGCCCTAACTCAGATAGTGTATTGGTCCTATTTCAGCTAGTGTAATGGTCCCAACTCAGATACTGTATTGGTCCTAACTGAGATAGTGTATTGACCCTAACTCAGATAGTGTATTGACCCTAACTCAGCTAGTATATAGGCCCTAACTCAGATAGTGTATTGGCCCTAACTCACCTAGTTTATTGGTCCTATGTCAGATACTGTAATGGTCCTAACTCAGATAGTGTATTGGTCCTGACTCAGCTAGTGTAATGGTCCTAACTCAGATACTGTATTGGTCCTAACTCAGCTAGTGTATTGGCCCTATCTCACCTAGTGTATTGGTCCTAACTCAGCTAGTGTATTGGCCCTAACTCAGCTAGTGTTTTGGCCCCAACTCAGCCAGTGTATTGGCCCTAACTCAGCTAGTGTATTGGCCCTAACTCAGCTAATGTATTGGCCCTAACTCAGATAGTGTATTGGTCCTAACTCAGCTAGTGTAATGGTCCTAACTCAGGAACTGTGATGGTCCTAACTCAGATAGTGTATTGGTCCTCACTCAGCTAGTGTAATGATCCTAACTCAGATACTGTATTGGTCCTAACTCAGCTAGTGTATTGGCCCTAACTCACCTAGTGTATTGGTCCTAACTCAGCTAGTGTATTGGCCCTAACTCAGCTTGTGTATTGGCCATAACTCAGCTAGAGTAATGGTCCTAACTCGGCTAATGTGATGGACCTAACTCAGCTAGTGTATTGGCCCTAACTCAGATAGTGTATTGGTCCTAACTCAGCTAGTGTATTGGTCCCAACTCAGCTAGTGTATTGGTCCTAACTCAGCTAGTGTATTGGCCATAACTCAGCTAGTGTATTGGTCCTAACTCAGCTAGTGTATTGACCCTAACTCAGCTAGTGTATCAAACCTAACTCAGCTAGTGTATTGGTCCTAACTCAGCTAGTGTATTGGGCCCAACTCAGCTAGTGTATTGGACCTAACTCAGCTAGTGTATTGGTCCTAACTCAGCTAGTGTATTAGACCTAACTCAGCTAGTGTATTGGTCCTAACTCAGCTAGTGTATTGGTCCTAACTCAGCTAGTGTATTAGACCTAACTCAGCTAGTGTATTAGACCTAAATCAGCTAGTGTATTGGTCCTAACTCAGCTAGTGTATTAGACCTAACTCAGCTAGTGTATTGGTCCTAACCCAGCTAGTGTATTGGTCCTAACTCAGCTAGTGTATTAGACCCAACTCAGCTAGTGTATTAGACCTAACTCAGCTAGTGTATTGGTCCTAACTCAGCTAGTGTATTGGACCTGACTCAGCTGAAGTATTGGTCCTAACTCAGCTAGTGTATTGGTCCCAACTCAGCTAGTGTATTAGACCTAACTCAGCTAGTGTATTGGTCCTAACTCAGCTAGTGTATTGGGCCCAACTCAGCTAGTGTATTAGACCTAACTCAGCTGGTGTATTGGTCCTAACTCAGCTAGTGTATTGGCCGTAACTCAGCTGGTGTAATGGTCCTAACTTGAAACCTATATTAACCCTACCTCAGCCAGTGTATTGGTCCTGACTCAGATAGTGTATTGGTCCTAACTCAGCTAGTGTATTGGCCCTAACTCAGCTGGTGTATTGGTCCTAACTCAGCTAGTGTATTGGTCCTAACTCAGATAGTGTATTGGTCCTAATTCAGCTAGTGTATTGGTCCTAACTCAGCTAGTGTATTGGTCCTCACTCAGCTGGTGTATTGGTCCTAACTCAGCTAGTGTATTGGTCCTAACTCAGCCAGTGTATTGGTCCTAACTCAGTTGGTGTATTGGTCCTAACTCAGCTAGTGTATTGGTCCCAACTCAGCTAGTGTAATGGTCCTAACTAAGCTAGTGTATTGGTCCTAACTCAGCTGGTGTATTAGACCTAACTCAGCTAGTGTATTTGGCCCAACTCAGCTGGTGTATTGGTCCTAACTCAGCTAGTGTATTGGCCCTAACTCAGCTAGTGTATTGGCCGTAACTCAGCTGGTGTATTGGTCCTAACTCAGCTATTGTATTGGTCCTAACTTGAAACCTATATTGGCCCTAACTCAGCTAGTGTATTGGTCCTGACTCAGCTAGTGTATTGGCCCTGACTCAGCTAGTGTATTGGCCGTAACTCAGCCGGTGTATTGGTCCTAACTCAGCTAGTGTATGGGTCCTAACTTGAAACCTATATTGGCCCCAACTCAGCTAGTGTATTGGCTCTGACTCAGCTAGTGTATCGGTCGTAACTCAGCTAGTGTATTGGCTCTAATTCAGCTAGTGTATTGGTCCTAACTCAGCTATTGTATTGGCCCTAACTCAGCTAGTGTATTGGCTCTAATTCAGCCAGTATATTGGTCCTAACTCAGCTGGTGTATTGGTCCTAACTCAGCCAGTGTATTGGTCCTAACTCAGCTAGTGTAATGGTCCTAACTCAGCTAGTGTATTGGTCCTAACTCAGCTGGTGTATTAGACCCAACTCAGCTAGTGTATTTGGCCCAACTAAGCTAGTGTATTGGCCCTAACTCAGCTAGTGTATTGGTCCTAACTCAGCTAGTGTATTCGTCCTAACTCAGCTGGTGTATTAGACCTAATTCAGCTAGTGTATTAGACCTAACTCAGCTAGTGTATTGGTCCTAACTCAGCTAGTGTATTGGCCGTAACTCAGCTGGTGTATTGGTCCTAACTCAGCTAGTGTATTGGTCCTTACTTGAAACCTATATTGGCCCTAACTCAGCTAGTGTATTGGTCCTGACTCAGCTAGTGTATTGGCCCTGACTCAGCTAGTGTATTGGCCGTAACTCAGCCGGTGTATTGGTCCTAACTCAGCTAGTGTAATGGTCCTAACTCAGCTAGTGTATTGGTCCTAACTCATCTGGTGTATTAGACCTAACTCAGCTAGTCTATCTGGCCCAACTCAGCTAGTGTATTGGCCCTAACTCAGCTAGTGTATTCGTCCTAAATCAGCTGGTGTATTAGACCTAACTCAGCTAGTGTATTAGACCTAACTCAGCTAGTGTATTGGTCCTAACTCAGCTAGTGTATTGGCCGTAACTCAGCTGGTGTATTGGTCCTAACTATACTATTGTATTGGTCCTAACTTGAAACCTATATTGGCCCTAACTCAGCTAGTGTATTGGCCCTGACTCAGCTAGTGTATCGGTCCTAACTTAGCTAGTGTATTGGCTCTAATTCAGCTAGTGTATTGGTCCTAACTCAGCTATTGTATTGGCCCTAACTCAGCTAGTGTATTGAACTTAACTGAGCTATCGTATTGGCCCTAACTCAGCTATTGTATTGGTCCCAACTCAGTTATTGTATTGGCCCTAACTCAGCTAGTGTATTGGTCCTAACTCAGCTAGTGTATTGGTCCTAACTCAGCTATTGTATTGGCCCTTACTCAGCTATTGTATTGGCCCTAACTCAGCTAGTGTATTGGCTCCAACTCAGCTTTTGTATTGGTCCTAACTCGGCTTTTGTATTGGCTCTAATTCAGCTAGTGTATTGGTCCTAACTCAGCTATTGTATTGGCCCTAACTCAGCTATTGTATTGGCCCTAACTCAGCTAGTGTATTGGCTCTAATTCAGCTAGTGTATTGGTCCTAACTCAGCTAGTGTATTGGCCCTAACTCAGCTATTGTATTGGCCCTAACTCAGCTATTGTATTGGCCCCAACTCAGCTAGTGTATTGGTCCTAACTCAGATAGTTTATTGGTCCTAACTCAGCTATTGTATTGGTCCTAACTCAGCTATTGTATTGGTCCTAACTCAGCTAGTGTATTGGTCCTAACTCAGCTATTGTATTGGCCCCAACTCAGCTAATGTATTGGCCCTAACTCAGCTATTGTATTGGCCCTAACTCAGCTAGTGTATTGGCTCCAACTCAGCTATTGTATTGTTCCTAACTCAGCTATTGTATTGGCTCTAATTCAGCTAGTGTATTGGTCCTAACTCAGCTATTGTATTGGCCCTAACTCAGCTGTTGTATTGGCCCTAACTCAGCTAGTGTATTGGCTCCAATTCAGCTAGTGTATTGGTCCTAACTCAGCTAGTGTATCGGCCCTAACTCAGCTATTGTATTGGCCCCAACTCAGCTATTGTATTGGCCCTAACTCAGCTAGTGTATTGGTCCTAACTCAGATAGTGTATTGGTCCTAACTCAGCTATTGTATTGGCCCCAACTCAGCTAGTGTATTGGTCCTAACTCAGGTAGTGTAATGGTCACGACTTGGAACCTATATTGGCCCTAACTCAGCTAGTTCAATGGTCCCAACTTGGAACCCATATTGGAGCTAACTCAGCTAGTGTATTGGTCCCAACTTGTAACCTATATTTTGTCCTAACTCAGCTAGTGTAATGATCCTAACTTATAACCTATATTTTGTCCTAACTCAGCTAGTGTAATAGTCCTAACTTGAAACCTATTATGGCCCAAACTCAGCTAGTGTATTGGTCCTAACTCAGCTAGTGTAATGGTCCTAACTTGAAACCTATATTTTGTCCTAACTCAGCTAGTGTAATGGTCCCAACTTGAAACCCATATTGGCCCTACCTCAGCTAGTGTAATGGTCCTAACTTGAAACCTATATTGACCCAAACTCAGCTAGTTTAATGGTCCCAACTTAAAACTCATATTGGTCCTAACTCAGCCAGTATATTGGCCCCAACTCAGCCAGTGTGATGGTCCTGACTTGGAACCTATATTAGCCTCAACTCAGCTAGTGTATTGGTCCTAACTCAGCTGGTGTATTGGTCCTAACTCAGCTAGTGTATTGGTCCTAACTCAGCTAGTGTATAGGTCCTAACTCAGATAGTGTATTGGAGTCAACTCAGCTAGTGTATTGGCCCTAACTCAGCTAGTGTATTGGTCCTAACTCAGCTAGTGTATTGGGCCCAAATCAGCTAGTGTATTAGACCTAACTCAGCTAGTGTGTTGGTCCTAACTCATCCAGTGTATTGGCCCTAACTCAGCTAGTGTATTAGTCCTAACTCAGATATTGTATTGGCCCTAACTCAGCTAGTGTAATAGTCCTAACTTGGAACCCATATTGGCCCTAACTCAGCTAGTGTAATGGTCCTAACTTGAAACCTATATTGACCCAAACTCAGCTAGTGTAATGGTCCTAACTTGGAACCTATATTAGCCCCAACTCAGCTAGTGTATTGGTCCTAACTCAGCTAGTGTATTGGTCCTAACTCAGCTAGTGTATCGGTCCCAACTCAGCTAGTGTATTGGTCCTAACTCAGCTAGTGTATTGGTCCCAACTCAGCTAGTGTATTGGCCCTGACTCAGCTAGTGTATTGGTCCTAACTCAGCTAGTGTATTGGTCCCAACTCAGCTAGTGTTATAGACCTAACTCAGCTAGTGTAATGGTCCTAACTCATCCAGTGTATTGGCCCTAACTCAGCTAGTGTATTAGTCCTAACTTAGATATTGTATTGGCCCTTACTCAGCCAGTGTATTAGACCTAACTCTGCTGGTGTATTGGCCCTAACTCAGCTAGTGTGTTAGTCCTAACTCAGCTAGTGTATTGGCCCTAACTCAGCTAGTGTATTGGCCCTAACTCAGCTAGTGTATTGGTCCTAACTCAGCTAGTGTATTGGCCCTAACTCAGCTAGTTTATTGGCCCTGACTCAGCCAGTGTATTGGTCCTAACTCAGCTAGTGTATTGGCCCTAACTCAGCTGGTGTATCGGCCCTAACTCAGCTGGTGTATTGGTCCTAACTCAGCTAGTGTATTGGCCCCAACTCAGCTAGTGTATTGGTCCTAACTCAGCTAGTGTATTGGTCCCAACTCAGCTAGTGTATTGACCCTATCTCAGCTAGTGTATTGGCCCTAACTCAGCTAGTGTATTGGGCCTAACTCAGCTAGTTTATTGGCCCTGACTCAGCTAGTGTATTGGCCCTAACTCAGCTAGTGTATTGGGCCTAACTCAGCTATTTCATCGGCCCTGACTCAGCTAGTGTATTGGCCCTCACTCAGCTAGTGTATTGGTCCTAACTCAGCTAGTGTATTGGCCCTAACTCAGCTGGTGTATTGGTCCTAACTCTGCTGTTGTATTGGTCCTAACTCAGCTAGTGTATTGGCCCTAACTCAGCTAGTTTATTGGCCCTGACTCAGCTAGTGTATTGGTCCTAACTCAGCTAGTGTATTGGCCCTAACGCAGCTAGTGTATTGGCCCTAACTCAGCTAGTTTATTGGCCCTGACTCAGCTAGTGTATTGGTCCTAACTCAGCTAGTGTATTGGTCCTGACTCAGCTAGTGTATTAGACCTAACTCAGCTAGTGTATTGGTCCTAACTCAGCTAGTGTATTGGTCCTAACTCAGCTAGTGTATTGGTCCTAACTCAGCTAGTGTATTGGCCCTAACTCAGCTGGTGTATTGGCCCTAACTCAGCTGGTGTATTGGTCCTTACTCAGCTAGTGTACTGGCCCTAACTCAGCTAGTTTATTGGCCCTGACTCAGCTAGTGTATTGGTCCTAACTCAGCTAGTGTATTGGTCCTAACTAAGCTAGTGTATTGGTCCTAACTCAGCTAGTGTAATGGTCCTAACTCAGCTAATGTATTGGCCCTAACTCAGATAGTGTATTGGTCCTAACTCAGCTAGTGCAATGGTCCTAACTCAGATACTGTATTGGTCCTAACTCAGATAGTGTATTGGCCCTAACTCAGCTAGTGTATTGGCCCTAACTCAGCTAATGTATTGGCCGTAACTCACCTAGTGTATTGGTCCTAACTCAGATACTGTAATGGTCCTAACTCAGATAGTGTATTGGTCCTAACTCAGCTAATTTATTGGCCCTAACTCAGCTAGTGTATTGGCCCTAACTCAGCTAATGTATTGGCCGTAACTCACCTAGTGTATTGGTCCTTACTCAGATACTGTAATGGTCCTAACACAGATAGTGTATTGGTCCTAACTCAGCTAATGTATTGGCCCTAACTCAGATAGTGTATTGGTCCTAACTCAGCTAGTGTAATGGTCCTAACTCAGCTAGTGTAATGGTCCTAACTCAGCTAATGTATTGGCCCCAACTCAGATAGTGTATTGGTCCTAACTCAGCTAGTGTAATGGTCCTAACTCAGATACTGTATTGGCCCTAACTCAGATAGTGTATTGGTCCTAACTCAGCTGGTGTATTGGTCCTAACTCAGCTAGTGTATTGGTCCTCACTCAGCTGGTGTATTGGTCCTAACTCAGCTAGTGTATTGGCCCTAACTCAGCTAGTGTATTGGCCCTAACTCAGCTAGTGTATTGGCCCTAACTCAGCTGGTGTATTGGTCCTGACTCAGCTAGTGTATTGGCCCCATTTCAGCTAGTGTATTGGTCCTAACTCATCTAGTGTATTGGCCCTAACTCAGCTAGAGTATTGGTCCTAACTCAGCTAGTGTATTGGCCCTAACTCAGCTAGTGTATTGGTCCTAACTCAGCTAGTGTATTGGCCCTAACTCAGCTAGTGTAATGGTCCTAACACGGCTAGTGTATTGGCCCTAACTCAGCTAGTGTATTAGTCCTAACTCAGATATTGTATTGGCCCTAACTCAGCTAGTGTAATAGTCCTAACTTGGAACCCATATTGGCTCTAACTCAGCTAGTGTAAAAGTCCTAACTTGAAACCTATAATAGCCCCAACTCAGCTAGTGTATTGGTCCTAACTCAGCTAGTGTATTGGTCCTAACTCAGATAGTGTATCGGTCCCAACTCAGCTAGTGTATTGGTCCTAACTCAGCTAGTGTATTGGTCCCAACTCAGCTAGTGTATTGGCCCTGACTCAGCTAGTGTATTGGTCCTAACTCAGCTAGTGTATTGGTCCTAACTCAGCCAGTATATTGGCCCCAACTCAGCTAGTGTATTGGTCCTAACTCAGCTAGTGTATTGGTACTAACTCAGCTAGTGTATTGGTCCTAACTCAGCTAGTGTATTGGTCCCAACTCAGCTAGTGTATTGGCCCTAACTCAGCTAGTGTATTGGTCCTAACTCAGCTAGTGTATTGGGCCCAACTCAGCTAGTGTATTGGCCCTAACTCAGCTGGTGTATTGGTCCTAACTCAGCGAATGTATTGGTCCTAACTCAGCTAGTGTATTGGCCCCAACTCAGCTGGTGTATTGGTCCTAACTCAGCTGGTGTATTGGCCCTAACTCAGCTGGTGTATTGGTCCTAACTCAGCTAGTGTATTGGCCCTAACTCAGCTAGTTTATTGGCCGTGACTCAGCTAGTGTATTGGTCCTAACTCAGCTAGTGTATTGGTCCTAACTCAGCTAGTGTATTAGACCTAACTCAGCTAGTGTATTGGTCCTAACTCATCCAGTGTATTGGCCCTAACTCAGCTAGTGTATTAGTCCTAACTCAGATATTGTATTGGCCCCAACTCAGCTAGTGTATTGGTCCTAACTCAGCTAGTGTATTGGTCCCAACTCAGCTAGTGTATTGGTCCTAACTCAGCTAGTGTATTGGCCCTAACTCAGCTGGTGTATTGGCCCTAACTCAGCTGGTGTATTGGTCCTAACTCAGCTAGTGTATTGGCCCTAACTCAGCTAGTTTATTGGCCCTGACTCAGCTAGTGTATTGGTCCTAACTCAGCTAGTGTATTGGCCCTAACTCAGCTGGTGTATTGGCCCTAACTCAGCTGGTGTATTGGTCCTAACTCAGCTAGTGTTTTGGCCCTAACTCAGCCAGTTTATTGGCCCTGACTCAGCTAGTGTATTGGTCCTAACTCAGCTAGTGTATTGGTCCTAACTCAGCTAGTGTTATAGACCTAACTCAGCTAGTGTAATGGTCCTAACTCATCCAGTGTATTGGCCCTAACTCAGCTAGTGTATTAGTCCTAACTTAGATATTGTATTGGCCCTTACTCAGCCAGTGTATTAGACCCAACTCAGCTAGTGTATTGGCCCTAACTCAGCTTGTGTATTAGTCCTAACTCAGATATTGTATTGGCCCTAACTCAGCTAGTTTATTGGCCCTGACTCAGCTAGTGTATTGGTCCTAACTCAGCTAGTGTATTGGCCCTAACTCAGCTGGTGTATTGGCCCTAACTCAGCTGGTGTATTGGTCCTAACTCAGCTAGTGTATTGGCCCCAACTCAGCTAGTGTATTGGTCCCAACTCAGCTAGTGTATTGGTCCCAACTCAGCTAGTGTATTGACCCTATCTCAGCTAGTGTATTGGCCCTAACTCAGCTAGTGTATTGGGCCTTACTCAGCTAGTTTATTGGCCCTGACTCAGCTAGTGTATTGGCCCTAACTCAGCTAGTGTATTGGGCCTAACTCAGCTAGTTTATTGGCCCTGACTCAGCTAGTGTATTGGCCCTCACTCAGCTAGTGTATTGGTCCTAACTCAGCTAGTGTATTGGCCCTAACTCAGCTGGTGTATTGGTCCTAACTCAGCTGGTGTATTGGTCCTAACTCAGCTAGTGTATTGGTCCTAACTCAGCTAGTGTATTGGCCCTAACGCAGCTAGTGTATTGGCCCCAACTCAGCTAGTTTATTGGCCCTGACTCAGCTAGTGTATTGGTCCTAACTCAGCTAGTGTATCGGCCCTAACGCAGCTAGTGTATTGGCCCTAACTCAGCTAGTTTATTGGCCCTGACTCAGCTAGTGTATTGATCCTAACTCAGCTAGTGTATTGGTCCTGACTCAGCTAGTGTATTAGACCTAACTCAGCTAGTGTATTGGTCCTAACTCAGCTAGTGTATTGGTCCTAACTCAGCTAGTGTATTGGTCCTAACTCAGCTAGTGTATTGGCCCTAACTCAGCTGGTGTATTGGCCCTAACTCAGCTGGTGTATTGGTCCTTACTCAGCTAGTGTATTGGCCCTAACTCAGCTAGTTTATTGGCCCTGACTCAGCTAGTGTATTGGTCCTAACTCAGCTAGTGTATTGGTCCTAACTAAGCTAGTGTATTGGTCCTAACTCAGCTAGTGTAATGGTCCTAACTCAGCTAATGTATTGGCCCTAACTCAGATAGTGTATTGGTCCTAACTCAGCTAGTGCAATGGTCGTAACTCAGATACTGTATTGGTCCTAACTCAGATAGTGTATTGGCCCTAACTCAGCTAGTGTATTGGCCCTAACTCAGCTAATGGATTGGCCGTAACTCACCTAGTGTATTGGTCCTAACTCAGATACTGTAATGGTCCTAACTCAGATAGTGTATTGGTCCTATCTCAGCTAATGTATTGGCCCTAACTCAGCTAGTGTATTGGCCCTAACTCAGGTAATGTATTGGCCGTAACTCACCTAGTGTATTGGTCCTAACTCAGATACTGTAATGGTCCTAACTCAGATAGTGTATTGGTCCTAACTCAGCTAATGTATTGGCCCTAACTCAGATAGTGTATTGGTCCTAACTCAGCTAGTGTAATGGTCCTAACTCAGCTAGTGTAATGGTCCTAACTCAGCTAATGTATTGGCCCCAACTCAGATAGTGTATTGGTCCTAACTCAGCTAGTGTAATGGTCCTAACTCAGATACTGTATTGGCCCTAACTCAGATAGTGTATTGGTCCTAACTCAGCTAGTGTAATGGTCCCAACTCAGATACTGTATTGGTCCTAACTGAGATAGTGTATTGACCCTAACTCAGATAGTGTATTGACCCTAACTCAGCTAGTGTATAGGCCCTAACTCAGATAGTGTATTGGCCCTAACTCACCTAGTTTATTGGTCCTATGTCAGATACTGTAATGGTCCTAACTCAGATAGTGTATTGGTCCTGACTCAGCTAGTGTAATGGTCCTAACTCAGATACTGTATTGGTCCTAACTCAGCTAGTGTATTGGCCCTATCTCACCTAGTGTATTGGTCCTAACTCAGCTAGTGTATTGGCCCTAACTCAGCTAGTGTTTTGGCCCCAACTCAGCCAGTGTATTGGCCCTAACTCAGCTAGTGTATTGGCCCTAACTCAGCTAATGTATTGGCCCTAACTCAGATAGTGTATTGGTCCTAACTCAGCTAGTGTAATGGTCCTAACTCAGGAACTGTAATGGTCCTAACTCAGATAGTGTATTGGTCCTCACTCAGCTAGTGTAATGGTCCTAACTCAGATACTGTATTGGTCCTAACTCAGCTAGTGTATTGGCCCTAACTCACCTAGTGTATTGGTCCTAACTCAGCTAGTGTATTGGCCCTAACTCAGCTTGTGTATTGGCCATAACTCAGCTAGAGTAATGGTCCTAACTCGGCTAATGTGATGGACCTAACTCAGCTAGTGTATTGGCCCTAACTCAGATAGTGTATTGGTCCTAACTCAGCTAGTGTATTGGTCCCAACTCAGATAGTGTATTGGTCCTAACTCAGCTAGTGTATTGGCCCTAACTCAGCTAGTGTATTGGCCCTAATTCAGCTAGTGTATTGGTCCCAACTTAGATTGGGTATTGGTCCTAACCCAGCTATTGTATTGGCCCTAACTCAGCTAGAGTAATGGTCCTAACTTGAAACCTATATTGACCCAAACTCAGCTAGTTTAATGGTCCCAACTTGAAACTCATATTGGTCCTAACTCAGCCAGTGTATTGGCCCCAACTCAGCCAGTGTGATGGTCCTGACTTGGAAACTATAATTGCCCCAACTCAGCTAGTGTATTGGCCCTTGACTCAGATAGTGTATTGGTCCTAACTCAGATACTGTATTGGACCTAGCTCAGCTAGTGTATTGGCCCTAACTCAGATACTGTATTGGCCCTAACTCAGATAGTGTATTGGTCCTAACTCAGATACTGTATTGGTCCTAACTCAGCTAGTGTATTGGTCCTAACTCAGCTAGTGTATTGGTCCTAACTCAGCTGGTGTATTGGTCCTAACTCAGCTAGTGTATTGGCACTAACTCAGATAGTGAATTGGTCCTGACTCAGATAGTGTATTGGTCCTAACTCAGCTAGTGTATTGGTCCTAACTCAGCTAGTGTATTGGTCCTAACTCAGCTGGTGTATTGGACCTATCTCAGATAGTGTATTGGCCCTAACTCAGATAGTGTATTGGTCCTAACTCAGCTAGTGTATTGGTCCTAACTCAGCTAGTGTATTGGCCCTAACTCAGATAGTGTATTGGCCCTAACTCAGCTAGTGTATTGGCCCTAACTCAGCTACTGTATTGGCCCTAACTCAGATAGTGTATTGGTCCTAACTCAGATAGTGTATTGGTCCTAACTCAGCTAGTGTATTGGCCCTAACTCAGCTAGTGTATTGGTCCTAACTCAGCTAGTGTATTGGCCCTAACTCAGATAGTGTATTGGTCCTAACTCAGCTAGTGTATTGGTCCTAACTCAGCTAGTGTATTGGCCCTAACTCAGCTAGTGTATTGGCCCTAACTCAGCTAGTGTATTGACCCTAACTCAGATAGTGTAATGGTCCTGACTTGACACCTATATTTTGTCCCAACTCAGCTAGTGTATTGGTCCTAACTCAGCTAGTGTATTGGCCCTAACTCAGCTTGTGTAATGGTCCTAACACGGCTAGTGTGATGGTCCTAACTCAGCTAGTGTATTGGTCCCAACTCAGCTAGTGTATTGGTCCTAACTCAGCTAGTGTATTGGTCCCAACTCAACTAGTGTATTGGTCCTAACTCAGTTAGTGTATTGGTCCTAACTCAGCAGGTGTATTGGTCCCAACTCAGCTAGTGTATTGGCCCTAACTCAGCTAGTGTATTGGCCCTAACTCAGCTAGAGTATTGGCCCTAACTCAGCTAGTGTATTGGCCCCAACTCAGCTACTATATTGGCCCCAACTCAGCTAGAGTATTGACCCTAACTCAGCTAGTGTATTGGCCCCAACTCAGCTAGAGTATTGGCCCTAACTCAGCTAGTGTATTGGCCCTAACTCAGCCAGTGTATTGGCCCCAACTCAGCTAGAGTATTGGCCCCAACTCAGCTAGAGTATTGGCCCTAACTCAGCTAGTGTATTGGCCCCAACTCAGCTAGAGTATTGGCCCTAACTCAGCTAGAGTATTGGCCCTAACTCAGCTAGTGTATTGGCCCCAACTCAGCTAGAGTATTGGCCCTAACTCAGCTAGTGTATTGGCCCTAACTCAGCTAGTGTATTGGCCCCAACTCAGCTAGAGTATTGGCCCTAACTCAGCTAGTGTATTGGCCCTAACTCAGCTAGTGTATTGGCCCCAACTCAGCTAGAGTATTGGCCCCAACTCAGCTAGAGTATTGGCTCTAACTCAGCTAGTGTATTGGCCCTAACTCAGCTAGTGTATTGGCCCCAACTCAGCTAGAGTATTGGCCCCAACTCAGCTAGAGTATTGGCCCTAACTCAGCTAGTGTATTGGCCCCAACTCAGCTACTGTATTGGCCCTAACTCAGCTAGAGTATTGGCCCTAACTCAGCTACTGTATTGGCCCCAACTCAGCTAGTGTATTGGTCCTAACTCAGCTAGTGTATTGGTCCTAACTCAGCTAGTGTATTGGTCCTAACTCAGCTAGTGTATTGGCCCTAACTCAGCTAGTGTATTGGCCCTAACTCAGCTAGTGTATTGGCCCTAACTCAGCTGGTGTATTGATCCTGACTCAGCTAGTGTATTGGCCCTAACTCATCTAGTGTATTGGCCCTAACTCAGCTGGTGTATTGATCCTGACTCAGCTAGTGTATTGGCCCTAACTCAGCTAGTGTATTGGTCCTAACTCAGCTAGTGTATTGGTCCTAACTCGGCTAGTGTATTGGTCCTAACTCAGCTGGTGTATTGGCCGTAACTCAGCTAGTGTATTGGCCGTAACTCAGCTGGTGTATTGGTCCTAACTCAGCTAGTGTATTGGCCCCAACTCAGCTAGAGTATTGGCCCTTACTCAGCTAGTGTATTGGCCCTAACTCAGCTAGTGTATTGGTCCTGACTCAGCTGGTGTATTGGCCCTAACTCAGCTGGTGTATTGGTCCTAACTCAGCTAGTGTATTGGCCCTAACTCAGCTGGTGTATTGGCCCTAACTCAGCTGGTGTATTGGCCCTAACTCAGCTAGTGTATTGGTCCTAACTCAGCTAGTGTATTGGCCCTAACTCAGCTAGTGTATTGGCCCTAACTCAGCTAGTGTATTGGTCCTGACTCAGCTGGTGTATTGGCCCTAACTCAGCTGGTGTATTGGTCCTAACTCAGCTAGTGTATTGGCCCTAACTCAGCTGGTGTATTGGCCCTAACTCAGCTGGTGTATTGGCCCTAACTCAGCTAGTGTATTGGTCCTAACTCGGCTAGTGTATTGGTCCTAACTCAGCTGGTGTATTGGTCCTGACTCAGCTAGTGTATTGGCCCTAACTCAGCTAGTGTATTGGCCCTAACTCAGCTGGTGTATTGGCCGTAACTCAGCTAGTGTATTGGCCGTAACTCAGCTGGTGTATTGGTCCTAACTCAGCTAGTGTATTGGCCCACACTCAGCTAGTGTAATGGTCCTAACTCAGCTAGTGTATTGGTCCTAACTCAGATAGTGTATTGGCCCCAACTCAGCTAGAGTATTGGCCCTAACTCAGCTAGTGTATTGGCCCTAACTCAGCTAGTGTATTGGTCCTGACTCAGCTGGTGTATTGGCCCTAACTCAGCTAGTGTATTGGTCCTAACTCAGCTAGTGTATTGGCCCTAACTCAGCTGGTGTATTGGCCCTAACTCAGCTAGTGTGATGGTCCCAACTCAGCTAGTGTAATGGTCCTAACTCAGCTGGTGTATTAGACCTAACTCAGCTAGTGTATTGGTCCTAACTCAGCTAGTGTATTGGCCCTGACTCAGCTAGTGTATTGGCCCCATTTCAGCTAGTGTATTGGTCCTAACTCAGCTAGTGTATTGGCCCTAACTCAGCTAGAGTATTGGTCCTAACTCAGCTAGTGTATTGGCCCTAACTCAGCTAGTGTATTGGTCCCAACTCAGCTAGTGTATTGGCCCTAACTCAGCTAGTGTAATGGTCCTAACACGGCTAGTGTATTGGTCCTAACTCAGCTAGTGTATTGGTCCTAACTCAGCTAGTGTATTGGCCCTAACTCAGCTAGTGTATTGGTCCTAACTCAGCTGGTGTATTGGCCCCAACTCAGCTAGAGTATTGGCCCTAACTCAGCTAGTGTATTGGCCCTAACTCAGCTAGTGTATTGGTCCTGACTCAGCTAGTGTATTGGCCCTAACTCAGCTAGAGTATTGGCCCTAACTCAGCTGGTGTATTGGTCCTAACTCAGCTAGTGTATTGGTCCTAACTCAGCTAGTGTATTGGCCCTAACTCAGCTAGAGTATTGGCCCTAACTCAGCTAGTGTATTGGCCCTAACTCAGCTAGTGTATTGGTCCTAACTCAGCTGGTGTATTGGTCCTAACTCAGCTAGTGTATTGGCCCTAACTCAGCTAGTGTATTGGTCCTAACTCAGCTAGTGTATTGGCCCTAACTCAGCTGGTGTAATGGTCCTAACTCAGCTAGTGTATTGACCCTAACTCAGCTGGTGTATTGACCCTAACTCAGCCAGTGTATTGACCCTAACTCAGCTAGTGTAATGGTCCTAACTCAGCTAGTGTATTGACCTTAACTCAGCTAGTGTATTGGCCCTAACTCAGCTAGTGTATTGGCCCTAACTCAGCTAGTGTATGGCCCTAACTCAGCTGGTGTATTGGTCCTAACTCACCTAGTGTATTGGCCCTAACTCAGCTAGTGTATTGGTCCTAACTCAGCCAGTGTATTGGCCCTAACTCAGCTGGTGTATTGGTCCTAACTCAGCTATTGTATTGGCCCCAACTCAGCTAGTGTATCGGCCCTAACTCAGCAAGTGTATTGGCCCCAACTCAGCTAGTGTAATGGTCCTAACTCAGCTAGTGTAATGGTCTCAACTCAGCTAGTGTATTGGTCCTAACTTAAATGGGGTATTGGTCCTAACTCAGCTATTGTATTGGCCCCAACTCAGATAGTGTATCGGCCCTAACTCAGCAAGTGTATTGGTCCTAACTCAGATAGTGTATTGGTCCTAACTCAGCTGGTGTATTGGCCCCAACTCAAATGGGGTATTGGTCCTAACTCAGCTATTGTATTGGCCCCAACTCAGCTAGTGTATAGGCCCTAACTCAGCAAGTGTATTGGCCCCAACTCAGCTAGTGTATTGGTCCTAACTCAGATAGTGTATTGGCCCCAACTCAGCTAGTGTATTGGTCCTAACTCAGCTAGTGTATTGGTCCTAACTCAGCTAGTGTATTGGCCCTGACTCAGCTAGTGTATTGGCCCCAACTCAGCTAGTGTATTGGCTCTAATTCAGCTAGTGTATTGGTCCTAACTCAGATGGGGTATTGGTCCTAACTCAGCTATTGTATTGGCCCCAACTCAAATGGGGTATTGGTCCTAACTCAGCTATTGTATTGGCCCCAACTCAGCTAGTGTATCGGCCCTAACTCAGCTATTGTATTGGCCCCAACTCAGCTAGTGTATCGGCCCTAACTCAGCAAGTGTATTGGCCCCAACTCAGCTAGTGTATTGGTCCTAACTCAGCTAGTGTATTGGTCCTAACTCAGCAAGTGTATTGGCCCCAACTCAGCTAGTGTATTGGTCCTAACTCAGCTAGTGTATTGGTCCTAACTCAGCTAGTGTATTGGCCCTGACTCAGCTAGTGTATTGGCCCCAACTCAGCTAGTGTATTGGCTCTAATGCAGCTAGTGTATTGGTCCTAACTCAGATGGGGTATTGGTAATAACTCAGCTATTGTATTGGCCCCAACTCAGCAAGTGTATTGGCCCCAACTCAGCAAGTGTATTGGCCCCAACTCAGCTAGTGTATTGGTCCTAACTCAGCTAGTGTATTGGTCCTAACTCAGCTAGTGTATTGGCCCTGACTCAGCTAGTGTATTGGCCCCAACTCAGCTAGTGTATTGGCTCTAATTCAGCTAGTGTATTGGTCCTAACTCAGATGGGGTATTGGTCCTAACTCAGCTATTGTATTGGCCCCAACTCAGCAAGTGTATTGGCCCCAACTCAGCTAGTGTATTGGCCCTGACTCAGCTAGTGTATTGGCCCCAACTCGGCTAGTGTATTGGCTCTAATTCAGCTAGTGTATTGGTCCTAACTCAGATGGGGTATTGGTCCTAACTCAGCTATTGTATTGGCCCTGACTCAGCTAGTGTATTGGCCCCAACTCAGCTAGTGTATTGGTCCCAACTCAGCTAGTGTATTGGCCCTAACTCAGCTAGTGTATTGGCCCTGACTCAGCTAGTGTATTGGTCCTAACTCAGCTAGTGTATTGGCCATGACTCAGCTAGTGTATTGGTCCTAACTCAGCTAGTGTATTGACCCTAACTCAGCTAGTGTATCAAACCTAACTCAGCTAGTGTATTGGTCCTAACTCAGCTAGTGTATTGGGCCCAACTCAGCTAGTGTATTGGACCTAACTCAGCTAGTGTATTGGTCCTACCTCAGCTAGTGTATTAGACCTAACTCAGCTAGTTTATTGGTCCTAACTCAGCTAGTGTATTGGTCCTAACTCAGCTAGTGTATTAGACCTAACTCAGCTAGTGTATTGGCCCTAACTCAGCTAGTGTATTGGGCCTAACTCAGCTAGTTTATTGGCCCTGACTCAGCTAGTGTATTGGCCCTAACTCAGCTAGTGTATTGGGCCTAACTCAGCTAGGTTATTGGCCCTGACTCAGCTAGTGTATTGGCCCTCACTCAGCTAGTGTATTGGTCCTAACTCAGCTAGTGTATTGGTCCTAACTCAGCTGGTGTATTGGTCCTAACTCAGCTGGTGTATTGGTCCTAACTCAGCTAGTGTATTGGTCCTAACTCAGCTAGTGTATTGGCCCTAACGCAGCTAGTGTATTGGCCCTAACTCAGCTAGTTTATTGGCCCTGACTCAGCTAGTGTATTGGTCCTAACTCAGCTAGTGTATTGGCCCTAACTCAGCTGGTGTATTGGTCCTTACTCAGCTAGTGTATTGGCCCTAACTCAGCTAGTTTATTGGCCCTGACTCAGCTAGTGTATTGGTCCTAACTCAGCTAGTGTATTGGTCCTAACTAAGCTAGTGTATTGGTCCTAACTCAGCTAGTGTAATGGTCCTAACTCAGCTAATGTATTGGCCCTAACTCAGATAGTGTATTGGTCCTAACTCAGCTAGTGCAATGGTCCTAACTCAGATACTGTATTGGTCCTAACTCAGATAGTGTATTGGCCCTAACTCAGCTAGTGTATTGGCCCTAACTCAGCTAATGGATTGGCCGTAACTCACCTAGTGTATTGGTCCTAACTCAGATACTGTAATGGTCCTAACTCAGATAGTGTATTGGTCCTATCTCAGCTAATGTATTGGCCCTAACTCAGCTAGTGTATTGGCCCTAACTCAGGTAATGTATTGGCCGTAACTCACCTAGTGTATTGGTCCTAACTCAGATACTGTAATGGTCCTAACTCAGCTAGTGTATTGGTCCTAACTCAGCTAGTGTAATGGCCCTGACTCAGCTAATGTATTGGCCCTAACTCAGATAGTGTATTGGTCCTAACTCAGCTAGTGTAATGGTCCTAACTCAGCTAGTGTAATGGTCCTAACTCAGCTAATGTATTGGCCCCAACTCAGATAGTGTATTGGTCCTAACTCAGCTAGTGTAATGGTCCTGACTCAGATACTGTATTGGCCCTAACTCAGATAGTGTATTGGTCCTATTTCAGCTAGTGTAATGGTCCCAACTCAGATACTGTATTGGTCCTAACTGAGATAGTGTATTGACCCTAACTCAGATAGTGTATTGACCCTAACTCAGCTAGTATATAGGCCCTAACTCAGATAGTGTATTGGCCCTAACTCACCTAGTTTATTGGTCCTATGTCAGATACTGTAATGGTCCTAACTCAGATAGTGTATTGGTCCTGACTCAGCTAGTGTAATGGTCCTAACTCAGATACTGTATTGGTCCTAACTCAGCTAGTGTATTGGCCCTATCTCACCTAGTGTATTGGTCCTAACTCAGCTAGTGTATTGGCCCTAACTCAGCTAGTGTTTTGGCCCCAACTCAGCCAGTGTATTGGCCCTAACTCAGCTAGTGTATTGGCCCTAACTCAGCTAATGTATTGGCCCTAACTCAGATAGTGTATTGGTCCTAACTCAGCTAGTGTAATGGTCCTAACTCAGGAACTGTGATGGTCCTAACTCAGATAGTGTATTGGTCCTCACTCAGCTAGTGTAATGATCCTAACTCAGATACTGTATTGGTCCTAACTCAGCTAGTGTATTGGCCCTAACTCACCTAGTGTATTGGTCCTAACTCAGCTAGTGTATTGGCCCTAACTCAGCTTGTGTATTGGCCATAACTCAGCTAGAGTAATGGTCCTAACTCGGCTAATGTGATGGACCTAACTCAGCTAGTGTATTGGCCCTAACTCAGATAGTGTATTGGTCCTAACTCAGCTAGTGTATTGGTCCCAACTCAGCTAGTGTATTGGTCCTAACTCAGCTAGTGTATTGGCCATAACTCAGCTAGTGTATTGGTCCTAACTCAGCTAGTGTATTGACCCTAACTCAGCTAGTGTATCAAACCTAACTCAGCTAGTGTATTGGTCCTAACTCAGCTAGTGTATTGGGCCCAACTCAGCTAGTGTATTGGACCTAACTCAGCTAGTGTATTGGTCCTAACTCAGCTAGTGTATTAGACCTAACTCAGCTAGTGTATTGGTCCTAACTCAGCTAGTGTATTGGTCCTAACTCAGCTAGTGTATTAGACCTAACTCAGCTAGTGTATTAGACCTAAATCAGCTAGTGTATTGGTCCTAACTCAGCTAGTGTATTAGACCTAACTCAGCTAGTGTATTGGTCCTAACCCAGCTAGTGTATTGGTCCTAACTCAGCTAGTGTATTAGACCCAACTCAGCTAGTGTATTAGACCTAACTCAGCTAGTGTATTGGTCCTAACTCAGCTAGTGTATTGGACCTGACTCAGCTAAAGTATTGGTCCTAACTCAGCTAGTGTATTGGTCCCAACTCAGCTAGTGTATTAGACCTAACTCAGCTAGTGTATTGGTCCTAACTCAGCTAGTGTATTGGGCCCAACTCAGCTAGTGTATTAGACCTAACTCAGCTGGTGTATTGGTCCTAACTCAGCTAGTGTATTGGCCGTAACTCAGCTGGTGTAATGGTCCTAACTTGAAACCTATATTAACCCTACCTCAGCCAGTGTATTGGTCCTGACTCAGATAGTGTATTGGTCCTAACTCAGCTAGTGTATTGGCCCTAACTCAGCTGGTGTATTGGTCCTAACTCAGCTAGTGTATTGGTCCTAACTCAGATAGTGTATTGGTCCTAATTCAGCTAGTGTATTGGTCCTAACTCAGCTAGTGTATTGGTCCTCACTCAGCTGGTGTATTGGTCCTAACTCAGCTAGTGTATTGGTCCTAACTCAGCCAGTGTATTGGTCCTAACTCAGTTGGTGTATTGGTCCTAACTCAGCTAGTGTATTGGTCACAACTCAGCTAGTGTAATGGTCCTAACTAAGCTAGTGTATTGGTCCTAACTCAGCTGGTGTATTAGACCTAACTCAGCTAGTGTATTTGGCCCAACTCAGCTGGTGTATTGGTCCTAACTCAGCTAGTGTATTGGCCCTAACTCAGCTAGTGTATTGGCCGTAACTCAGCTGGTGTATTGGTCCTAACTCAGCTATTGTATTGGTCCTAACTTGAAACCTATATTGGCCCTAACTCAGCTAGTGTATTGGTCCTGACTCAGCTAGTGTATTGGCCCTGACTCAGCTAGTGTATTGGCCGTAACTCAGCCGGTGTATTGGTCCTAACTCAGCTAGTGTATGGGTCCTAACTTGAAACCTATATTGGCCCCAACTCAGCTAGTGTATTGGCTCTGACTCAGCTAGTGTATCGGTCGTAACTCAGCTAGTGTATTGGCTCTAATTCAGCTAGTGTATTGGTCCTAACTCAGTTATTGTATTGGCCCTAACTCAGCTAGTGTATTGGCTCTAATTCAGCCAGTATATTGGTCCTAACTCAGCTGGTGTATTGGTCCTAACTCAGCCAGTGTATTGGTCCTAACTCAGCTAGTGTAATGGTCCTAACTCAGCTAGTGTATTGGTCCTAACTCAGCTGGTGTATTAGACCCAACTCAGCTAGTGTATTTGGCCCAACTCAGCTAGTGTATTGGCCCTAACTCAGCTAGTGTATTGGTCCTAACTCAGCTAGTGTATTCGTCCTAACTCAGCTGGTGTATTAGACCTAATTCAGCTAGTGTATTAGACCTAACTCAGCTAGTGTATTGGTCCTAACTCAGCTAGTGTATTGGCCGTAACTCAGCTGGTGTATTGGTCCTAACTCAGCTAGTGTATTGGTCCTTACTTGAAACCTATATTGGCCCTAACTCAGCTAGTGTATTGGTCCTGACTCAGCTAGTGTATTGGCCCTGACTCAGCTAGTGTATTGGCCGTAACTCAGCCGGTGTATTGGTCCTAACTCAGCTAGTGTAATGGTCCTAACTCAGCTAGTGTATTGGTCCTAACTCATCTGGTGTATTAGACCTAACTCAGCTAGTGTATCTGGCCCAACTCAGCTAGTGTATTGGCCCTAACTCAGCTAGTGTATTCGTCCTAAATCAGCTGGTGTATTAGACCTAACTCAGCTAGTGTATTAGACCTAACTCAGCTAGTGTATTGGTCCTAACTCAGCTAGTGTATTGGCCGTAACTCAGCTGGTGTATTGGTCCTAACTATACTATTGTATTGGTCCTAACTTGAAACCTATATTGGCCCTAACTCAGCTAGTGTATTGGCCCTGACTCAGCTAGTGTATCGGTCCTAACTTAGCTAGTGTATTGGCTCTAATTCAGCTAGTGTATTGGTCCTAACTCAGCTATTGTATTGGCCCTAACTCAGCTAGTGTATTGAACTTAACTGAGCTATCGTATTGGCCCTAACTCAGCTATTGTATTGGTCCCAACTCAGTTATTGTATTGGCCCTAACTCAGCTAGTGTATTGGTCCTAACTCAGCTAGTGTATTGGTCCTAACTCAGCTATTGTATTGGCCCTTACTCAGCTATTGTATTGGCCCTAACTCAGCTAGTGTATTGGCTCCAACTCAGCTTTTGTATTGGTCCTAACTCGGCTTTTGTATTGGCTCTAATTCAGCTAGTGTATTGGTCCTAACTCAGCTATTGTATTGGCCCTAACTCAGCTATTGTATTGGCCCTAACTCAGCTAGTGTATTGGCTCTAATTCAGCTAGTGTATTGGTCCTAACTCAGCTAGTGTATTGGCCCTAACTCAGCTATTGTATTGGCCCTAACTCAGCTATTGTATTGGCCCCAACTCAGCTAGTGTATTGGTCCTAACTCAGATAGTTTATTGGTCCTAACTCAGCTATTGTATTGGTCCTAACTCAGCTATTGTATTGGTCCTAACTCAGCTAGTGTATTGGTCCTAACTCAGCTATTGTATTGGCCCCAACTCAGCTATTGTATTGGCCCTAACTCAGCTATTGTATTGGCCCTAACTCAGCTAGTGTATTGGCTCCAACTCAGCTATTGTATTGTTCCTAACTCAGCTATTGTATTGGCTCTAATTCAGCTAGTGTATTGGTCCTAACTCAGCTATTGTATTGGCCCTAACTCAGCTGTTGTATTGGCCCTAACTCAGCTAGTGTATTGGCTCCAATTCAGCTAGTGTATTGGTCCTAACTCAGCTAGTGTATCGGCCCTAACTCAGCTATTGTATTGGCCCCAACTCAGCTATTGTATTGGCCCTAACTCAGCTAGTGTATTGGTCCTAACTCAGATAGTGTATTGGTCCTAACTCAGCTATTGTATTGGCCCCAACTCAGCTAGTGTATTGGTCCTAACTCAGGTAGTGTAATGGTCACGACTTGGAACCTATATTGGCCCTAACTCAGCTAGTTCAATGGTCCCAACTTGGAACCCATATTGGAGCTAACTCAGCTAGTGTATTGGTCCTAACTTGTAACCTATATTTTGTCCTAACTCAGCTAGTGTAATGATCCTAACTTATAACCTATATTTTGTCCTAACTCAGCTAGTGTAATAGTCCTAACTTGAAACCTATTATGGCCCAAACTCAGCTAGTGTATTGGTCCTAACTCAGCTAGTGTAATGGTCCTAACTTGAAACCTATATTTTGTCCTAACTCAGCTAGTGTAATGGTCCCAAATGGAAACCCATATTGGCCCTACCTCAGCTAGTGTAATGGTCCTAACTTGAAACCTATATTGACCCAAACTCAGCTAGTTTAATGGTCCCAACTTAAAACTCATATTGGTCCTAACTCAGCCAGTATATTGGCCCCAACTCAGCCAGTGTGATGGTCCTGACTTGGAACCTATATTAGCCTCAACTCAGCTAGTGTATTGGTCCTAACTCAGCTGGTGTATTGGTCCTAACTCAGCTAGTGTATTGGTCCTAACTCAGCTAGTGTATAGGTCCTAACTCAGATAGTGTATTGGAGTCAACTCAGCTAGTGTATTGGCCCTAACTCAGCTAGTGTATTGGTCCTAACTCAGCTAGTGTATTGGGCCCAAATCAGCTAGTGTATTAGACCTAACTCAGCTAGTGTGTTGGTCCTAACTCATCCAGTGTATTGGCCCTAACTCAGCTAGTGTATTAGTCCTAACTCAGATATTGTATTGGCCCTAACTCAGCTAGTGTAATAGTCCTAACTTGGAACCCATATTGGCCCTAACTCAGCTAGTGTAATGGTCCTAACTTGAAACCTATATTGACCCAAACTCAGCTAGTGTAATGGTCCTAACTTGGAACCTATATTAGCCCCAACTCAGCTAGTGTATTGGTCCTAACTCAGCTAGTGTATTGGTCCTAACTCAGCTAGTGTATCGGTCCCAACTCAGCTAGTGTATTGGTCCTAACTCAGCTAGTGTATTGGTCCCAACTCAGCTAGTGTATTGGCCCTGACTCAGCTAGTGTATTGGTCCTAACTCAGCTAGTGTATTGGTCCTAACTCAGCTAGTGTTATAGACCTAACTCAGCTAGTGTAATGGTCCTAACTCATCCAGTGTATTGGCCCTAACTCAGCTAGTGTATTAGTCCTAACTTAGATATTGTATTGGCCCTTACTCAGCCAGTGTATTAGACCTAACTCTGCTGGTGTATTGGCCCTAACTCAGCTAGTGTGTTAGTCCTAACTCAGCTAGTGTATTGGCCCTAACTCAGCTAGTGTATTGGCCCTAACTCAGCTAGTGTATTGGTCCTAACTCAGCTAGTGTATTGGCCCTAACTCAGCTAGTTTATTGGCCCTGACTCAGCCAGTGTATTGGTCCTAACTCAGCTAGTGTATTGGCCCTAACTCAGCTGGTGTATCGGCCCTAACTCAGCTGGTGTATTGGTCCTAACTCAGCTAGTGTATTGGCCCCAACTCAGCTAGTGTATTGGTCCTAACTCAGCTAGTGTATTGGTCCCAACTCAGCTAGTGTATTGACCCTATCTCAGCTAGTGTATTGGCCCTAACTCAGCTAGTGTATTGGGCCTAACTCAGCTAGTTTATTGGCCCTGACTCAGCTAGTGTATTGGCCCTAACTCAGCTAGTGTATTGGGCCTAACTCAGCTATTTCATCGGCCCTGACTCAGCTAGTGTATTGGCCCTCACTCAGCTAGTGTATTGGTCCTAACTCAGCTAGTGTATTGGCCCTAACTCAGCTGGTGTATTGGTCCTAACTCTGCTGTTGTATTGGTCCTAACTCAGCTAGTGTATTGGCCCTAACTCAGCTAGTTTATTGGCCCTGACTCAGCTAGTGTATTGGTCCTAACTCAGCTAGTGTATTGGCCCTAACGCAGCTAGTGTATTGGCCCTAACTCAGCTAGTTTATTGGCCCTGACTCAGCTAGTGTATTGGTCCTAACTCAGCTAGTGTATTGGTCCTGACTCAGCTAGTGTATTAGACCTAACTCAGCTAGTGTATTGGTCCTAACTCAGCTAGTGTATTGGTCCTAACTCAGCTAGTGTATTGGTCCTAACTCAGCTAGTGTATTGGCCCTAACTCAGCTGGTGTATTGGCCCTAACTCAGCTGGTGTATTGGTCCTTACTCAGCTAGTGTACTGGCCCTAACTCAGCTAGTTTATTGGCCCTGACTCAGCTAGTGTATTGGTCCTAACTCAGCTAGTGTATTGGTCCTAACTAAGCTAGTGTATTGGTCCTAACTCAGCTAGTGTAATGGTCCTAACTCAGCTAATGTATTGGCCCTAACTCAGATAGTGTATTGGTCCTAACTCAGCTAGTGCAATGGTCCTAACTCAGATACTGTATTGGTCCTAACTCAGATAGTGTATTGGCCCTAACTCAGCTAGTGTATTGGCCCTAACTCAGCTAATGTATTGGCCGTAACTCACCTAGTGTATTGGTCCTAACTCAGATACTGTAATGGTCCTAACTCAGATAGTGTATTGGTCCTAACTCAGCTAATTTATTGGCCCTAACTCAGCTAGTGTATTGGCCCTAACTCAGCTAATGTATTGGCCGTAACTCACCTAGTGTATTGGTCCTTACTCAGATACTGTAATGGTCCTAACACAGATAGTGTATTGGTCCTAACTCAGCTAATGTATTGGCCCTAACTCAGATAGTGTATTGGTCCTAACTCAGCTAGTGTAATGGTCCTAACTCAGCTAGTGTAATGGTCCTAACTCAGCTAATGTATTGGCCCCAACTCAGATAGTGTATTGGTCCTAACTCAGCTAGTGTAATGGTCCTAACTCAGATACTGTATTGGCCCTAACTCAGATAGTGTATTGGTCCTAACTCAGCTGGTGTATTGGTCCTAACTCAGCTAGTGTATTGGTCCTCACTCAGCTGGTGTATTGGTCCTAACTCAGCTAGTGTATTGGCCCTAACTCAGCTAGTGTATTGGCCCTAACTCAGCTAGTGTATTGGCCCTAACTCAGCTGGTGTATTGGTCCTGACTCAGCTAGTGTATTGGCCCCATTTCAGCTAGTGTATTGGTCCTAACTCATCTAGTGTATTGGCCCTAACTCAGCTAGAGTATTGGTCCTAACTCAGCTAGTGTATTGGCCCTAACTCAGCTAGTGTATTGGTCCTAACTCAGCTAGTGTATTGGCCCTAACTCAGCTAGTGTAATGGTCCTAACACGGCTAGTGTATTGGCCCTAACTCAGCTAGTGTATTAGTCCTAACTCAGATATTGTATTGGCCCTAACTCAGCTAGTGTAATAGTCCTAACTTGGAACCCATATTGGCTCTAACTCAGCTAGTGTAAAAGTCCTAACTTGAAACCTATAATAGCCCCAACTCAGCTAGTGTATTGGTCCTAACTCAGCTAGTGTATTGGTCCTAACTCAGATAGTGTATCGGTCCCAACTCAGCTAGTGTATTGGTCCTAACTCAGCTAGTGTATTGGTCCCAACTCAGCTAGTGTATTGGCCCTGACTCAGCTAGTGTATTGGTCCTAACTCAGCTAGTGTATTGGTCCTAACTCAGCCAGTATATTGGCCCCAACTCAGCTAGTGTATTGGTCCTAACTCAGCTAGTGTATTGGTACTAACTCAGCTAGTGTATTGGTCCTAACTCAGCTAGTGTATTGGTCCCAACTCAGCTAGTGTATTGGCCCTAACTCAGCTAGTGTATTGGTCCTAACTCAGCTAGTGTATTGGGCCCAACTCAGCTAGTGTATTGGCCCTAACTCAGCTGGTGTATTGGTCCTAACTCAGCGAATGTATTGGTCCTAACTCAGCTAGTGTATTGGCCCCAACTCAGCTGGTGTATTGGTCCTAACTCAGCTGGTGTATTGGCCCTAACTCAGCTGGTGTATTGGTCCTAACTCAGCTAGTGTATTGGCCCTAACTCAGCTAGTTTATTGGCCGTGACTCAGCTAGTGTATTGGTCCTAACTCAGCTAGTGTATTGGTCCTAACTCAGCTAGTGTATTAGACCTAACTCAGCTAGTGTATTGGTCCTAACTCATCCAGTGTATTGGCCCTAACTCAGCTAGTGTATTAGTCCTAACTCAGATATTGTATTGGCCCCAACTCAGCTAGTGTATTGGTCCTAACTCAGCTAGTGTATTGGTCCCAACTCAGCTAGTGTATTGGTCCTAACTCAGCTAGTGTATTGGCCCTAACTCAGCTGGTGTATTGGCCCTAACTCAGCTGGTGTATTGGTCCTAACTCAGCTAGTGTATTGGCCCTAACTCAGCTAGTTTATTGGCCCTGACTCAGCTAGTGTATTGGTCCTAACTCAGCTAGTGTATTGGCCCTAACTCAGCTGGTGTATTGGCCCTAACTCAGCTGGTGTATTGGTCCTAACTCAGCTAGTGTTTTGGCCCTAACTCAGCCAGTTTATTGGCCCTGACTCAGCTAGTGTATTGGTCCTAACTCAGCTAGTGTATTGGTCCTAACTCAGCTAGTGTTATAGACCTAACTCAGCTAGTGTAATGGTCCTAACTCATCCAGTGTATTGGCCCTAACTCAGCTAGTGTATTAGTCCTAACTTAGATATTGTATTGGCCCTTACTCAGCCAGTGTATTAGACCCAACTCAGCTAGTGTATTGGCCCTAACTCAGCTTGTGTATTAGTCCTAACTCAGATATTGTATTGGCCCTAACTCAGCTAGTTTATTGGCCCTGACTCAGCTAGTGTATTGGTCCTAACTCAGCTAGTGTATTGGCCCTAACTCAGCTGGTGTATTGGCCCTAACTCAGCTGGTGTATTGGTCCTAACTCAGCTAGTGTATTGGCCCCAACTCAGCTAGTGTATTGGTCCCAACTCAGCTAGTGTATTGGTCCCAACTCAGCTAGTGTATTGACCCTATCTCAGCTAGTGTATTGGCCCTAACTCAGCTAGTGTATTGGGCCTTACTCAGCTAGTTTATTGGCCCTGACTCAGCTAGTGTATTGGCCCTAACTCAGCTAGTGTATTGGGCCTAACTCAGCTAGTTTATTGGCCCTGACTCAGCTAGTGTATTGGCCCTCACTCAGCTAGTGTATTGGTCCTAACTCAGCTAGTGTATTGGCCCTAACTCAGCTGGTGTATTGGTCCTAACTCAGCTGGTGTATTGGTCCTAACTCAGCTAGTGTATTGGTCCTAACTCAGCTAGTGTATTGGCCCTAACGCAGCTAGTGTATTGGCCCCAACTCAGCTAGTTTATTGGCCCTGACTCAGCTAGTGTATTGGTCCTAACTCAGCTAGTGTATCGGCCCTAACGCAGCTAGTGTATTGGCCCTAACTCAGCTAGTTTATTGGCCCTGACTCAGCTAGTGTATTGATCCTAACTCAGCTAGTGTATTGGTCCTGACTCAGCTAGTGTATTAGACCTAACTCAGCTAGTGTATTGGTCCTAACTCAGCTAGTGTATTGGTCCTAACTCAGCTAGTGTATTGGTCCTAACTCAGCTAGTGTATTGGCCCTAACTCAGCTGGTGTATTGGCCCTAACTCAGCTGGTGTATTGGTCCTTACTCAGCTAGTGTATTGGCCCTAACTCAGCTAGTTTATTGGCCCTGACTCAGCTAGTGTATTGGTCCTAACTCAGCTAGTGTATTGGTCCTAACTAAGCTAGTGTATTGGTCCTAACTCAGCTAGTGTAATGGTCCTAACTCAGCTAATGTATTGGCCCTAACTCAGATAGTGTATTGGTCCTAACTCAGCTAGTGCAATGGTCGTAACTCAGATACTGTATTGGTCCTAACTCAGATAGTGTATTGGCCCTAACTCAGCTAGTGTATTGGCCCTAACTCAGCTAATGGATTGGCCGTAACTCACCTAGTGTATTGGTCCTAACTCAGATACTGTAATGGTCCTAACTCAGATAGTGTATTGGTCCTATCTCAGCTAATGTATTGGCCCTAACTCAGCTAGTGTATTGGCCCTAACTCAGGTAATGTATTGGCCGTAACTCACCTAGTGTATTGGTCCTAACTCAGATACTGTAATGGTCCTAACTCAGATAGTGTATTGGTCCTAACTCAGCTAATGTATTGGCCCTAACTCAGATAGTGTATTGGTCCTAACTCAGCTAGTGTAATGGTCCTAACTCAGCTAGTGTAATGGTCCTAACTCAGCTAATGTATTGGCCCCAACTCAGATAGTGTATTGGTCCTAACTCAGCTAGTGTAATGGTCCTAACTCAGATACTGTATTGGCCCTAACTCAGATAGTGTATTGGTCCTAACTCAGCTAGTGTAATGGTCCCAACTCAGATACTGTATTGGTCCTAACTGAGATAGTGTATTGACCCTAACTCAGATAGTGTATTGACCCTAACTCAGCTAGTGTATAGGCCCTAACTCAGATAGTGTATTGGCCCTAACTCACCTAGTTTATTGGTCCTATGTCAGATACTGTAATGGTCCTAACTCAGATAGTGTATTGGTCCTGACTCAGCTAGTGTAATGGTCCTAACTCAGATACTGTATTGGTCCTAACTCAGCTAGTGTATTGGCCCTATCTCACCTAGTGTATTGGTCCTAACTCAGCTAGTGTATTGGCCCTAACTCAGCTAGTGTTTTGGCCCCAACTCAGCCAGTGTATTGGCCCTAACTCAGCTAGTGTATTGGCCCTAACTCAGCTAATGTATTGGCCCTAACTCAGATAGTGTATTGGTCCTAACTCAGCTAGTGTAATGGTCCTAACTCAGGAACTGTAATGGTCCTAACTCAGATAGTGTATTGGTCCTCACTCAGCTAGTGTAATGGTCCTAACTCAGATACTGTATTGGTCCTAACTCAGCTAGTGTATTGGCCCTAACTCACCTAGTGTATTGGTCCTAACTCAGCTAGTGTATTGGCCCTAACTCAGCTTGTGTATTGGCCATAACTCAGCTAGAGTAATGGTCCTAACTCGGCTAATGTGATGGACCTAACTCAGCTAGTGTATTGGCCCTAACTCAGATAGTGTATTGGTCCTAACTCAGCTAGTGTATTGGTCCCAACTCAGATAGTGTATTGGTCCTAACTCAGCTAGTGTATTGGCCCTAACTCAGCTAGTGTATTGGCCCTAATTCAGCTAGTGTATTGGTCCCAACTTAGATTGGGTATTGGTCCTAACCCAGCTATTGTATTGGCCCTAACTCAGCTAGAGTAATGGTCCTAACTTGAAACCTATATTGACCCAAACTCAGCTAGTTTAATGGTCCCAACTTGAAACTCATATTGGTCCTAACTCAGCCAGTGTATTGGCCCCAACTCAGCCAGTGTGATGGTCCTGACTTGGAAACTATAATTGCCCCAACTCAGCTAGTGTATTGGCCCTTGACTCAGATAGTGTATTGGTCCTAACTCAGATACTGTATTGGACCTAGCTCAGCTAGTGTATTGGCCCTAACTCAGATACTGTATTGGCCCTAACTCAGATAGTGTATTGGTCCTAACTCAGATACTGTATTGGTCCTAACTCAGCTAGTGTATTGGTCCTAACTCAGCTAGTGTATTGGTCCTAACTCAGCTGGTGTATTGGTCCTAACTCAGCTAGTGTATTGGCACTAACTCAGATAGTGAATTGGTCCTGACTCAGATAGTGTATTGGTCCTAACTCAGCTAGTGTATTGGTCCTAACTCAGCTAGTGTATTGGTCCTAACTCAGCTGGTGTATTGGACCTATCTCAGATAGTGTATTGGCCCTAACTCAGATAGTGTATTGGTCCTAACTCAGCTAGTGTATTGGTCCTAACTCAGCTAGTGTATTGGCCCTAACTCAGATAGTGTATTGGCCCTAACTCAGCTAGTGTATTGGCCCTAACTCAGCTACTGTATTGGCCCTAACTCAGATAGTGTATTGGTCCTAACTCAGATAGTGTATTGGTCCTAACTCAGCTAGTGTATTGGCCCTAACTCAGCTAGTGTATTGGTCCTAACTCAGCTAGTGTATTGGCCCTAACTCAGATAGTGTATTGGTCCTAACTCAGCTAGTGTATTGGTCCTAACTCAGCTAGTGTATTGGCCCTAACTCAGCTAGTGTATTGGCCCTAACTCAGCTAGTGTATTGACCCTAACTCAGATAGTGTAATGGTCCTGACTTGACACCTATATTTTGTCCCAACTCAGCTAGTGTATTGGTCCTAACTCAGCTAGTGTATTGGCCCTAACTCAGCTTGTGTAATGGTCCTAACACGGCTAGTGTGATGGTCCTAACTCAGCTAGTGTATTGGTCCCAACTCAGCTAGTGTATTGGTCCTAACTCAGCTAGTGTATTGGTCCCAACTCAACTAGTGTATTGGTCCTAACTCAGTTAGTGTATTGGTCCTAACTCAGCAGGTGTATTGGTCCCAACTCAGCTAGTGTATTGGCCCTAACTCAGCTAGTGTATTGGCCCTAACTCAGCTAGAGTATTGGCCCTAACTCAGCTAGTGTATTGGCCCCAACTCAGCTACTATATTGGCCCCAACTCAGCTAGAGTATTGACCCTAACTCAGCTAGTGTATTGGCCCCAACTCAGCTAGAGTATTGGCCCTAACTCAGCTAGTGTATTGGCCCTAACTCAGCCAGTGTATTGGCCCCAACTCAGCTAGAGTATTGGCCCCAACTCAGCTAGAGTATTGGCCCTAACTCAGCTAGTGTATTGGCCCCAACTCAGCTAGAGTATTGGCCCTAACTCAGCTAGAGTATTGGCCCTAACTCAGCTAGTGTATTGGCCCCAACTCAGCTAGAGTATTGGCCCTAACTCAGCTAGTGTATTGGCCCTAACTCAGCTAGTGTATTGGCCCCAACTCAGCTAGAGTATTGGCCCTAACTCAGCTAGTGTATTGGCCCTAACTCAGCTAGTGTATTGGCCCCAACTCAGCTAGAGTATTGGCCCCAACTCAGCTAGAGTATTGGCTCTAACTCAGCTAGTGTATTGGCCCTAACTCAGCTAGTGTATTGGCCCCAACTCAGCTAGAGTATTGGCCCCAACTCAGCTAGAGTATTGGCCCTAACTCAGCTAGTGTATTGGCCCCAACTCAGCTACTGTATTGGCCCTAACTCAGCTAGAGTATTGGCCCTAACTCAGCTACTGTATTGGCCCCAACTCAGCTAGTGTATTGGTCCTAACTCAGCTAGTGTATTGGTCCTAACTCAGCTAGTGTATTGGTCCTAACTCAGCTAGTGTATTGGCCCTAACTCAGCTAGTGTATTGGCCCTAACTCAGCTAGTGTATTGGCCCTAACTCAGCTGGTGTATTGATCCTGACTCAGCTAGTGTATTGGCCCTAACTCATCTAGTGTATTGGCCCTAACTCAGCTGGTGTATTGATCCTGACTCAGCTAGTGTATTGGCCCTAACTCAGCTAGTGTATTGGTCCTAACTCAGCTAGTGTATTGGTCCTAACTCGGCTAGTGTATTGGTCCTAACTCAGCTGGTGTATTGGCCGTAACTCAGCTAGTGTATTGGCCGTAACTCAGCTGGTGTATTGGTCCTAACTCAGCTAGTGTATTGGCCCCAACTCAGCTAGAGTATTGGCCCTTACTCAGCTAGTGTATTGGCCCTAACTCAGCTAGTGTATTGGTCCTGACTCAGCTGGTGTATCGGCCCTAACTCAGCTGGTGTATTGGTCCTAACTCAGCTAGTGTATTGGCCCCAACTCAGCTAGTGTATTGGTCCTAACTCAGCTAGTGTATTGGTCCCAACTCAGCTAGTGTATTGACCCTATCTCAGCTAGTGTATTGGCCCTAACTCAGCTAGTGTATTGGGCCTAACTCAGCTAGTTTATTGGCCCTGACTCAGCTAGTGTATTGGCCCTAACTCAGCTAGTGTATTGGGCCTAACTCAGCTATTTCATCGGCCCTGACTCAGCTAGTGTATTGGCCCTCACTCAGCTAGTGTATTGGTCCTAACTCAGCTAGTGTATTGGCCCTAACTCAGCTGGTGTATTGGTCCTAACTCTGCTGTTGTATTGGTCCTAACTCAGCTAGTGTATTGGCCCTAACTCAGCTAGTTTATTGGCCCTGACTCAGCTAGTGTATTGGTCCTAACTCAGCTAGTGTATTGGCCCTAACGCAGCTAGTGTATTGGCCCTAACTCAGCTAGTTTATTGGCCCTGACTCAGCTAGTGTATTGGTCCTAACTCAGCTAGTGTATTGGTCCTGACTCAGCTAGTGTATTAGACCTAACTCAGCTAGTGTATTGGTCCTAACTCAGCTAGTGTATTGGTCCTAACTCAGCTAGTGTATTGGTCCTAACTCAGCTAGTGTATTGGCCCTAACTCAGCTGGTGTATTGGCCCTAACTCAGCTGGTGTATTGGTCCTTACTCAGCTAGTGTACTGGCCCTAACTCAGCTAGTTTATTGGCCCTGACTCAGCTAGTGTATTGGTCCTAACTCAGCTAGTGTATTGGTCCTAACTAAGCTAGTGTATTGGTCCTAACTCAGCTAGTGTAATGGTCCTAACTCAGCTAATGTATTGGCCCTAACTCAGATAGTGTATTGGTCCTAACTCAGCTAGTGCAATGGTCCTAACTCAGATACTGTATTGGTCCTAACTCAGATAGTGTATTGGCCCTAACTCAGCTAGTGTATTGGCCCTAACTCAGCTAATGTATTGGCCGTAACTCACCTAGTGTATTGGTCCTAACTCAGATACTGTAATGGTCCTAACTCAGATAGTGTATTGGTCCTAACTCAGCTAATTTATTGGCCCTAACTCAGCTAGTGTATTGGCCCTAACTCAGCTAATGTATTGGCCGTAACTCACCTAGTGTATTGGTCCTTACTCAGATACTGTAATGGTCCTAACACAGATAGTGTATTGGTCCTAACTCAGCTAATGTATTGGCCCTAACTCAGATAGTGTATTGGTCCTAACTCAGCTAGTGTAATGGTCCTAACTCAGCTAGTGTAATGGTCCTAACTCAGCTAATGTATTGGCCCCAACTCAGATAGTGTATTGGTCCTAACTCAGCTAGTGTAATGGTCCTAACTCAGATACTGTATTGGCCCTAACTCAGATAGTGTATTGGTCCTAACTCAGCTGGTGTATTGGTCCTAACTCAGCTAGTGTATTGGTCCTCACTCAGCTGGTGTATTGGTCCTAACTCAGCTAGTGTATTGGCCCTAACTCAGCTAGTGTATTGGCCCTAACTCAGCTAGTGTATTGGCCCTAACTCAGCTGGTGTATTGGTCCTGACTCAGCTAGTGTATTGGCCCCATTTCAGCTAGTGTATTGGTCCTAACTCATCTAGTGTATTGGCCCTAACTCAGCTAGAGTATTGGTCCTAACTCAGCTAGTGTATTGGCCCTAACTCAGCTAGTGTATTGGTCCTAACTCAGCTAGTGTATTGGCCCTAACTCAGCTAGTGTAATGGTCCTAACACGGCTAGTGTATTGGCCCTAACTCAGCTAGTGTATTAGTCCTAACTCAGATATTGTATTGGCCCTAACTCAGCTAGTGTAATAGTCCTAACTTGGAACCCATATTGGCTCTAACTCAGCTAGTGTAAAAGTCCTAACTTGAAACCTATAATAGCCCCAACTCAGCTAGTGTATTGGTCCTAACTCAGCTAGTGTATTGGTCCTAACTCAGATAGTGTATCGGTCCCAACTCAGCTAGTGTATTGGTCCTAACTCAGCTAGTGTATTGGTCCCAACTCAGCTAGTGTATTGGCCCTGACTCAGCTAGTGTATTGGTCCTAACTCAGCTAGTGTATTGGTCCTAACTCAGCCAGTATATTGGCCCCAACTCAGCTAGTGTATTGGTCCTAACTCAGCTAGTGTATTGGTACTAACTCAGCTAGTGTATTGGTCCTAACTCAGCTAGTGTATTGGTCCCAACTCAGCTAGTGTATTGGCCCTAACTCAGCTAGTGTATTGGTCCTAACTCAGCTAGTGTATTGGGCCCAACTCAGCTAGTGTATTGGCCCTAACTCAGCTGGTGTATTGGTCCTAACTCAGCGAATGTATTGGTCCTAACTCAGCTAGTGTATTGGCCCCAACTCAGCTGGTGTATTGGTCCTAACTCAGCTGGTGTATTGGCCCTAACTCAGCTGGTGTATTGGTCCTAACTCAGCTAGTGTATTGGCCCTAACTCAGCTAGTTTATTGGCCGTGACTCAGCTAGTGTATTGGTCCTAACTCAGCTAGTGTATTGGTCCTAACTCAGCTAGTGTATTAGACCTAACTCAGCTAGTGTATTGGTCCTAACTCATCCAGTGTATTGGCCCTAACTCAGGTAGTGTATTAGTCCTAACTCAGATATTGTATTGGCCCCAACTCAGCTAGTGTATTGGTCCTAACTCAGCTAGTGTATTGGTCCCAACTCAGCTAGTGTATTGGTCCTAACTCAGCTAGTGTATTGGCCCTAACTCAGCTGGTGTATTGGCCCTAACTCAGCTGGTGTATTGGTCCTAACTCAGCTAGTGTATTGGCCCTAACTCAGCTAGTTTATTGGCCCTGACTCAGCTAGTGTATTGGTCCTAACTCAGCTAGTGTATTGGCCCTAACTCAGCTGGTGTATTGGCCCTAACTCAGCTGGTGTATTGGTCCTAACTCAGCTAGTGTTTTGGCCCTAACTCAGCCAGTTTATTGGCCCTGACTCAGCTAGTGTATTGGTCCTAACTCAGCTAGTGTATTGGTCCTAACTCAGCTAGTGTTATAGACCTAACTCAGCTAGTGTAATGGTCCTAACTCATCCAGTGTATTGGCCCTAACTCAGCTAGTGTATTAGTCCTAACTTAGATATTGTATTGGCCCTTACTCAGCCAGTGTATTAGACCCAACTCAGCTAGTGTATTGGCCCTAACTCAGCTTGTGTATTAGTCCTAACTCAGATATTGTATTGGCCCTAACTCAGCTAGTTTATTGGCCCTGACTCAGCTAGTGTATTGGTCCTAACTCAGCTAGTGTATTGGCCCTAACTCAGCTGGTGTATTGGCCCTAACTCAGCTGGTGTATTGGTCCTAACTCAGCTAGTGTATTGGCCCCAACTCAGCTAGTGTATTGGTCCCAACTCAGCTAGTGTATTGGTCCCAACTCAGCTAGTGTATTGACCCTATCTCAGCTAGTGTATTGGCCCTAACTCAGCTAGTGTATTGGGCCTTACTCAGCTAGTTTATTGGCCCTGACTCAGCTAGTGTATTGGCCCTAACTCAGCTAGTGTATTGGGCCTAACTCAGCTAGTTTATTGGCCCTGACTCAGCTAGTGTATTGGCCCTCACTCAGCTAGTGTATTGGTCCTAACTCAGCTAGTGTATTGGCCCTAACTCAGCTGGTGTATTGGTCCTAACTCAGCTGGTGTATTGGTCCTAACTCAGCTAGTGTATTGGTCCTAACTCAGCTAGTGTATTGGCCCTAACGCAGCTAGTGTATTGGCCCCAACTCAGCTAGTTTATTGGCCCTGACTCAGCTAGTGTATTGGTCCTAACTCAGCTAGTGTATCGGCCCTAACGCAGCTAGTGTATTGGCCCTAACTCAGCTAGTTTATTGGCCCTGACTCAGCTAGTGTATTGATCCTAACTCAGCTAGTGTATTGGTCCTGACTCAGCTAGTGTATTAGACCTAACTCAGCTAGTGTATTGGTCCTAACTCAGCTAGTGTATTGGTCCTAACTCAGCTAGTGTATTGGTCCTAACTCAGCTAGTGTATTGGCCCTAACTCAGCTGGTGTATTGGCCCTAACTCAGCTGGTGTATTGGTCCTTACTCAGCTAGTGTATTGGCCCTAACTCAGCTAGTTTATTGGCCCTGACTCAGCTAGTGTATTGGTCCTAACTCAGCTAGTGTATTGGTCCTAACTAAGCTAGTGTATTGGTCCTAACTCAGCTAGTGTAATGGTCCTAACTCAGCTAATGTATTGGCCCTAACTCAGATAGTGTATTGGTCATAACTCAGCTAGTGCAATGGTCGTAACTCAGATACTGTATTGGTCCTAACTCAGATAGTGTATTGGCCCTAACTCAGCTAGTGTATTGGCCCTAACTCAGCTAATGGATTGGCCGTAACTCACCTAGTGTATTGGTCCTAACTCAGATACTGTAATGGTCCTAACTCAGATAGTGTATTGGTCCTATCTCAGCTAATGTATTGGCCCTAACTCAGCTAGTGTATTGGCCCTAACTCAGGTAATGTATTGGCCGTAACTCACCTAGTGTATTGGTCCTAACTCAGATACTGTAATGGTCCTAACTCAGATAGTGTATTGGTCCTAACTCAGCTAATGTATTGGCCCTAACTCAGATAGTGTATTGGTCCTAACTCAGCTAGTGTAATGGTCCTAACTCAGCTAGTGTAATGGTCCTAACTCAGCTAATGTATTGGCCCCAACTCAGATAGTGTATTGGTCCTAACTCAGCTAGTGTAATGGTCCTAACTCAGATACTGTATTGGCCCTAACTCAGATAGTGTATTGGTCCTAACTCAGCTAGTGTAATGGTCCCAACTCAGATACTGTATTGGTCCTAACTGAGATAGTGTATTGACCCTAACTCAGATAGTGTATTGACCCTAACTCAGCTAGTGTATAGGCCCTAACTCAGATAGTGTATTGGCCCTAACTCACCTAGTTTATTGGTCCTATGTCAGATACTGTAATGGTCCTAACTCAGATAGTGTATTGGTCCTGACTCAGCTAGTGTAATGGTCCTAACTCAGATACTGTATTGGTCCTAACTCAGCTAGTGTATTGGCCCTATCTCACCTAGTGTATTGGTCCTAACTCAGCTAGTGTATTGGCCCTAACTCAGCTAGTGTTTTGGCCCCAACTCAGCCAGTGTATTGGCCCTAACTCAGCTAGTGTATTGGCCCTAACTCAGCTAATGTATTGGCCCTAACTCAGATAGTGTATTGGTCCTAACTCAGCTAGTGTAATGGTCCTAACTCAGGAACTGTAATGGTCCTAACTCAGATAGTGTATTGGTCCTCACTCAGCTAGTGTAATGGTCCTAACTCAGATACTGTATTGGTCCTAACTCAGCTAGTGTATTGGCCCTAACTCACCTAGTGTATTGGTCCTAACTCAGCTAGTGTATTGGCCCTAACTCAGCTTGTGTATTGGCCATAACTCAGCTAGAGTAATGGTCCTAACTCGGCTAATGTGATGGACCTAACTCAGCTAGTGTATTGGCCCTAACTCAGATAGTGTATTGGTCCTAACTCAGCTAGTGTATTGGTCCCAACTCAGATAGTGTATTGGTCCTAACTCAGCTAGTGTATTGGCCCTAACTCAGCTAGTGTATTGGCCCTAATTCAGCTAGTGTATTGGTCCCAACTTAGATTGGGTATTGGTCCTAACCCAGCTATTGTATTGGCCCTAACTCAGCTAGAGTAATGGTCCTAACTTGAAACCTATATTGACCCAAACTCAGCTAGTTTAATGGTCCCAACTTGAAACTCATATTGGTCCTAACTCAGCCAGTGTATTGGCCCCAACTCAGCCAGTGTGATGGTCCTGACTTGGAAACTATAATTGCCCCAACTCAGCTAGTGTATTGGCCCTTGACTCAGATAGTGTATTGGTCCTAACTCAGATACTGTATTGGACCTAGCTCAGCTAGTGTATTGGCCCTAACTCAGATACTGTATTGGCCCTAACTCAGATAGTGTATTGGTCCTAACTCAGATACTGTATTGGTCCTAACTCAGCTAGTGTATTGGTCCTAACTCAGCTAGTGTATTGGTCCTAACTCAGCTGGTGTATTGGTCCTAACTCAGCTAGTGTATTGGCACTAACTCAGATAGTGAATTGGTCCTGACTCAGATAGTGTATTGGTCCTAACTCAGCTAGTGTATTGGTCCTAACTCAGCTAGTGTATTGGTCCTAACTCAGCTGGTGTATTGGACCTATCTCAGATAGTGTATTGGCCCTAACTCAGATAGTGTATTGGTCCTAACTCAGCTAGTGTATTGGTCCTAACTCAGCTAGTGTATTGGCCCTAACTCAGATAGTGTATTGGCCCTAACTCAGCTAGTGTATTGGCCCTAACTCAGCTACTGTATTGGCCCTAACTCAGATAGTGTATTGGTCCTAACTCAGATAGTGTATTGGTCCTAACTCAGCTAGTGTATTGGCCCTAACTCAGCTAGTGTATTGGTCCTAACTCAGCTAGTGTATTGGCCCTAACTCAGATAGTGTATTGGTCCTAACTCAGCTAGTGTATTGGTCCTAACTCAGCTAGTGTATTGGCCCTAACTCAGCTAGTGTATTGGCCCTAACTCAGCTAGTGTATTGACCCTAACTCAGATAGTGTAATGGTCCTGACTTGACACCTATATTTTGTCCCAACTCAGCTAGTGTATTGGTCCTAACTCAGCTAGTGTATTGGCCCTAACTCAGCTTGTGTAATGGTCCTAACACGGCTAGTGTGATGGTCCTAACTCAGCTAGTGTATTGGTCCCAACTCAGCTAGTGTATTGGTCCTAACTCAGCTAGTGTATTGGTCCCAACTCAACTAGTGTATTGGTCCTAACTCAGTTAGTGTATTGGTCCTAACTCAGCAGGTGTATTGGTCCCAACTCAGCTAGTGTATTGGCCCTAACTCAGCTAGTGTATTGGCCCTAACTCAGCTAGAGTATTGGCCCTAACTCAGCTAGTGTATTGGCCCCAACTCAGCTACTATATTGGCCCCAACTCAGCTAGAGTATTGACCCTAACTCAGCTAGTGTATTGGCCCCAACTCAGCTAGAGTATTGGCCCTAACTCAGCTAGTGTATTGGCCCTAACTCAGCCAGTGTATTGGCCCCAACTCAGCTAGAGTATTGGCCCCAACTCAGCTAGAGTATTGGCCCTAACTCAGCTAGTGTATTGGCCCCAACTCAGCTAGAGTATTGGCCCTAACTCAGCTAGAGTATTGGCCCTAACTCAGCTAGTGTATTGGCCCCAACTCAGCTAGAGTATTGGCCCTAACTCAGCTAGTGTATTGGCCCTAACTCAGCTAGTGTATTGGCCCCAACTCAGCTAGAGTATTGGCCCTAACTCAGCTAGTGTATTGGCCCTAACTCAGCTAGTGTATTGGCCCCAACTCAGCTAGAGTATTGGCCCCAACTCAGCTAGAGTATTGGCTCTAACTCAGCTAGTGTATTGGCCCTAACTCAGCTAGTGTATTGGCCCCAACTCAGCTAGAGTATTGGCCCCAACTCAGCTAGAGTATTGGCCCTAACTCAGCTAGTGTATTGGCCCCAACTCAGCTACTGTATTGGCCCTAACTCAGCTAGAGTATTGGCCCTAACTCAGCTACTGTATTGGCCCCAACTCAGCTAGTGTATTGGTCCTAACTCAGCTAGTGTATTGGTCCTAACTCAGCTAGTGTATTGGTCCTAACTCAGCTAGTGTATTGGCCCTAACTCAGCTAGTGTATTGGCCCTAACTCAGCTAGTGTATTGGCCCTAACTCAGCTGGTGTATTGATCCTGACTCAGCTAGTGTATTGGCCCTAACTCATCTAGTGTATTGGCCCTAACTCAGCTGGTGTATTGATCCTGACTCAGCTAGTGTATTGGCCCTAACTCAGCTAGTGTATTGGTCCTAACTCAGCTAGTGTATTGGTCCTAACTCGGCTAGTGTATTGGTCCTAACTCAGCTGGTGTATTGGCCGTAACTCAGCTAGTGTATTGGCCGTAACTCAGCTGGTGTATTGGTCCTAACTCAGCTAGTGTATTGGCCCCAACTCAGCTAGAGTATTGGCCCTTACTCAGCTAGTGTATTGGCCCTAACTCAGCTAGTGTATTGGTCCTGACTCAGCTGGTGTATTGGCCCTAACTCAGCTGGTGTATTGGTCCTAACTCAGCTAGTGTATTGGCCCTAACTCAGCTGGTGTATTGGCCCTAACTCAGCTGGTGTATTGGCCCTAACTCAGCTAGTGTATTGGTCCTAACTCAGCTAGTGTATTGGCCCTAACTCAGCTAGTGTATTGGCCCTAACTCAGCTAGTGTATTGGTCCTGACTCAGCTGGTGTATTGGCCCTAACTCAGCTGGTGTATTGGTCCTAACTCAGCTAGTGTATTGGCCCTAACTCAGCTGGTGTATTGGCCCTAACTCAGCTGGTGTATTGGCCCTAACTCAGCTAGTGTATTGGTCCTAACTCGGCTAGTGTATTGGTCCTAACTCAGCTGGTGTATTGGTCCTGACTCAGCTAGTGTATTGGCCCTAACTCAGCTAGTGTATTGGCCCTAACTCAGCTGGTGTATTGGCCGTAACTCAGCTAGTGTATTGGCCGTAACTCAGCTGGTGTATTGGTCCTAACTCAGCTAGTGTATTGGCCCACACTCAGCTAGTGTAATGGTCCTAACTCAGCTAGTGTATTGGTCCTAACTCAGCTAGTGTATTGGCCCCAACTCAGCTAGAGTATTGGCCCTAACTCAGCTAGTGTATTGGCCCTAACTCAGCTAGTGTATTGGTCCTGACTCAGCTGGTGTATTGGCCCTAACTCAGCTAGTGTATTGGTCCTAACTCAGCTAGTGTATTGGCCCTAACTCAGCTGGTGTATTGGCCCTAACTCAGCTAGTGTGATGGTCCCAACTCAGCTAGTGTAATGGTCCTAACTCAGCTGGTGTATTAGACCTAACTCAGCTAGTGTATTGGTCCTAACTCAGCTAGTGTATTGGCCCTGACTCAGCTAGTGTATTGGCCCCATTTCAGCTAGTGTATTGGTCCTAACTCAGCTAGTGTATTGGCCCTAACTCAGCTAGAGTATTGGTCCTAACTCAGCTAGTGTATTGGCCCTAACTCAGCTAGTGTATTGGTCCCAACTCAGCTAGTGTATTGGCCCTAACTCAGCTAGTGTAATGGTCCTAACACGGCTAGTGTATTGGTCCTAACTCAGCTAGTGTATTGGTCCTAACTCAGCTAGTGTATTGGCCCTAACTCAGCTAGTGTATTGGTCCTAACTCAGCTGGTGTATTGGCCCCAACTCAGCTAGAGTATTGGCCCTAACTCAGCTAGTGTATTGGCCCTAACTCAGCTAGTGTATTGGTCCTGACTCAGCTAGTGTATTGGCCCTAACTCAGCTAGAGTATTGGCCCTAACTCAGCTGGTGTATTGGTCCTAACTCAGCTAGTGTATTGGTCCTAACTCAGCTAGTGTATTGGCCCTAACTCAGCTAGAGTATTGGCCCTAACTCAGCTAGTGTATTGGCCCTAACTCAGCTAGTGTATTGGTCCTAACTCAGCTGGTGTATTGGTCCTAACTCAGCTAGTGTATTGGCCCTAACTCAGCTAGTGTATTGGTCCTAACTCAGCTAGTGTATTGGCCCTAACTCAGCTGGTGTAATGGTCCTAACTCAGCTAGTGTATTGACCCTAACTCAGCTGGTGTATTGACCCTAACTCAGCCAGTGTATTGACCCTAACTCAGCTAGTGTAATGGTCCTAACTCAGCTAGTGTATTGACCTTAACTCAGCTAGTGTATTGGCCCTAACTCAGCTAGTGTATTGGCCCTAACTCAGCTAGTGTATGGCCGTAACTCAGCTGGTGTATTGGTCCTAACTCACCTAGTGTATTGGCCCTAACTCAGCTAGTGTATTGGTCCTAACTCAGCCAGTGTATTGGCCCTAACTCAGCTGGTGTATTGGTCCTAACTCAGCTAGTGTATTGGCCCTAACTCAGCTAGAGTATTGGCCCTAACTCAGCTAGTGTATTGGCCCTAACTCAGCTGGTGTATTGGTCCTAACTCAGCTAGTGTATTGGCCCTAACTCAGCTAGTGTATTGGCCCTAACTCAGCCAGTGTATTGACCCTAACTCAGCTGGTGTATTGACCTTAACTCAGCTGGTGTATTTGTCCTAACTCAGCTAGTGTATGGGTCCTTACTCAGCTGGTGTATTGGTCCTAAATCAGCTAGTGTATTGGCCCTAATCAGCTAGTGTATTGGTCCCAACTCAGCTAAAGTATTGGCCCTAACTCAGCTAGTGTAATGGTCCTAACACGGCTAGTGTAATGGTCCTAACTCAGCTAGTGTATTGACCCTAACTCAGCTGGTGTATTGACCCTAACTCAGCTAGTGTATTGGTCCTAACTCAGCTAGTGTATTGGTCCTAACTCAGCTGGTGTATTGGTCCTAACTCAGCTATCGTATTGGCCCTAACTCAGATAGTGTATTGGTCCTAACTCAGATACTGTATTGGTCCTAACTCAGCTAGTGTATTGGCCCTAACTCAGCTAGTGTATTTGCCCTAACTCAGCTAGTGTAATGGTTCTAACACGGCTAGTTTAATGGTCCTAACTCAGCTAGTGTATTGACCCCAACTCAGCTGGTGTATTGACCCTAACTCAGCTAGTGTAATGGTCCTAACACGGCTAGTGTAATGGTCCTAACTCAGCTAGTGTATTGACCCTAACTCAGCTAGTGTATTGGCCCTAACTCAGCTAGTGTAATGGTCCTAACTCAGCTAGTGTATTGACCCCAACTCAGATAGTGTATTGGTCCCAAATCAGCTAGTGTATTGGTCCTAACTCAGATAGTGTATTGGTCCTAACTCAGCTAGTGTATTGGCCCCAACTCAGATAGTGTATTGGCTCTAATTCAGCTAGTGTATTGGTCCCAACTCAGATGAGGTATGGGTTCAACTCAGCTATTGTATTGGCCCTAACTCAGCTAGTGTATTGGTCCTAACTCAGCTAGTGTATTGGTCCTAACTCAGCTAGTGTATTGGCTCTGACTCAGCTAGTGTATCGGTCCTAACTCAGCTAGTGTATTGGCTCTAATTCAGCTAGTGTATTGGTCCTAACTCAGCTAGTGTATTGGTCCCAACTCAGATGAGGTATGGGTTCAACTCAGCTATTGTATTGGCCCTAACTCAGCTAGTGTATTGGTCCTAACTCAGCTAGTGTATTGGTCCTAACTCAGCTAGTGTATCGGTCCTAACTCAGCTAGTGTATCGGTCCTAACTCAGCTAGTGTATTGGCTCTAATTCAGCTAGTGTATTGGTCCTAACTCTGCTAGTGTATTGACCCTAACTCAGCTAGTGTATTGGCCCTAACTCAGCTAGTGTATTGGTCCTAACTCAGCTAGTGTATTGGTCCTAACTCAAATGGGGTATTGGTCCTAACTCAGCTATTGTATTGGCCCCAACTCAGCTAGTGTATCGGCCCTAACTCAGCAAGTGTATTGGCCCCAACTCAGCTAGTGTAATGGTCCTAACTCAGCTAGTGTAATGGTCTCAACTCAGCTAGTGTATTGGTCCTAACTCAAATGGGGTATTGGTCCTAACTCAGCTATTGTATTGGCCCCAACTCAGCTAGTGTATCGGCCCTAACTCAGCAAGTGTATTGGTCCTAACTCAGATAGTGTATTGGTCCTAACTCAGCTGGTGTATTGGCCCCAACTCAAATGGGGTATTGGTCCTAACTCAGCTATTGTATTGGCCCCAACTCAGCTAGTGTATAGGCCCTAACTCAGCAAGTGTATTGGCCCCAACTCAGCTAGTGTATTGGTCCTAACTCAGATAGTGTATTGGCCCCAACTCAGCTAGTGTATTGGTCCTAACTCAGCTAGTGTATTGGTCCTAACTCAGCTAGTGTATTGGCCCTGACTCAGCTAGTGTATTGGCCCCAACTCAGCTAGTGTATTGGCTCTAATTCAGCTAGTGTATTGGTCCTAACTCAGATGGGGTATTGGTCCTAACTCAGCTATTGTATTGGCCCCAACTCAAATGGGGTATTGGTCCTAACTCAGCTATTGTATTGGCCCCAACTCAGCTAGTGTATCGGCCCTAACTCAGCTATTGTATTGGCCCCAACTCAGCTAGTGTATCGGCCCTAACTCAGCAAGTGTATTGGCCCCAACTCAGCTAGTGTATTGGTCCTAACTCAGCTAGTGTAATGGTCCTAACTCAGCAAGTGTATTGGCCCCAACTCAGCTAGTGTATTGGTCCTAACTCAGCTAGTGTATTGGTCCTAACTCAGCTAGTGTATTGGCCCTGACTCAGCTAGTGTATTGGCCCCAACTCAGCTAGTGTATTGGCTCTAATGCAGCTAGTGTATTGGTCCTAACTCAGATGGGGTATTGGTCCTAACTCAGCTATTGTATTGGCCCCAACTCAGCAAGTGTATTGGCCCCAACTCAGCAAGTGTATTGGCCCCAACTCAGCTAGTGTATTGGTCCTAACTCAGCTAGTGTATTGGTCCCAACTCAGCTAGTGTATTGGCCCTGACTCAGCTAGTGTATTGGCCCCAACTCAGCTAGTGTATTGGCTCTAATTCAGCTAGTGTATTGGTCCTAACTCAGATGGGGTATTGGTCCTAACTCAGCTATTGTATTGGCCCCAACTCAGCAAGTGTATTGGCCCCAACTCAGCTAGTGTATTGGCCCTGACTCAGCTAGTGTATTGGCCCCAACTCGGCTAGTGTATTGGCTCTAATTCAGCTAGTGTATTGGTCCTAACTCAGATGGGGTATTGGTCCTAACTCAGCTATTGTATTGGCCCTGACTGAGCTAGTGTATTGGCCCCAACTCAGCTAGTGTATTGGTCCCAACTCAGCTAGTGTATTGGCCCTAACTCAGCTAGTGTATTGGCCCTGACTCAGCTAGTGTATTGGTCCTAACTCAGCTAGTGTATTGGCCATGACTCAGCTAGTGTATTGGTCCTAACTCAGCTAGTGTATTGACCCTAACTCAGCTAGTGTATCAAACCTAACTCAGCTAGTGTATTGGTCCTAACTCAGCTAGTGTATTGGGCCCAACTCAGCTAGTGTATTGGACCTAACTCAGCTAGTGTATTGGTCCTAACTCAGCTAGTGTATTAGACTTAACTCAGCTAGTGTATTGGTCCTAACTCAGCTAGTGTATTGGTCCTAACTCGGCTAGTGTATTAGACCTAACTCAGCTAGTGTATTGGCCCTAACTCAGCTAGTGTATTGGGCCTAACTCAGCTAGTTTATTGGCCCTGACTCAGCTAGTGTATTGGCCCTAACTCAGCTAGTGTATTGGGCCTAACTCAGCTAGTTTATTGGCCCTGACTCAGCTAGTGTATTGGCCCTCACTCAGCTAGTGTATTGGTCCTAACTCAGCTAGTGTATTGGCCCTAACTCAGCTGGTGTATTGGTCCTAACTCAGCTGGTGTATTGGTCCTAACTCAGCTAGTGTATTGGTCCTAACTCAGCTAGTGTATTGGCCCTAACGCAGCTAGTGTATTGGCCCTAACTCAGCTAGTTTATTGGCCCTGACTCAGCTAGTGTATTGGTCCTAACTCAGCTAGTGTATTGGCCCTAACTCAGCTGGTGTATTGGTCCTTACTCAGCTAGTGTATTGGCCCTAACTCAGCTAGTTTATTGGCCCTGACTCAGCTAGTGTATTGGTCCTAACTCAGCTAGTGTATTGGTCCTAACTAAGCTATTGTATTGGTCCTAACTCAGCTAGTGTAATGGTCCTAACTCAGCTAATGTATTGGCCCTAACTCAGATAGTGTATTGGTCCTAACTCAGCTAGTGCAATGGTCCTAACTCAGATACTGTATTGGTCCTAACTCAGATAGTGTATTGGCCCTAACTCAGCTAGTGTATTGGCCCTAACTCAGCTAATGGATTGGCCGTAACTCACCTAGTGTATTGGTCCTAACTCAGATACTGTAATGGTCCTAACTCAGATAGTGTATTGGTCCTATCTCAGCTAATGTATTGGCCCTAACTCAGCTAGTGTATTGGCCCTAACTCAGGTAATGTATTGGCCGTAACTCACCTAGTGTATTGGTCCTAACTCAGATACTGTAATGGTCCTAACTCAGCTAGTGTATTGGTCCTAACTCAGCTAGTGTAATGGCCCTGACTCAGCTAATGTATTGGCCCTAACTCAGATAGTGTATTGGTCCTAACTCAGCTAGTGTAATGGTCCTAACTCAGCTAGTGTAATGGTCCTAACTCAGCTAATGTATTGGCCCCAACTCAGATAGTGTATTGGTCCTAACTCAGCTAGTGTAATGGTCCTGACTCAGATACTGTATTGGCCCTAACTCAGATAGTGTATTGGTCCTAACTCAGCTAGTGTAATGGTCCCAACTCAGATACTGTATTGGTCCTAACTGAGATAGTGTATTGACCCTAACTCAGATAGTGTATTGACCCTAACTCAGCTAGTATATAGGCCCTAACTCATATAGTGTATTGGCCCTAACTCACCTAGTTTATTGGTCCTATGTCAGATACTGTAATGGTCCTAACTCAGATAGTGTATTGGTCCTGACTCAGCTAGTGTAATGGTCCTAACTCAGATACTGTATTGGTCCTAACTCAGCCAGTGTATTGGCCCTAACTCAGCTAGTGTATTGGCCCTAACTCAGCTAATGTATTGGCCCCAACTCAGATAGTGTATTGGTCCTAACTCAGCTAGTGTAATGGTCCTAACTCAGGAACTGTAATGGTCCTAACTCAGATAGTGTATTGGTCCTCACTCAGCTAGTGTAATGGTCCTAACTCAGATACTGTATTGGTCCTAACTCAGCTAGTGTATTGGCCCTAACTCACCTAGTGTATTGGTCCTAACTCAGCTAGTGTATTGGCCCTAACTCAGCTTGTGTATTGGCCATAACTCAGCTAGAGTAATGGTCCTAACTCGGCTAATGTGATGGACCTAACTCAGCTAGTGTATTGGCCCTAACTCAGATAGTGTATTGGTCCTAACTCAGCTAGTGTATTGGTCCCAACTCAGATAGTGTATTGGTCCTAACTCAGCTAGTGTATTGGCCCTAACTCAGCTAGTGTATTGGCCCTAATTCAGCTAGTGTATTGGTCCCAACTTAGATTGGGTATTGGTCCTAACCCAGCTATTGTATTGGCCCTAACTCAGCTAGTGTAATGGTCCTAACTTGAAACCTATATTGACCCAAACTCAGCTAGTTTAATGGTCCCAACTTAAAACTCATATTGGTCCTAACTCAGCCAGTGTATTGGCCCCAACTCAGCCAGTGTGATGGTCCTGACTTGGAACCTATAATTGCCCCAACTCAGCTAGTGTATTGGCCCTTGACTCAGATAGTGTATTGGTCCTAACTCAGATACTGTATTGGACCTAGCTCAGCTAGTGTATTGGCCCTAACTCAGATACTGTGTTGGCCCTAACTCAGATAGTGTATTGGTACTAACTCAGATACTGTATTGGTCCTAACTCAGCTAGTGTATTGGTCCTAACTCAGCTAGTGTATTGGTCCTAACTCAGCTGGTGTATTGGTCTTAACTCAGCTAGTGTATTGGCCCTAACTCAGATAGTGAATTGGTCCTGACTCAGATAGTGTATTGGTCCTAACTCAGCTAGTGTATTGGTCCTAACTCAGCTAGTGTATTGGTCCTAACTCAGCTGGTGTATTGGTCCTAACTCAGCTAGTGTATTGGCCCTAACTCAGATAGTGTATTGGTCCTAACTCAGCTAGTGTATTGGTCCTAACTCAGCTAGTGTATTGGCCCTAACTCAGCTAGTGTATTGGCCCTAACTCAGCTAGTGTATTGACCCTAACTCAGATAGTGTAATGGTCCTGACTTGACACCTATATTTTGTCCTAACTCAGCTAGTGTATTGGTCCTAACTCAGCTAGTGTATTGATCCTAACTCAGCTAGTGTATTGGCCCTAACTCAGCTAGTGTATTGGTCCTAACTCAGCTAGTGTATTGGCCCTAACTCAGCTAGTGTAATGGTCCTAACACGGCTAGTGTGATGGTCCTAACTCAGCTAGTGTATTGGTCCCAACTCAGCTAGTGTATTGGTCCTAACTCAGCTAGTGTATTGGTCCCAACTCAACTAGTGTATTGGTCCTAACTCAGCTAGTGTATTGGTCCTAACTCAGCAGGTGTATTGGTCCCAACTCAGCTAGTGTATTGGCCCTAACTCAGCTAGTGTATTGGCCCTAACTCAGCTAGAGTATTGGCCCTAACTCAGCTAGTGTATTGGCCCTAACTCAGCTAGTGTATTGGTCCTAACTCAGCTGGTGTATTGGTCCTAACTCGGCTAGTTTAATGGTGCTAACTCAGCTACTGTATTGGCCCCAACTCAGCTAGTGTATTGGTCCTAACTCAGCTAGTGTATTGGTCCTAACTCAGCTAGTGTATTGGTCCTAACTCAGCTAGTGTATTGGCCCTAACTCAGCTAGTGTATTGGCCCTAACTCAGCTAGTGTATTGGCCCTAACTCAGCTGGTGTATTGATCCTGACTCAGCTAGTGTATTGGCCCTAACTCAGCTAGTGTATTGGCCCTAACTCAGCTGGTGTATTGATCCTGACTCAGCTAGTGTATTGGCCCTAACTCAGCTAGTGTATTGGTCCTAACTCAGCTAGTGTATTGGTCCTAACTCGGCTAGTGTATTGGTCCTAACTCAGCTGGTGTATTGGCCGTAACCCAGCTAGTGTATTGGCCGTAACTCAGCTGGTGTATTGGTCCTAACTCAGCTAGTGTATTGGCCCCAACTCAGCTAGAGTATTGGCCCTAACTCAGCTAGTGTATTGGCCCTAACTCAGCTAGTGTATTGGTCCTGACTCAGCTGGTGTATTGGCCCTAACTCAGCTGGTGTATTGGTCCTAACTCAGCTAGTGTATTGGCCCTAACTCAGCTGGTGTATTGGCCCTAACTCAGCTGGTGTATTGGCCCTAACTCAGCTAGTGTATTGGTCCTAACTCAGCTAGTGTATTGGCCCTAACTCAGCTAGTGTATTGGCCCTAACTCAGCTAGTGTATTGGTCCTGACTCAGCTGGTGTATTGGCCCTAACTCAGCTGGTGTATTGGTCCTAACTCAGCTAGTGTATTGGCCCTAACTCAGCTGGTGTATTGGCCCTAACTCAGCTGGTGTATTGGCCCTAACTCAGCTAGTGTATTGGTCCTAACTCGGCTAGTGTATTGGTCCTAACTCAGCTGGTGTATTGGCCGTAACTCAGCTAGTGTAATGGCCGTAACTCAGCTGGTGTATTGGTCCTAACTCAGCTAGTGTATTGGCCCCAACTCAGCTAGATTATTGGCCCTAACTCAGCTAGTGTATTGGCCCTAACTCAGCTAGTGTATTGGTCCTGACTCAGCTGGTGTATTAGCCCTAACTCAGCTAGTGTATTGGTCCTAACTCAGCTAGTGTATTGGCCCTAACTCAGCTGGTGTATTGGCCCTAACTCAGCTAGTGTGATGGTCCTAACTCAGCTAGTGTAATGGTCCTAACTCAGCTGGTGTATTAGACCTAACTCAGCTAGTGTATTGGTGCTAACTCAGCTAGTGTATTGGCCCTGACTCAGCTAGTGTATTGGCCCCATTTCAGCTAGTGTATTGGTCCTAACTCAGCTAGTGTATTGGCCCTAACTCAGCTAGAGTATTGGTCCTAACTCAGCTAGTGTATTGGTCCTAACTCAGCTGGTGTATTGGTCCTAACTCAGCTATCGTATTGGCCCTAACTCAGATAGTGTATTGGTCCTAACTCAGATACTGTATTGGTCCTAACTCAGCTAGTGTATTGGCCCTAACTCAGCTAGTGTATTTGCCCTAACTCAGCTAGTGTAATGGTTCTAACACGGCTAGTTTAATGGTCCTAACTCAGCTAGTGTATTGACCCCAACTCAGCTGGTGTATTGACCCTAACTCAGCTAGTGTAATGGTCCTAACACGGCTAGTGTAATGGTCCTAACTCAGCTAGTGTATTGACCCTAACTCAGCTAGTGTATTGGCCCTAACTCAGCTAGTGTAATGGTCCTAACTCAGCTAGTGTATTGACCCCAACTCAGATAGTGTATTGGTCCCAAATCAGCTAGTGTATTGGTCCTAACTCAGATAGTGTATTGGTCCTAACTCAGCTAGTGTATTGGCCCCAACTCAGATAGTGTATTGGCTCTAATTCAGCTAGTGTATTGGTCCCAACTCAGATGAGGTATGGGTTCAACTCAGCTATTGTATTGGCCCTAACTCAGCTAGTGTATTGGTCCTAACTCAGCTAGTGTATTGGTCCTAACTCAGCTAGTGTATTGGCTCTGACTCAGCTAGTGTATCGGTCCTAACTCAGCTAGTGTATTGGCTCTAATTCAGCTAGTGTATTGGTCCTAACTCAGCTAGTGTATTGGTCCCAACTCAGATGAGGTATGGGTTCAACTCAGCTATTGTATTGGCCCTAACTCAGCTAGTGTATTGGTCCTAACTCAGATAGTGTATTGGTCCTAACTCAGCTAGTGTATCGGTCCTAACTCAGCTAGTGTATCGGTCCTAACTCAGCTAGTGTATTGGCTCTAATTCAGCTAGTGTATTGGTCCTAACTCAGCTAGTGTATTGACCCTAACTCAGCTAGTGTATTGGCCCTAACTCAGCTAGTGTATTGGTCCTAACTCAGCTAGTGTATTGGTCCTAACTCAAATGGGGTATTGGTCCTAACTCAGCTATTGTATTGGCCCCAACTCAGCTAGTGTATCGGCCCTAACTCAGCAAGTGTATTGGCCCCAACTCAGCTAGTGTAATGGTCCTAACTCAGCTAGTGTAATGGTCTCAACTCAGCTAGTGTATTGGTCCTAACTCAAATGGGGTATTGGTCCTAACTCAGCTATTGTATTGGCCCCAACTCAGCTAGTGTATCGGCCCTAACTCAGCAAGTGTATTGGTCCTAACTCAGATAGTGTATTGGTCCTAACTCAGCTGGTGTATTGGCCCCAACTCAAATGGGGTATTGGTCCTAACTCAGCTATTGTATTGGCCCCAACTCAGCTAGTGTATAGGCCCTAACTCAGCAAGTGTATTGGCCCCAACTCAGCTAGTGTATTGGTCCTAACTCAGATAGTGTATTGGCCCCAACTCAGCTAGTGTATTGGTCCTAACTCAGCTAGTGTATTGGTCCTAACTCAGCTAGTGTATTGGCCCTGACTCAGCTAGTGTATTGGCCCCAACTCAGCTAGTGTATTGGCTCTAATTCAGCTAGTGTATTGGTCCTAACTCAGATGGGGTATTGGTCCTAACTCAGCTATTGTATTGGCCCCAACTCAAATGGGGTATTGGTCCTAACTCAGCTATTGTATTGGCCCCAACTCAGCTAGTGTATCGGCCCTAACTCAGCTATTGTATTGGCCCCAACTCAGCTAGTGTATCGGCCCTAACTCAGCAAGTGTATTGGCCCCAACTCAGCTAGTGTATTGGTCCTAACTCAGCTAGTGTATTGGTCCTAACTCAGCAAGTGTATTGGCCCCAACTCAGCTAGTGTATTGGTCCTAACTCAGCTAGTGTATTGGTCCTAACTCAGCTAGTGTATTGGCCCTGACTCAGCTAGTGTATTGGCCCCAACTCAGCTAGTGTATTGGCTCTAATGCAGCTAGTGTATTGGTCCTAACTCAGATGGGGTATTGGTCCTAACTCAGCTATTGTATTGGCCCCAACTCAGCAAGTGTATTGGCCCCATCTCAGCAAGTGTATTGGCCCCAACTCAGCTAGTGTATTGGTCCTAACTCAGCTAGTGTATTGGTCCCAACTCAGCTAGTGTATTGGCCCTGACTCAGCTAGTGTATTGGCCCCAACTCAGCTAGTGTATTGGCTCTAATTCAGCTAGTGTATTGGTCCTAACTCAGATGGGGTATTGGTCCTAACTCAGCTATTGTATTGGCCCCAACTCAGCAAGTGTATTGGCCCCAACTCAGCTAGTGTATTGGCCCTGACTCAGCTAGTGTATTGGCCCCAACTCGGCTAGTGTATTGGCTCTAATTCAGCTAGTGTATTGGTCCTAACTCAGATGGGGTATTGGTCCTAACTCAGCTATTGTATTGGCCCTGACTGAGCTAGTGTATTGGCCCCAACTCAGCTAGTGTATTGGTCCCAACTCAGCTAGTGTATTGGCCCTAACTCAGCTAGTGTATTGGCCCTGACTCAGCTAGTGTATTGGTCCTAACTCAGCTAGTGTATTGGCCATGACTCAGCTAGTGTATTGGTCCTAACTCAGCTAGTGTATTGACCCTAACTCAGCTAGTGTATCAAACCTAACTCAGCTAGTGTATTGGTCCTAACTCAGCTAGTGTATTGGGCCCAACTCAGCTAGTGTATTGGACCTAACTCAGCTAGTGTATTGGTCCTAACTCAGCTAGTGTATTAGACTTAACTCAGCTAGTGTATTGGTCCTAACTCAGCTAGTGTATTGGTCCTAACTCGGCTAGTGTATTAGACCTAACTCAGCTAGTGTATTGGCCCTAACTCAGCTAGTGTATTGGGCCTAACTCAGCTAGTTTATTGGCCCTGACTCAGCTAGTGTATTGGCCCTAACTCAGCTAGTGTATTGGGCCTAACTCAGCTAGTTTATTGGCCCTGACTCAGCTAGTGTATTGGCCCTCACTCAGCTAGTGTATTGGTCCTAACTCAGCTAGTGTATTGGCCCTAACTCAGCTGGTGTATTGGTCCTAACTCAGCTGGTGTATTGGTCCTAACTCAGCTAGTGTATTGGTCCTAACTCAGCTAGTGTATTGGCCCTAACGCAGCTAGTGTATTGGCCCTAACTCAGCTAGTTTATTGGCCCTGACTCAGCTAGTGTATTGGTCCTAACTCAGCTAGTGTATTGGCCCTAACTCAGCTGGTGTATTGGTCCTTACTCAGCTAGTGTATTGGCCCTAACTCAGCTAGTTTATTGGCCCTGACTCAGCTAGTGTATTGGTCCTAACTCAGCTAGTGTATTGGTCCTAACTAAGCTATTGTATTGGTCCTAACTCAGCTAGTGTAATGGTCCTAACTCAGCTAATGTATTGGCCCTAACTCAGATAGTGTATTGGTCCTAACTCAGCTAGTGCAATGGTCCTAACTCAGATACTGTATTGGTCCTAACTCAGATAGTGTATTGGCCCTAACTCAGCTAGTGTATTGGCCCTAACTCAGCTAATGGATTGGCCGTAACTCACCTAGTGTATTGGTCCTAACTCAGATACTGTAATGGTCCTAACTCAGATAGTGTATTGGTCCTATCTCAGCTAATGTATTGGCCCTAACTCAGCTAGTGTATTGGCCCTAACTCAGGTAATGTATTGGCCGTAACTCACCTAGTGTATTGGTCCTAACTCAGATACTGTAATGGTCCTAACTCAGCTAGTGTATTGGTCCTAACTCAGCTAGTGTAATGGCCCTGACTCAGCTAATGTATTGGCCCTAACTCAGATAGTGTATTGGTCCTAACTCAGCTAGTGTAATGGTCCTAACTCAGCTAGTGTAATGGTCCTAACTCAGCTAATGTATTGGCCCCAACTCAGATAGTGTATTGGTCCTAACTCAGCTAGTGTAATGGTCCTGACTCAGATACTGTATTGGCCCTAACTCAGATAGTGTATTGGTCCTAACTCAGCTAGTGTAATGGTCCCAACTCAGATACTGTATTGGTCATAACTGAGATAGTGTATTGACCCTAACTCAGATAGTGTATTGACCCTAACTCAGCTAGTATATAGGCCCTAACTCATATAGTGTATTGGCCCTAACTCACCTAGTTTATTGGTCCTATGTCAGATACTGTAATGGTCCTAACTCAGATAGTGTATTGGTCCTGACTCAGCTAGTGTAATGGTCCTAACTCAGATACTGTATTGGTCCTAACTCAGCTAGTGTATTGGCACTATCTCACCTAGTGTATTGGTCCTAACTCAGCTAGTGTATTGGCCCTAACTCAGCTAGTGTTTTGGCCCCAACTCAGCCAGTGTATTGGCCCTAACTCAGCTAGTGTATTGGCCCTAACTCAGCTAATGTATTGGCCCCAACTCAGATAGTGTATTGGTCCTAACTCAGCTAGTGTAATGGTCCTAACTCAGGAACTGTAATGGTCCTAACTCAGATAGTGTATTGGTCCTCACTCAGCTAGTGTAATGGTCCTAACTCAGATACTGTATTGGTCCTAACTCAGCTAGTGTATTGGCCCTAACTCACCTAGTGTATTGGTCCTAACTCAGCTAGTGTATTGGCCCTAACTCAGCTTGTGTATTGGCCATAACTCAGCTAGAGTAATGGTCCTAACTCGGCTAATGTGATGGACCTAACTCAGCTAGTGTATTGGCCCTAACTCAGATAGTGTATTGGTCCTAACTCAGCTAGTGTATTGGTCCCAACTCAGATAGTGTATTGGTCCTAACTCAGCTAGTGTATTGGCCCTAACTCAGCTAGTGTATTGGCCCTAATTCAGCTAGTGTATTGGTCCCAACTTAGATTGGGTATTGGTCCTAACCCAGCTATTGTATTGGCCCTAACTCAGCTAGTGTAATGGTCCTAACTTGAAACCTATATTGACCCAAACTCAGCTAGTTTAATGGTCCCAACTTAAAACTCATATTGGTCCTAACTCAGCCAGTGTATTGGCCCCAACTCAGCCAGTGTGATGGTCCTGACTTGGAACCTATAATTGCCCCAACTCAGCTAGTGTATTGGCCCTTGACTCAGATAGTGTATTGGTCCTAACTCAGATACTGTATTGGACCTAGCTCAGCTAGTGTATTGGCCCTAACTCAGATACTGTGTTGGCCCTAACTCAGATAGTGTATTGGTCCTAACTCAGATACTGTATTGGTCCTAACTCAGCTAGTGTATTGGTCCTAACTCAGCTAGTGTATTGGTCCTAACTCAGCTGGTGTATTGGTCCTAACTCAGCTAGTGTATTGGCCCTAACTCAGATAGTGAATTGGTCCTGACTCAGATAGTGTATTGGTCCTAACTCAGCTAGTGTATTGGTCCTAACTCAGCTAGTGTATTGGTCCTAACTCAGCTGGTGTATTGGTCCTAACTCAGCTAGTGTATTGGCCCTAACTCAGATAGTGTATTGGTCCTAACTCAGCTAGTGTATTGGTCCTAACTCAGCTAGTGTATTGGCCCTAACTCAGCTAGTGTATTGGCCCTAACTCAGCTAGTGTATTGACCCTAACTCAGATAGTGTAATGGTCCTGACTTGACACCTATATTTTGTCCTAACTCAGCTAGTGTATTGGTCCTAACTCAGCTAGTGTATTGATCCTAACTCAGCTAGTGTATTGGCCCTAACTCAGCTAGTGTATTGGTCCTAACTCAGCTAGTGTATTGGCCCTAACTCAGCTAGTGTAATGGTCCTAACACGGCTAGTGTGATGGTCCTAACTCAGCTAGTGTATTGGTCCCAACTCAGCTAGTGTATTGGTCCTAACTCAGCTAGTGTATTGGTCCCAACTCAACTAGTGTATTGGTCCTAACTCAGCTAGTGTATTGGTCCTAACTCAGCAGGTGTATTGGTCCCAACTCAGCTAGTGTATTGGCCCTAACTCAGCTAGTGTATTGGCCCTAACTCAGCTAGAGTATTGGCCCTAACTCAGCTAGTGTATTGGCCCTAACTCAGCTAGTGTATTGGTCCTAACTCAGCTGGTGTATTGGTCCTAACTCGGCTAGTTTAATGGTGCTAACTCAGCTACTGTATTGGCCCCAACTCAGCTAGTGTATTGGTCCTAACTCAGCTAGTGTATTGGTCCTAACTCAGCTAGTGTATTGGTCCTAACTCAGCTAGTGTATTGGCCCTAACTCAGCTAGTGTATTGGCCCTAACTCAGCTAGTGTATTGGCCCTAACTCAGCTGGTGTATTGATCCTGACTCAGCTAGTGTATTGGCCCTAACTCAGCTAGTGTATTGGCCCTAACTCAGCTGGTGTATTGATCCTGACTCAGCTAGTGTATTGGCCCTAACTCAGCTAGTGTATTGGTCCTAACTCAGCTAGTGTATTGGTCCTAACTCGGCTAGTGTATTGGTCCTAACTCAGCTGGTGTATTGGCCGTAACCCAGCTAGTGTATTGGCCGTAACTCAGCTGGTGTATTGGTCCTAACTCAGCTAGTGTATTGGCCCCAACTCAGCTAGAGTATTGGCCCTAACTCAGCTAGTGTATTGGCCCTAACTCAGCTAGTGTATTGGTCCTGACTCAGCTGGTGTATTGGCCCTAACTCAGCTGGTGTATTGGTCCTAACTCAGCTAGTGTATTGGCCCTAACTCAGCTGGTGTATTGGCCCTAACTCAGCTGGTGTATTGGCCCTAACTCAGCTAGTGTATTGGTCCTAACTCAGCTAGTGTATTGGCCCTAACTCAGCTAGTGTATTGGCCCTAACTCAGCTAGTGTATTGGTCCTGACTCAGCTGGTGTATTGGCCCTAACTCAGCTGGTGTATTGGTCCTAACTCAGCTAGTGTATTGGCCCTAACTCAGCTGGTGTATTGGCCCTAACTCAGCTGGTGTATTGGCCCTAACTCAGCTAGTGTATTGGTCCTAACTCGGCTAGTGTATTGGTCCTAACTCAGCTGGTGTATTGGCCGTAACTCAGCTAGTGTAATGGCCGTAACTCAGCTGGTGTATTGGTCCTAACTCAGCTAGTGTATTGGCCCCAACTCAGCTAGATTATTGGCCCTAACTCAGCTAGTGTATTGGCCCTAACTCAGCTAGTGTATTGGTCCTGACTCAGCTGGTGTATTAGCCCTAACTCAGCTAGTGTATTGGTCCTAACTCAGCTAGTGTATTGGCCCTAACTCAGCTGGTGTATTGGCCCTAACTCAGCTAGTGTGATGGTCCTAACTCAGCTAGTGTAATGGTCCTAACTCAGCTGGTGTATTAGACCTAACTCAGCTAGTGTATTGGTGCTAACTCAGCTAGTGTATTGGCCCTGACTCAGCTAGTGTATTGGCCCCATTTCAGCTAGTGTATTGGTCCTAACTCAGCTAGTGTATTGGCCCTAACTCAGCTAGAGTATTGGTCCTAACTCAGCTAGTGTATTGGCCCTAACTCAGCTAGTGTATTGGTCCCAACTCAGCTAGTGTATTGGCCCTAACTCAGCTAGTGTAATGGTCCTAACACGGCTAGTGTATTGGTCCTAACTCAGCTAGTGTATTGGTCCTAACTCAGCTAGTGTATTGGCCCTAACTCAGCTAGTGTATTGGTCCTAACTCAGCTAGTGTATTGGTCCTAACTCAGCTAGTGTATTGGCCCACACTCAGCTAGTGTAATGGTCCTAACTCAAATAGTGTATTGGTCCTAACTCAGCTAGTGTATTGGTCCTAACTCAGCTAGTGTATTGGCCCACACTCAGCTAGTGTAATGGTCCTAACTCAGCAAGTGTATTGGCCCTTACTCAGCTAGTGTATTGGCCCTAACTCAGCTAGTGTATTGGTCCTCACTCAGCTAGTGTATTGGTCCTAACTCAGCTAGTGTATTGACCCTAACTCAGAAAGTGTATTGGTCCTAACTCAGATAGTGTATTGGTCCTAACTCAGCTAGTGTAATGGTCCTAACTCAGATAATGTATTGGCCCTAACTCAGCTAGTGTATTGGTCCTAACTCAGCTAGTGTATTTGCCCTAACTCAGCTAGTGTAATGGTCCTAACACGGCTAGTGTATTGGTCCTAACTCAGCTAGTGTATTGACCCTAACTCAGATAGTGTATTGGTCCTAACTCAGCTAGTGTATTGGTCCTAACTCAGCTGGTGTATTGGTCCTAACTCAGCTAGTGTATTGGCCCCAACTCAGCTAGTGTATTGGTCCTAACTCAGCTAGTGTATTGGCCCCAACTCAGCTAGTGTATTGGTCCTAACTCAGCTAGTGTATTGGCCCTAACTCAGCTAGTGTATTGGTCCTAACTCAGCTAGTGTATTTGCCCTAACTCAGCTAGTGTAATGGTCCTAACACGGCTAGTGTATTGGTCCTAACTCAGCTAGTGTATTGACCCTAACTCAGATAGTGTATTGGTCCTAACTCAGCTAGTGTATTGGTCCTAACTCAGCTGGTGTATTGGTCCTAACTCAGCTAGTGTATTGGCCCCAACTCAGCTGGTGTATTGGTCCTAACTCAGCTAGTGTATTGGCCCCAACTCAGCTAGTGTATTGGTCCTAACTCAGCTAGTGTATTGGTCCTAACTCAGCTAGTGTATTGGCCCACACTCAGCTAGTGTAATGGTCCTAACTCAGCAAGTGTATTGGCCCTTACTCAGCTAGTGTATTGGCCCTAACTCAGCTAGTGTATTGGTCCTCACTCAGCTAGTGTATTGGTCCTAACTCAGCTAGTGTATTGACCCTAACTCAGATAGTGTATTGGTCCTAACTCAGATAGTGTATTGGTCCTAACTCAGCTAGTGTAATGGTCCTAACTCAGATAGTGTATTGGTCCTAACTCAGCTAGTGTATTGGTCCTAACTCAGCTAGTGTATTGGCCCACACTCAGCTAGTGTAATGGTCCTAACTCAGATAGTGTATTGGTCCTCACTCAGCTAGTGTATTGGTCCTAACTCAGCTAGTGTATTGACCCTAACTCAGCTAGTGTAATGGTCCTAACTCAGATAGTGTATTGGTCCTAACTCAGCTAGTGTATTGGTCCTAACTCAGCTGGTGTAATGGTCCTAACTCAGCAAGTGTATTGGCCCTTACTCAGCTAGTGTATTGGCCCTAACTCAGCTAGTGTATTGGTCCTCACTCAGCTAGTGTAATGGTCCTAACTCAGCTAGTGTATTGGTCCTAACTCAGCTAGTGTAATGGTCCCAACTCAGCAAGTGTATTGGCCCTTACTCAGCTAGTGTATTGGCCCTAACTCAGCTAGTGTAATGGTCCTAACTCAGCAAGTGTATTGGCCCTTACTCAGCTAGTGTATTGACCCTAACTCAGCTAGTGTAATGGTCCTAACTCAGATAGTGTATTGGTCCTAACTCAGCTAGTGTATTGGTCCTAACTCAGCTAGTGTAATGGTCCTAACTCAGCAAGTGTATTGGCCCTTACTCAGCTAGTGTATTGGCCCTAACTCAGCTAGTGTATTGGTCCTCACTCAGCTAGTGTATTGGTCCTAACTCAGCTAGTGTATTGACCCTAACTCAGATAGTGTATTGGTCCTAACTCAGATAGTGTATTGGTCCTAACTCAGCTAATGTATTGGTCCTAACTCAGATAGTGCATTGGTCCTAACTCAGCTAGTGTATTGGTCCTAACTCAGCTAGTGTATTGGCCCACACTCAGCTAGTGTAATGGTCCTAACTCAGATAGTGTATTGGTCCTCACTCAGCTAGTGTATTGGTCCTTACTCAGCTAGTGTATTGGTCCTAACTCAGATAGTGCATTGGTCCTAACTCAGCTAGTGTATTGGTCCTATTTCAGATAGTGTATTGGCCCTAACTCAGCTAGTGTAATGGTCCTAACTCAGATAGTGTATTGGTCCTAACTCAGCTAGTGTATTGGTCCTAACTCAGCTAGTGTATTGGTCCTAACTCAGATAGTGCATTGGTCCTAACTCAGCTAGTGTTTTGGTCCTATTTCAGATAGTGTATTGGCCCACACTCAGCTAGTGTAATGGTCCTAACTCAGCTAGTGTATTGGCCCTAACTCAGCTAAGGTAATGGTCCTAACTCAGGTAGTGTAGTGGTCCTAACTCATCTAATGTATTGGCCCTAACTCAGCTAGTGTAATGGTCCTAACTCAGATAGTGTATTGGCCCACACTCAGCTAGTGTAATGGTCCTAACTTAAAACCTATATTGGCCCCAACTTAGCTAGTGTATTGGCCCTAACTCAGCTAGTGTATTGGCCCACATTCAGCTAGTGTAATGGTCCTAACTCAGATAGTGTATTGGCCCACACTCAGCTAGTGTAATGGTCCTAACTTAAAACCTATATTGGCCCCAACTTAGCTAGTGTATTGGCCCTAACTCAGCTAGTGTATTGGCCCACACTCAGCTAGTGTATTGGTCCTAACTCAGCTAGTGTATTGGCCCTAACTCAGCTAGTGTATTGGCCCACACTCAGCTAGTGTATTGGTCCTAACTCAGCTAGTGTATTGGTCCTCACTCAGCTAGTGTATTGGCCCTGACTCAGATAGTGTATTGGCCCTAACTCAGCTAGTGTATTGGCCCTGACTCAGATAGTGTATTGGCCCTGACTCAGCTAGTGTATTGGCCCTAACTCAGCTAAGGTAATGGTCCTAACTCAGGTAGTGTATTGGTCCTAACTCAGATAGTGTAATGGTCCTAACTTAGCTAGTGTATTGGTCCTAACTTAGCTAGTGTATTGGTCCTAACTCAGCTAGTGTATTGGTCCTAACTTAGCTAGTGTATTGGTCCTAACTTAGCTAGTGTATTGGTCCTAACTTAGCTAGTGTATTGGTCCTAACTTAGCTAGTGTATTGGTCCTAACTTAGCTAGTGTAATGGTCCTAACTCAGCTAGTGTATTGGTCCTAACTTAGCTAGTGTATTGGTCCTAACTTAGCTAGTGTATTGGTCCTAACTCAGGTAGTGTATTGGTCCTAACTCAGCTGGTGTATTGGCCCTAACTCAGCTAGTGTATTGGCCCACACTCAGATAGTGTAATGGTCCTAACTCAGATAGTGTATTGGCCCACACTCAGCTAGTGTATTGGTGCTCACTCAGCTAGTGTATTGGCCCTGACTCAGATAGTGTATTGGCCCTAACTCAGCTAGTGTATTGGCCCTGACTCAGATAGTGTATTGGCCCTGACTCAGCTAGTGTATTGGCCCTAACTCAGCTAAGGTAATGGTCCTAACTCAGGTAGTGTATTGGTCCTAACTCAGATAGTGTAATGGTCCTAACTTAGCTAGTGTATTGGTCCTAACTTAGCTAGTGTATTGGTCCTAACTCAGCTAAGGTAATGGTCCTAACTCAGCTAGTGTATTGGCCCTGACTCAGCTAGTGTATTGGCCCTAACTCAGCTAGTGTATTGGCCCTAACTCAGGTAGTGTATTGGCCCTGACTCAGCTAGTGTATTGGTCCTAACTCAGATAGTGTAATGGTCCTAACTTAGCTAGTGTATTGGCCCTGACTCAGCTAGTGTATTGGCCCTGACTCAGGTAGTGTATTGGCCCTGACTCAGCTAGTGTATTGGTCCTAACTCAGATAGTGTAATGGTCCTAACTTAGCTAGTGTATTGGTCCTAACTTAGCTAGTGTATTGGTCCTAACTCAGCTAAGGTAATGGTCCTAACTCAGCTAGTGTATTGGTCCTAACTCAGCTAAGGTAATGGTCCTAACTCAGCTAGTGTATTGGCCCTAACTCAGGTAGTGTATTGGCCCTGACTCAGCTAGTGTATTGGCCCTAACTCAGCTAAGGTAATGGTCCTAACTCAGGTAGTGTATTGGTCCTAACTCAGATAGTGTGATGGTCCTAACTTAGCTAGTGTATTGGTCCTAACTCAGCTAGTGTATTGGTCCTAACTCAGCTAGTGTATTGGTCCTAACTCAGCTAGTGTAATGGTCCCAACTCAGGTAGTGTATTGGTCCTAACTCAGATAGTGTAATGGTCCTAACTCAGATAGTGTAATGGTTCTAACTCAGCTAGTGTAATGGTCCTAACTCAGCTAGTGTAATGGTCCTAACTCAGATAGTGTATTGGCCCACACTCAGATAGTGTAATGGTCCTAACTCAGATAGTGTAATGGTTCTAACTCAGATAGAGTAATGGTTCTAACTGAGCTAGTGTATTGGTCCTAACTTAGCTAGTGTATTGGTCCTAACTCAGCTAGTGTATTGGCCCTAACTCAGCTAAGGTAATGGTCCTAACTCAGGTAGTGTATTGGTCCTAACTCAGATAGTGTAATGGTTCTAACTCAGATAGTGTAATGGTTCTAACTGAGCTAGTGTATTGGTCCTAACTTAGCTAGTGTATTGGTCCTAACTCAGCTAGTGTATTGGCCCTAACTCAGCTAAGGTAATGGTCCTAACTCAGGTAGTGTATTGGTCCTAACTCAGATAGTGTAATGGTCCTAACTCAGATAGTGTAATGGTTCTAACTCAGCTAGTGTAATGGTCCTAACTCAGCTAGTGTAATGGTCCTAACTCAGGTAGTGTATTGGCCCACACTCAGATAGTGTAATGGTCCTAACTCAGATAGTGTAATGGTTCTAACTCAGATAGTGTAATGGTTCTAACTGAGCTAGTGTAATGGTCCTAACTCAGATAGTGTAATGGTCCTAACTCAGATAGTGTATTGGCCCACACTCAGATAGTGTAATGGTCCTAACTCAGATAGTGTAATGGTTCTAACTCAGATAGTGTAATGGTTCTAACTGAGCTAGTGTATTGGTCCTAACTTAGCTAGTGTATTGGTCCTAACTCAGCTAGTGTATTGGCCCTAACTCAGCTAAGGTAATGGTCCTAACTCAGGTAGTGTATTGGTCCTAACTCAGATAGTGTAATGGTCCTAACTCAGATAGTGTAATGGTCCTAACTCAGGTAGTGTATTGGCCCTAACTCAGATAGTGTATTGGTTCTTACTCAGGTAGTGTATTGGCCCTAACTCAGGTAGTGTATTGGTCCTAACTCAGATAGTGTAATGGTCCTAACTCAGATAGTGTAATGGTCCTAACTCAGGTAGTGTATTGGCCCCAACTCAGATAGTGTATTGGCCCTAACTCAGGTAGTGTATTGGCCCTAACTCAGATAGTGTATTGGTCCTAACTCAGGTAGTATATTGGCCCTAACTCAGATAGTGTATTGGCCCTAACTCAGGTAGTGTATTGGCCCTAACTCAGATAGTGTATTGGTCCTAACTCAGGTAGTGTATTGGCCCTAACTCAGGTAGTGTATTGGCCCTAACTCAGATAGTGTATTGGTCCTAACTCAGGTAGTGTATTGGCCCTAACTCAGATAGTGTATTGGCCCTAACTCAGGTAGTGTATTGGCCCTAACTCAGATAGTGTATTGGTCCTAACTCAGGTAGTGTATTGGCCCTAACTCAGGTAGTGTATTGGCCCTAACTCAGATAGTGTATTGGTCCTAACTCAGGTAGTGTATTGGCCCTAACTCAGGTAGTGTATTGGTCCTAACTCAGATAGTGTAATGGTCCTAACTCAGATAGTGTATTGGCCCCAACTCAGCTAGTGTATTGGTCCTAACTCAGCTAGTGTATTGGCCCTAACTCAGCTAGTGTATTGGTCCTAACTCAGCTAGTGTATTTGCCCTAACTCAGCTAGTGTAATGGTCCTAACACGGCTAGTGTATTGGTCCTAACTCAGCTAGTGTATTGACCCTAACTCAGATAGTGTATTGGTCCTAACTCAGCTAGTGTATTGGTCCTAACTCAGCTGGTGTATTGGTCCTAACTCAGCTAGTGTATTGGCCCCAACTCAGCTGGTGTATTGGTCCTAACTCAGCTAGTGTATTGGCCCCAACTCAGCTAGTGTATTGGTCCTAACTCAGCTAGTGTATTGGTCCTAACTCAGCTAGTGTATTGGCCCACACTCAGCTAGTGTAATGGTCCTAACTCAGCAAGTGTATTGGCCCTTACTCAGCTAGTGTATTGGCCCTAACTCAGCTAGTGTATTGGTCCTCACTCAGCTAGTGTATTGGTCCTAACTCAGCTAGTGTATTGACCCTAACTCAGATAGTGTATTGGTCCTAACTCAGATAGTGTATTGGTCCTAACTCAGCTAGTGTAATGGTCCTAACTCAGATAGTGTATTGGTCCTAACTCAGCTAGTGTATTGGTCCTAACTCAGCTAGTGTATTGGCCCACACTCAGCTAGTGTAATGGTCCTAACTCAGATAGTGTATTGGTCCTCACTCAGCTAGTGTATTGGTCCTAACTCAGCTAGTGTATTGACCCTAACTCAGCTAGTGTAATGGTCCTAACTCAGATAGTGTATTGGTCCTAACTCAGCTAGTGTATTGGTCCTAACTCAGCTGGTGTAATGGTCCTAACTCAGCAAGTGTATTGGCCCTTACTCAGCTAGTGTATTGGCCCTAACTCAGCTAGTGTATTGGTCCTCACTCAGCTAGTGTAATGGTCCTAACTCAGCTAGTGTATTGGTCCTAACTCAGGTAGTGTAATGGTCCCAACTCAGCAAGTGTATTGGCCCTTACTCAGCTAGTGTATTGGCCCTAACTCAGCTAGTGTAATGGTCCTAACTCAGCAAGTGTATTGGCCCTTACTCAGCTAGTGTATTGACCCTAACTCAGCTAGTGTAATGGTCCTAACTCAGATAGTGTATTGGTCCTAACTCAGCTAGTGTATTGGTCCTAACTCAGCTAGTGTAATGGTCCTAACTCAGCAAGTGTATTGGCCCTTACTCAGCTAGTGTATTGGCCCTAACTCAGCTAGTGTATTGGTCCTCACTCAGCTAGTGTATTGGTCCTAACTCAGCTAGTGTATTGACCCTAACTCAGATAGTGTATTGGTCCTAACTCAGATAGTGTATTGGTCCTAACTCAGCTAATGTATTGGTCCTAACTCAGATAGTGCATTGGTCCTAACTCAGCTAGTGTATTGGTCCTAACTCAGCTAGTGTATTGGCCCACACTCAGCTAGTGTAATGGTCCTAACTCAGATAGTGTATTGGTCCTCACTCAGCTAGTGTATTGGTCCTTACTCAGCTAGTGTATTGGTCCTAACTCAGATAGTGCATTGGTCCTAACTCAGCTAGTGTATTGGTCCTATTTCAGATAGTGTATTGGCCCTAACTCAGCTAGTGTAATGGTCCTAACTCAGATAGTGTATTGGTCCTAACTCAGCTAGTGTATTGGTCCTAACTCAGCTAGTGTATTGGTCCTAACTCAGATAGTGCATTGGTCCTAACTCAGCTAGTGTTTTGGTCCTATTTCAGATAGTGTATTGGCCCACACTCAGCTAGTGTAATGGTCCTAACTCAGCTAGTGTATTGGCCCTAACTCAGCTAAGGTAATGGTCCTAACTCAGGTAGTGTAGTGGTCCTAACTCATCTAATGTATTGGCCCTAACTCAGCTAGTGTAATGGTCCTAACTCAGATAGTGTATTGGCCCACACTCAGCTAGTGTAATGGTCCTAACTTAAAACCTATATTGGCCCCAACTTAGCTAGTGTATTGGCCCTAACTCAGCTAGTGTATTGGCCCACATTCAGCTAGTGTAATGGTCCTAACTCAGATAGTGTATTGGCCCACACTCAGCTAGTGTAATGGTCCTAACTTAAAACCTATATTGGCCCCAACTTAGCTAGTGTATTGGCCCTAACTCAGCTAGTGTATTGGCCCACACTCAGCTAGTGTATTGGTCCTAACTCAGCTAGTGTATTGGCCCTAACTCAGCTAGTGTATTGGCCCACACTCAGCTAGTGTATTGGTCCTAACTCAGCTAGTGTATTGGTCCTCACTCAGCTAGTGTATTGGCCCTGACTCAGATAGTGTATTGGCCCTAACTCAGCTAGTGTATTGGCCCTGACTCAGATAGTGTATTGGCCCTGACTCAGCTAGTGTATTGGCCCTAACTCAGCTAAGGTAATGGTCCTAACTCAGGTAGTGTATTGGTCCTAACTCAGATAGTGTAATGGTCCTAACTTAGCTAGTGTATTGGTCCTAACTTAGCTAGTGTATTGGTCCTAACTCAGCTAGTGTATTGGTCCTAACTTAGCTAGTGTATTGGTCCTAACTTAGCTAGTGTATTGGTCCTAACTTAGCTAGTGTATTGGTCCTAACTTAGCTAGTGTATTGGTCCTAACTTAGCTAGTGTAATGGTCCTAACTCAGCTAGTGTATTGGTCCTAACTTAGCTAGTGTATTGGTCCTAACTTAGCTAGTGTATTGGTCCTAACTCAGGTAGTGTATTGGTCCTAACTCAGCTGGTGTATTGGCCCTAACTCAGCTAGTGTATTGGCCCACACTCAGCTAGTGTAATGGTCCTAACTCAGATAGTGTATTGGCCCACACTCAGCTAGTGTATTGGTCCTCACTCAGCTAGTGTATTGGCCCTGACTCAGATAGTGTATTGGCCCTAACTCAGCTAGTGTATTGGCCCTGACTCAGATAGTGTATTGGCCCTGACTCAGCTAGTGTATTGGCCCTAACTCAGCTAAGGTAATGGTCCTAACTCAGGTAGTGTATTGGTCCTAACTCAGATAGTGTAATGGTCCTAACTTAGCTAGTGTATTGGTCCTAACTTAGCTAGTGTATTGGTCCTAACTCAGCTAAGGTAATGGTCCTAACTCAGCTAGTGTATTGGCCCTGACTCAGCTAGTGTATTGGCCCTAACTCAGCTAGTGTATTGGCCCTAACTCAGGTAGTGTATTGGCCCTGACTCAGCTAGTGTATTGGTCCTAACTCAGATAGTGTAATGGTCCTAACTTAGCTAGTGTATTGGCCCTGACTCAGCTAGTGTATTGGCCCTGACTCAGGTAGTGTATTGGCCCTGACTCAGCTAGTGTATTGGTCCTAACTCAGATAGTGTAATGGTCCTAACTTAGCTAGTGTATTGGTCCTAACTTAGCTAGTGTATTGGTCCTAACTCAGCTAAGGTAATGGTCCTAACTCAGCTAGTGTATTGGTCCTAACTCAGCTAAGGTAATGGTCCTAACTCAGCTAGTGTATTGGCCCTAACTCAGGTAGTGTATTGGCCCTGACTCAGCTAGTGTATTGGCCCTAACTCAGCTAAGGTAATGGTCCTAACTCAGGTAGTGTATTGGTCCTAACTCAGATAGTGTGATGGTCCTAACTTAGCTAGTGTATTGGTCCTAACTCAGCTAGTGTATTGGTCCTAACTCAGCTAGTGTATTGGTCCTAACTCAGCTAGTGTAATGGTCCCAACTCAGGTAGTGTATTGGTCCTAACTCAGATAGTGTAATGGTCCTAACTCAGATAGTGTAATGGTTCTAACTCAGCTAGTGTAATGGTCCTAACTCAGCTAGTGTAATGGTCCTAACTCAGATAGTGTATTGGCCCACACTCAGATAGTGTAATGGTCCTAACTCAGATAGTGTAATGGTTCTAACTCAGATAGAGTAATGGTTCTAACTGAGCTAGTGTATTGGTCCTAACTTAGCTAGTGTATTGGTCCTAACTCAGCTAGTGTATTGGCCCTAACTCAGCTAAGGTAATGGTCCTAACTCAGGTAGTGTATTGGTCCTAACTCAGATAGTGTAATGGTTCTAACTCAGATAGTGTAATGGTTCTAACTGAGCTAGTGTATTGGTCCTAACTTAGCTAGTGTATTGGTCCTAACTCACCTAGTGTATTGGCCCTAACTCAGCTAAGGTAATGGTCCTAACTCAGGTAGTGTATTGGTCCTAACTCAGATAGTGTAATGGTCCTAACTCAGATAGTGTAATGGTTCTAACTCAGCTAGTGTAATGGTCCTAACTCAGCTAGTGTAATGGTCCTAACTCAGGTAGTGTATTGGCCCACACTCAGATAGTGTAATGGTCCTAACTCAGATAGTGTAATGGTTCTAACTCAGATAGTGTAATGGTTCTAACTGAGCTAGTGTAATGGTCCTAACTCAGATAGTGTAATGGTCCTAACTCAGATAGTGTATTGGCCCACACTCAGATAGTGTAATGGTCCTAACTCAGATAGTGTAATGGTTCTAACTCAGATAGTGTAATGGTTCTAACTGAGCTAGTGTATTGGTCCTAACTTAGCTAGTGTATTGGTCCTAACTCAGCTAGTGTATTGGCCCTAACTCAGCTAAGGTAATGGTCCTAACTCAGGTAGTGTATTGGTCCTAACTCAGATAGTGTAATGGTCCTAACTCAGATAGTGTAATGGTCCTAACTCAGGTAGTGTATTGGCCCTAACTCAGATAGTGTATTGGTTCTTACTCAGGTAGTGTATTGGCCCTAACTCAGGTAGTGTATTGGTCCTAACTCAGATAGTGTAATGGTCCTAACTCAGATAGTGTAATGGTCCTAACTCAGGTAGTGTATTGGCCCCAACTCAGATAGTGTATTGGCCCTAACTCAGGTAGTGTATTGGCCCTAACTCAGATAGTGTATTGGTCCTAACTCAGGTAGTATATTGGCCCTAACTCAGATAGTGTATTGGCCCTAACTCAGGTAGTGTATTGGCCCTAACTCAGATAGTGTATTGGTCCTAACTCAGGTAGTGTATTGGCCCTAACTCAGGTAGTGTATTGGCCCTAACTCAGATAGTGTATTGGTCCTAACTCAGGTAGTGTATTGGCCCTAACTCAGATAGTGTATTGGCCCTAACTCAGGTAGTGTATTGGCCCTAACTCAGATAGTGTATTGGTCCTAACTCAGGTAGTGTATTGGCCCTAACTCAGGTAGTGTATTGGCCCTAACTCAGATAGTGTATTGGTCCTAACTCAGGTAGTGTATTGGCCCTAACTCAGGTAGTGTATTGGTCCTAACTCAGATAGTGTAATGGTCCTAACTCAGATAGTGTAATGGTCCTAACTCAGGTAGTGTATTGGCCCTAACTCAGGTAGTGTATTGGCCCTAACTCAGATAGTGTATTGGTCCTAACTCAGATAGTGTATTGGCCCTAACTCAGATAGTGTAATGGTCCTAACTCAGGTATTGTATTGGCCCTAACTCAGATAGTGTAATGGTCCTAACTCAGATAGTGTATTGGCCCTAACTCAGATAGTGTAATGGTCCTAACTCAGATAGTGTATTGGCCCTAACTCAGGTAGTGTATTGGCCCTAACTCAGATAGTGTATTGGTCCTAACTCAGGTAGTGTATTGGCCCTGACTCAGATAGTGTAATGGTCCTAACTCAGATAGTGTAATGGTCCTAACTCAGATAGTGTAATGGTCCTAACTCAGATAGTGTATTGGCCCTAACTCAGGTAGTGTATTGGCCCTAACTCAGATAGTGTATTGGTCCTAACTCAGATAGTGTATTGGCCCTAACTCAGGTAGTGTATTGGTCCTAACTCAGATATTGTAATGGTCCTAACTCAGATAGTGTAATGGTCCTAACTCAGGTAGTTTATTGGCCCCAACTCAGATAGTGTATTGGCCCTAACTCAGGTAGTGTATTGGCCCTAACTCAGCTAAGGTAATGGTCCTAACTCAGGTAGTGTATTGGTCCTAACTCAGGTAGTGTATTGGTCCTAACTCAGATAGTGTAATGGTCCTAACTCAGATAGTGTATTGGCCCTAACTCAGCTAAGGTAATGGTCCTAACTCAGCTAGTGTATTGGTCCTAACTCAGCTAGTGTATTGACCCTAACTCAGCTAGTGTATTGGCCCTAACTCAGCTAGTGTATTGGCCCTAACTCAGCTAGTGTATTGGCCCTAACTCAGCTAGTGTAATGGTCCTAACTCAGCTAGTGTATTGGTCCTAACTCAGCTAGTGTATTGGTCCTAACTCAGATAGTGTAATGGTCCTAACTCAGCTAGTGTTTTGGTCCTAACTCAGCTAGTGTATTGGTCCTAACTCAGCTAGTGTATTGGTCCTAACTCAGCTAGTGTATTGGTCCTAACTCAGCTAGTGTATTGGTCCTAACTCAGATAGTGTAATGGTCCTAACTCAGCTAGTGTATTGGTCCTAACTCAGCCAGTGTAATGGTCCTAACTCAGCTAGTGTATTGGCCCCAACTCAGCTAGTGTATTGGCCCCAACTAAGCTAGTGTATTGGCCCTAACTCAGCTAGTGTATTGGTCCTAACTCAGATTGTGTAATGGTCCTAACTCAGCTAGTGTATTGGTCCTAACTCAGCTAGTGTATTGGCCCCAACTCAGCTGGTGTATTAGACCTAACTCAGCTAGTGTATTGGTCCTAACTCAGATAGTGTATTGGCCCTAACTCAGCTAAGGTAATGGTCCTAACTCAGCTAGTGTATTGGTCCTAACTCAGCTAGTGTATTGGTCCTAACTCAGATAGTGTAATGGTCCTAACTCAGCTAGTGTATTGGTCCTTACTCAGCTGGTGTATTGGCCCCAACTCAGCTGGTGTATTAGACCTAACTCAGCTAGTGTATTGGTCCTAACTCAGATAGTGTAATGGCCCTAACTCAGCTAAGGTAATGGTCCTAACTCAGCTAGTGTATTGGTCCTAACTCAGCTAGTGTATTGGCCCTAACTCAGCTAGTGTATTGGTCCTAACTCAGCTAGTGTATTGGCCCTAACTCAGCTAGTGTATTGGCCCTAACTCAGCTAGTGTGATGGTCCTAACTCAGTTAGTGTATTGGCCCTAACTCAGCTGAGGTAATGGTCCTAACTCAGCTAGTGTATTGGTCCTAACTCAGCTAGTGTATTGGTCCTAACTCAGCTAGTGTATTGGTCCTAACTCAGATAGTGTAATGGTCCTAACTCAGATAGTGTATTGGCCCTAACTCAGCTAAGGTAATGGTCCTAACTCAGCTAGTGTATTGGTCCTAACTCAGCTAGTGTATTGGCCCTAACTCAGCTAGTGTATTGGTCCTAACTCAGCTAGTGTATTGGCCCTAACTCAGCTAGTGTATTGGCCCTAACTCAGCTAGTGTGATGGTCCTAACTCAGCTAGTGTATTGGTCCTAACTCAGCTAGTGTATTGGTCCTAACTCAGCTAAGGTAATGGTCCTAACTCAGCTAGTGTATTGGTCCTAACTCAGATAGTGTAATGGTCCTAACTCAGATAGTGTATTGGCCCACACTCAGCTAGTGTAATGGTCCTAACTCAGCTAGTGTATTGTTCCTAACTCAGCTAAGGTAATGGTCCTAACTCAGGTAGTGTAGTGGTCCTAACTCAGCTAGTGTATTGGTCCTAACTCAGCTGGTGTATTGGTCCTAACTCAGCTAGTGTAATGGTCCTAACTCAGCTAGTGTATTGGTCCTAACTCAGCTAGTGTAAAGGTCCTAACTCAGCTAGTGTATTGGCCCTAACTCAGCTAGTGTAATGGTCCTAACTCAGGTAGTGTAGTGGTCCTAACTCAGATAGTGTAATGGTCCTAACTCAGTTAGTGTAATGGTCCTAACTCAGGTAGTGTAGTGGTCCTAACTCAGCTAGTGTAATGGTCCTAACTCAGATAGTGTATTGGTCCTAACTCAGCTAGTGTAATGGTCCTAACTCAGCTAGTGTATTGGTCCTAACTCAGCTAGTGTATTGGTCCTAACTCAGCTAGTGTAATGGTCCTAACTCAGCTAGTGTATTGGTCCTAACTCAGCTAGTGTAAAGGTCCTTACTCAGCTAGTGTAATGGTCCTAACTCAGCTAGTGTAATGGTCCTAACTCAGGTAGTGTAGTGGTCCTAACTCAGCTAGTGTAATGGTCCTAACTCAGCTAGTGTATTGGCCCTAACTCAGCTAAGGTAATGGTCCTAACTCAGCTAGTCTATTGGCCCACACTCAGCTAGTGTAATGGTCCTAACTCAGCTAGTGTAATGGTCCTAACTCAGCTAGTGTATTGGTCCTAACTCAGCTAGTGTAAAGGTCCTAACTCAGCTAGTGTATTGGCCCTAACTCAGCTAGTGTAATGGTCCTAACTCAGGTAGTGTAGTGGTCCTAACTCAGATAGTGTAATGGTCCTAACTCAGCTAGTGTAATGGTCCTAACTCAGGTAGTGTAGTGGTCCTAACTCAGCTAGTGTAATGGTCCTAACTCAGCTAGTGTATTGGCCCTAACTCAGCTAAGGTAATGGTCCTAACTCAGGTAGTGTATTGGCCCTAACTCAGGTAGTGTAGTGGTCCTAACTCAGATAGTGTATTGGCCCTAACTCAGCTAGTGTAAAGGTCCTAACTCAGCTAGTGTATTGGTCCTAACTCAGCTAGTGTAATGGTCCTAACTCAGGTAGTGTAGTGGTCCTAACTCAGATAGTGTAATGGTCCTAACTCAGCTAGTGTAATGGTCCTAACTCAGCTAGTGTATTGGCCCACACTCAGCTAGTGTAATGGTCCTAACTCAGCTAGTGTATTGGCCCTAACTCAGCTAGTGTAATGGCCCTAACTCAGCTGAGGTAATGGTCCTAACTCAGGTAGTGTATTGGTCCTAACTCAGATAGTGTCATGGTCCTAACTCAGATAGTGTATTGGCCCACACTCAGCTAGTGTAATGGTCCTAACTCAGCTAGTGTATTGGTCCTAACTCAGCTAGTGTAATGGTCCTAACTCAGGTAGTGTAGTGGTCCTAACTCAGCTAGTGTAATGGTCCTAACTCAGCTAGTGTAATGGCCCACACTCAGCTAGTGTAATGGTCCTAACTCAGATAGTGTATTGGTCCTAACTCAGCTAGTGTATTGGCCCTAACTCAGCTAGTGTAATGGTCCTAACTCAGGTAGTGTAGTGGTCCTAACTCAGCTAGTGTAATGGTCCTAACTCAGCTAGTGTATTGGCCCTAACTCAGCTAAGGTAATGGTCCTAACTCAGGTAGTGTATTGGCCCTAACTCAGCTAGTGTAATGGTCCTAACTCAGCTAGTGTAATGGCCCACACTCAGCTAGTGTAATGGTCCTAACTTAGATAGTGTATTGGTCCTAACTCAGCTAGTGTATTGGCCCTAACTCAGCTAAGGTAATGGTCCTAACCCAGCTAGTGTAATGGCCCACACTCAGCCAGTGTAATGGTCCTAACTCAGATAGTGTAATGGTCCTAACCCAGCTAGTGTATTGGCCCTAACTCAGCTAAGGTAATGGTCCTAACTCAGGTAGTGTAGTGGTCCTAACTCAGCTAGTGTAATGGTCCTAACTCAGCTAGTGTATTGGCCCTAACTCAGCTAAGGTAATGGTCCTAACTCAGGTAGTGTATTGGTCCTAACTCACATAGTGTAATGGTCCTAACTCAGATAGTGTATTGGCCCACACTCAGCTAGTGTAATGGTCCTAACTCAGCTAGTGTATTGGCCCTAACTCAGCTAAGGTAATGGTCCTGACTCAGGTAGTGTAGTGGTCCTAACTCAGCTAGTGTAATGGTCCTAACTCAGCTAGTGTATTGGCCCACACTCAGCTAGTGTAATGGTCCTAACTCAGATAGTGTATTGGTCCTAACTCAGCTAGTGTATTGGTCCTAACTCAGATAGTGTATTGGCCCACACTCAGCTAGTGTATTGGTCCTAACTCAGCTAGTGTATTGGTCCTCACTCAGCTGGTGTATTGGTCCTTACTCAGATAGTGTATTGGCCCTAACTCAGCTAGTGTATTGGTCCTCACTCAGCTAGTGTATTGGTCCTAACTCAGGTAGTGTAGTGGTCCTCACTCAGCTAGTGTATTGGTCCTCACTCAGCTGGTGTATTGGTCCTTACTCAGATAGTGTATTGGCCCTAACTCAGCTAGTGTATTGGTCGTCACTCAGCTAGTGTATTGGTCCTAACTCAGGTAGTGTAGTGGTCCTCACTCAGCTAGTGTATTGGTCCTCACTCAGCTAGTGTATTGGTCCTAACTCAGCTAGTGTATTGGTCCTCACTCAGCTAGTGTAATGGTCCTAACTCAGGTAGTGTAGTGGTCCTAACTCAGATAGTGTAATGGTCCTAACTCAGCTAGTGTAATGGTCCTCACTCAGCTAGTGTATTGGCCCACACTCAGCTAGTGTAATGGTCCTAACTCAGATAGTGTATTGGTCCTAACTCAGCTAGTGTATTGGTCCTAACTCAGCTAGTGTATTGGCCCACACTCAGCTAGTGTATTGGTCCTAACTCAGCTAGTGTATTGGTCCTCACTCAGCTGGTGTATTGGTCCTTACTCAGCTAGTGTAATGGTCCTAACTCAGCTAGTGTATTGGCCCTAACTCAGCTAGTGTATTGGCCCACACTCAGCTAGTGTATTGGTCCTAACTCAGCTAGTGTATTGGTCCTCACTCAGCTGGTGTATTGGTCCTTACTCAGCTAGTGTAATGGTCCTAACTCAGCTAGTGTATTGGTCCTCACTCAGCTGGTGTATGGGTCCTAACTCAGATAGTGTATTGGCCCTAACTCAGCTAGTGTATTGGCCCACACTCAGCTAGTGTAATGGTCCTAACTCAGCTAGTTTATTGGCCCTAATTCAGCTAATGTATTGGCCCACACTCAGCTAGTGTATTGGTCCTTACTCAGCTAGTGTAATGGTCCTAACTCAGCTAGTGTATTGGTCCTCACTCAGCTGGTGTTTTGGTCCTAACTCAGATAGTGTATTGGCCCTAACTCAGCTAGTGTATTGGCCCACACTCAGCTAGTGTAATGGTCCTAACTCAGCTAGTTTATTGGCCCTAATTCAGCTAATGTATTTGCCCACACTCAGCTAGTGTATTGGTCCTAACTCAGCTAGTGTATTGGTCCTAACTCAGATAGTGTATTGGTCCTAACTCAGCTAGTGTGATGGTCCTAACTCAGCTAGTGTATTGACCCCAACTCAGCTAGTGTAATGGTCCCAACTCAGCTAGTGTAATGGTCCTAACTCAGCTAGTGTAATGGTCCCAACTTGGAACCTATATTGGCCCCAACTCAGCCGGTGTACTGTTCCCAACACAGCTAGTTTATTGGCCCTAATTCAGCTAGTGAATTGGTCCCAACTCAGCTGATGTAATGTTCCTAACTCAGCTAGTGTAATGGTCCTAACTTGGAACCTATATTGGCCCCAACTCAGCCGGTGTACTGGTCCCAACACAGCTAGTTTATTGGCCCTTATTCAGCTAGTGTATTGGTCCTAACCCAGCTAGTTTAATGGTCCTGACTTGAAACCTATATTGGCCCTAACTCAGCTAGTTAAATGGTCCTAACTTAGCCAGTGTGATGGTACCAACTTGAAACCTATATTGGTACTAACTCAGTTAGACTAATGGTCCTAACTCAGCTAGTGTGATGGTCCCAACTTAGCTAGTGTAATGGTCCCAACTCAGCTAGTGTAATGGTCCTAACTCTGCCAGTGTGATCGTCCTAACTCAAACTTATATTGACCCTAACTCAGGTAGTGTAATGGTCTTTACTTGAAACCTATATTGGCCCCAACTCAGCTAGTGTATTAGACCTGACTCAGCTAGTGTACTGGTCCCAACTCAGCTAGTGTATTGGCCCCAATTCAGCTAGTGTATTGGCCCAACTCAGCTAGTGTAATGGTCCTTACTTGAAACCTATATTGGCCCCAACTCAGCTAGTGTATTAGACCTAACTCAGCTAGTGTACTGGTCCCAACTCAGCTAGTGTATTGGCCCTAATTCAGCTAGTGTATTGGTCCTAACTCAGCTAATGTAATGTTCCTAACTCAGCTAGTGTAATGATCCTAACTCAAAGCTATATTGGCTCCAACTCAGCTAGTGTAATGGTCCTGACTTGAAACCTATATTGGCCCTAACTCAGCTAGTTAAATGGTCCTCACTTAGCCAGTGTGATGGTACCAACTTGAAACCTATATTGGTACTAACTCAGTTAGACTAATGGTCCTAACTCAGCTAGTGTGATGGTCCCAACTTAGCTAGTGTAATGGTCCCAACTCAGCTAGTGTAATGGTCCTAACTCTGCCAGTGTATTGGCCCTAACTCAGCTAGTGTAATGGTCCTAACTCAGCTAGTGTAATGGTCCTAACTCTGCCAGTGTGATCGTCCTAAATCAAACTTATATTGGCCCTAACTCAGCTTGTGTAATTGTCCTAACTTGGAATTTATGTTGACCCCAACTCAGCTAGTGTAATGGTCCTTACTTGAAACCTATATTGGCCCTAACTCAGCTGGTAAAATGGTCCTAACTCAGCCAGTGTATTGGTACCAACTTGAAACCCATATTGGTACTAACTCAATTAGAACAATGGTCCCAACCCAGCTAGTGTAATGGTTTTATTTAAGCCAGTTAAATGGTTCTAACTTGGAACCTATATTGGCCCCAACTCAGCTAGTGTATTGGTCCTAACTCAGCTAGTGTAATGGTCCTAACTTGGAACCTATATTTTTTCCTAATTCAGCAAGTGTGATGGTCCTAACTCAGCTTGTGTATTGGTCCTAACTCAGCCAGTGTGATGGTCCTAACTCAGCCAGGGTAATGGTCCCAACTCAGCTAGTGTAATGGTCCTATTTCAGCCAGTGTAATGGTCCTCACTCAAACCTATATTCGCCCTAACTCAGCTAGTGTAATGGTCCTAACTTGAAACCTATATTGGCCCTAACTCAGCTAGTGTAATGGTCCTTACTCAGCCAGTGTAATGGTCCCAACTTGAAACCTATATTGGTACTAACTTAGCTAGACTAATGGTCCCAACTCAGCTAGTGTAATGGTCCTAACTCAGCTGGTGTAATGGTCCCAACCCAGCTAGTGTAATGGCCCTAACTCAGGTAGTGTAATGGTCCTAACTTGAAACCTATATTGGCCCTAACTCAGCTAGTGTAATGGTCCTAACTCAGCTGGTGTAATGGTCCCAACCCAGCTAGTGTAATGGCCCTAACTCAGGTAGTGTAATGGTCCTAACTTGAAACCTATATTGGCCCTAACTCAGCTAGTGTAATGGTCCTAACTCAGCTGGTGTAATGGTCCCAACCCAGCTAGTGTAATGGCCCTAACTCAGGTAGTGTAATGGTCCCAACTTGAAACCTATATTGGCCCCAACTCAGGTAGTGTAATGGCCCTAACTCAGGTAGTGTAATGGTCCCAACTTGAAACCTATATTGGCCCCAACTCAGGTAGTGTAATGGTCCTAACTTGAAACCTATATTGGCCCTAACTCAGCTAGTTTAATGGTCCCAACTTGAAACCTATATTGGCCCCAACTCAGGTAGTGTAATGGTTCTAACTTGAAACTTATATTGGTCTCAACTCAGTAAAATGGTCCCAGCTTGAGACGTCCAAAGGATTGGTTTCTTTGTGAATCCGTGCCCAGGAACTGGCCTTTACTTGATTCGGTTTGTTTCTATCCAGAATCTGTAATGCCTACGTCGTGACTCGTAATATCTGGAAGAAAAAAAAACGAAATATAATTTCTGCAATTGAGATGATTTGTGACTCAGTAAACTATCGCACTGCGTTAGAAACTGGAATCACACATTGGGCGTGAGTCCGAGTTCCGCGTAAGGCATGGATTTTTGTGAGCTTTCTTCCTCATATATGATCGCTTCATAGTTCATCGTTTTATTATCACCCCGTATAACCTAGTTGTTGGTGGGATCGTTGAGCAACATGAAGAAAAAATATTATTCCTCTAAAATTAGGTATAAATTATAGATATGCCTATATATTACCTCACCGAGATAAGTTATTCCCGCAGCCGATAGCGACATTATGCTCGTTCCGATCTCGGCGGCCATATTGAACACTTACAGATAGAATCTGAATAAGGCATTCTATATTATCACCAATATAATGTAGACTATGGCGGAAACTTCCCGGTTTGCTAAGCGGTGTGAAGCTACATGCTGAGACACAAATATATGTACGCTTTCTCGGAAGTCCATGGGAGTCGATTTAGCGAAATATCAGTTTTTTGGTGATGTCTTTTGAACGGTATGAGATATCAAAATTCTAAAACCTGGGAAACATAGATGATTTTAATAGCTTCAAGATGATAATAAGTCATGACGATTCAGGTCGTGTCGCCTAACTGTCAAGCGTATACAGCTAAAAAAACATTTTTCAGCTGTATTCGCTTGACAGTTATATACGACATGAATTGAATATTTATCACTTAAATGTATTTATTTATTTATTGATTACACATCAAATCACATTGCATACATAATTCATATGAGTATTTGAGCTCCCAGAGAGAATATCCCAAGGGGAGCTAATATAAATAGTCGTTATGGTGTATCCGTCGTGTCTCGTACGGAATGAGGTTATCAAAAACACGTATTACATCCAGAAAAAAAACATACATACATTTTAACCCTATTATTATTGTTGATTATAAAAATACATTTTGATTTATTTTTTGAATTGATTTATCGTAATCACGCTTTTAATATTTGTAGGCACATCATTATATAAATGCACAGCTTTGGTTATGACTGCCATTTTACCAATATTTGTTCTTGTAAAATCAATGTGTACATCAATAGCTTGTCTGGTATCATATTTATGGACGTCTTTGTTGAATGATATTTGAAAATCATTCTTAATCAAATTATGAGTAACTTTGAACATTAATGTACAGTACATAATGCTTCTACATTTAAACTATCAACATTTAACTTGAATGTTTCTTTATAAACTTCCTGGGTATGCTTTCTCATATTGAAATTATAGAGAATTTTTAGTACATTGTTTTGTAAGACCTTAATACCTTCTAATTCTTTGGCATATGCATTTCCCCATACCCCAACTAAGTAGCTTAGATGAGAGTGAACAAAAGCATTATATAGATGATTTTTCACATCAATAGGTATTATATTTCGTGTCCTCCATAGAATACCAATCATAGGGGCTATTTTTGACTTGACATGACTTATTTGATTTTTTAATTTATGTTTAGAGTCTATAATAAACCCTAGGGGTGGATTGCAAAGACATGAGCCGTGGTCGTGGTTTAGACGGCGTCTAGCTAGACGCTGCTTAGCCGCCGCCTAGCTTTCTCGTGCAGAGACGAAGTTCAGACGAGGTTTATCTCGGCCGAGTCAAAGCCGAGGCTTTGTTGATAATACACTTGACAACACTGTCAACTGACTGTCGACAGCCAATAGGAACGCGCATTTGCGTCACGTGACGGTGATCGTATCGTTTTCCAATTTGACAGATTAGGTTAAAGAATAATTATGGCAAACTAGAATGTTGACAATTTAAATTGTGAAAATGAATCAGCTTCAATTCGTGAACAGTGTCTAATGATTGAGAATAAATGGATCAAATAGCTTTAAGATACTAGGGATGAAAAAGAAGGCAAGAAAGGAAAACGAGATTGAGTAGGCCACTCAGGCCTTCCATCATATTTGTCTTCACCATTGAAATTATATTGATGTTTTTCTATCTGGATCGATTCGCTAATTCTTCTTTTAATGAGTTGAGGTTGCCTATCTATCACCCGTGACTCGTCGTATAGGATTCTATGTGATTTACCATCACCAGTCGAACACGCATGTTTGGCTACCGCTGATAAGTATGGCTTGTTGGTCTTCTCAGCATATTTATGTTGTTTTATTCGATTTTCTAAAGGTTTCTGCGTCTGCCCGATATAAACTTTCCCACATTCACATGGAATTCTATACATACATAAATAAATATACATATATAAAACAACATAAATATGCTGAAAAGACCAACGAGACATGCTTATCAGCGATAGCCAAACATGCGTGTTCGACTGATGATGGTAAATCAAATAGAATCCTATACGACGAGTCACGGGTGATAGATAGGCAACCTCAACTCATTAAAAGAAGAATTAGCGAATCGATCCAGATAGAAAAACATCAATATGATTTCAATGGTGAAGACAAATATGTTATAAGCGACGGTTGGCGAACAGTCATGAGCCGTCTACAGCATAAAATGAAATATAAAATAAATAGTACGAGAGAGGCTGAGAATATTAACACCCAGACAAAAAACCGATACTATTTGAGATGAACTGAAGAGGTGCCAGTTCCGAGTCCCAAACTCTGTTTTCCATGAAGATTTGTATTTTATTCTGAGTATCATTTTCATTTCAATGTTCTTTTACTTCATGCCAATTTTTCATTTATATTTTATTTTCATTCCCTTTTTCAATTTTTACTATCACAATTCCTATGTTCTTTGACTTTTTAATGTATCCAGTCGCTAGTTTTGTTTTTGTAAAATTCTTCTCTTTTGTTATTGTACAATAATGTGATTGTTTTATAGAATAGACATCTCTTGAAAAAGACGGTGATTTGACCGACGAAACGCGTCGAGTAGAAATTAAAAAAAGTATCTAACATCTATACTTTGTACTCAATTTAACACGATTATACCCTAAAACTATAATGGATTCATCAATTATAATTCGTGCAAGTTTCAAACAAAATATATATATATATATATATATATATATATATATATGTATATATATATATATATATATATATATATATATATATATATATATATATATATATAATATATATATATATATATATATATATTTGATATTATATATATATATATATATATATATATATATATATATATATATATATATATATATATATATATATATATATATATGTATATATATATGTATATATGTATATATATATATATATATTTATAATAATCATGGTAATCATCAATCATCATCAATATATAATATTATCCTAATTAATTAAATGATATATCAAATTCACTGTATATTATATATACATATATATATATATATATATATATATATATATATATATATATATATATATATATATATATATATATATATATATATATCATATATTATTAAATATCATATATGAATCAATTACTATGATAATACTATATATATGAATATATATATATATATATATATATATATATATATATATATATATATATATATATATATATATATATATATATATATTAATATATATATATATATATATATATATATATATATATATATAAATATATATATATATATATATATATATATATATATATATATATTTATATTGGGTCATTATTTTACTGTATGATATTATATATATTCCATGTAATATTTATATATGAATGATTTTCAGTATCACACCCATGTTGTTTCTAGTATGTTCCGCAAATATTTTCAGATGGATAATCTCAAAAATGTTACCAATATTATTCACTATTTTTCAATTTGTGTACACTGTGATCCATGATTTGTAATACAGGTATATTACCTCTTATATTGAACAATCCCACAGTCATGCATCAATGTTATTGTGGGCTTTGTGAGAATTGAAGATGTATAATATGTAAATTGAAGAGTATCAATGTGTGATTTTGAAAAAATCCACAAATATCATCATAAATTATCATATTTATTATGATTTTAATTTTATATTGAGATGATATCGATGGTGTCCGGGAAGAAAGGCCTAACCCACAAAAAGCGAATTGTTCAGGAGGCATGGAAAACTATTTACAAGTACAGAAAACGATCTACAAAATGCTATTTTCATGTAAAATGATGCTTGTGATGATGTATATTGAACTATTTTTTTTATCTCATTCATCATATGATTATTGTATGTATATCTGTGTTAATTATCATGTAAACAACAAAATTGTGGCAAAAAATGTGGCTTAGGCTCAAATGCCTATCTGTGTTTCCAAGTCCCCTGATCAAGTTTTGTGGGATAGGTGAATTGATTTGTGGGTTAAAACCACTCATATTGTGGCTTAAGCCTTTTTGCCTGCATGACTTTACCAACGTGCCGAATGGCCACTGAAGTTTAGAACATTAATTTAAAATTCTGGGAGTGAAATTAGGCCACGCCATATGAACCAGAATGTGCGCCGTGACGCAATCTATCGGAATATATCAAAACCTCGATTTCGAAAAAATGTGGGTTAGGCCCTTTTTCCCGGACACCATCGATTATCATATTCTATAAGATGAATTGAATGCATAAACACATAACTTATATATATATATATATATATATATATATATATATATATATATATATATATATATATATATATATATATATATATATACATATTTAATTTTTTTTTTCTTCTTGAATACATTCATAAATATGACAGTACTCACAACAATATCTGATGCACGTGAAAATTCGCGAATTAGTGCAGGCTATTGCTTATTGTTTGGGACATATAATTGCTCACTGCAGAAATCTTCTCTGCCTGGGCATCCATATTCTAATTGAAATACAGATTCAAGGCACTCCATATTGTGACTGAAAGTCCTCTTTCCACCTTGCATATAATTGGTAAATAATCGTTCATAAAAGAGTTAAAGATCCTAAGAGTCTTGCATGTGAATTGAAAACATATTTTATGAAGAAATGCTCTCACTCTGTTGAACAATCTTTAGATGAGTCTGCCCTATATATTTTATGAAGAAATGCTCTCACTCTGTTGAACAATCTTTAGATGAGTCTGCCCTATATATTTTATGAAGAAATGCTCTCACTCTGTTGAACAATCTTTAGATGAGTCTGCCCTATATATTTTATGAAGAAATGCTCTCACTCTGTTGAACAATCTTTAGATGAGTCTGCCCTATATATTTTATGAAGAAATACTCTCACTCTGTTGAACAATCTTTAGATGAGTCTGCCCTATATATTTTATGAAGAAATGCTCTCACTCTGTTGAACAATCTTTAGATGAGTCTGCCCTATATATTTTATGAAGAAATGCTCTCACTCTGTTGAACAATCTTTAGATGAGTCTGCCCTACATATTTTATGAAGAAATGCTCTCACTCTGTTGAACAATCTTTAGATGAGTCTGCCCTATATATTTTATGAAGAAATGCTTTCACTCTGTTGAACAATCTTTAGATGAGTCTGCCCTATATATTTTATGAAGAAATGCTCTCACTCTGTTGAACAATCTTTAGATGAGTCTGCCCTACATATTTTATGAAGAAATGCTCTCACTCTGTTGAACAATCTTTAGATGAGTCTGCCCTATATATTTTATGAAGAAATGCTCTCACTCTGTTGAACAATCTTTAGATGAGTCTGCCCTATATATTTTATGAAGAAATGCTCTCACTCTGTTGAACAATCTTTAGATGAGTCTGCCCTATATATTTTATGAAGAAATGCTCTCACTCTGTTGAACAATCTTTAGATGAGTCTGCGCTACATATTTTATGAAGAAATGCTCTCACTCTGTTGAACAATCTTTAGATGAGTCTGCCCTATATATTTTATGAAGAAATGCTCTCACTCTGTTAAACAATCTTTAGATGAGTCTGCCCTATATATTTTATGAAGAAATGCTCTCACTCTGTTGAACAATCTTTAGATGAGTCTGCCCTATATATTTTATGAAGAAATGCTCTCACTCTGTTGAACAATCTTTAGATGAGTCTGCCCTATATATTTTATGAAGAAATGCTCTCACTCTGTTGAACAATCTTTAGATGAGTCTGCCCTATATATTTTATGAAGAAATGCTCTCACTCTGTTGAACAATCTTTAGATGAGTCTGTCCTATATATTTTATGTTATATTGACGTACATAATCAGAACTACGCTACTTTTTCTCATCGACCAATAGTTTTATATACAAATGACCGAATGTATATGAATGATGTAATTTGTGATTTGATTTTGATATCACCCGACTTTTCTTATATCAATTGTGATCAATCTAGATAAAAACATTCATTTGTATTCATTATTATTATATCATTATTATTACGGATATGTGATTTGTCGGACATGCGTGATTTCAAACAAATGGGATTTTGATCAAATGGTATGTACTCAACGAAGCTAGGGCTACGTCTAGGTTCACTTGAAAATTAAATAGTTTTCCAGAGAAGTTTCTCCTTACTAGGCTAACGCTTTATGTGTTGACGCGTTGATGGATGATCGAGCTAGTGCATATCAACTTATACCCTTGGATTGGTTATATATATATATATATATATATATATATATATATATATATATATATATATATATATATATATATATATATATATATATATATATATATATATATATATATCCACCTTGAGATCCAAACCATTACGTCACTGTCATCCTATTTCCTAATCAATTTCTATGATAATAAAGAAGGCTTTGTTTTAATCGTTTCCAATTGATGGTGACACCTGTTGCTTGGATTCAATTGGTTTCTTAATAGCTTTCAGTGATTTAAAAAAATTGGATTATTTTTTCTTTTACATCAAAACGGCTGATTTGATTGGGCTAAAATTTCGGAATAAGGTGTATAATTATAATATCGGAATTCCCTAAGAATTTGAATTCTCTCGAAGGAAATATTTTTCACGATTTTTTTCCCCTGGGTTATTCTTATTGGATTTTTGAACATTTTGAAATGAGTTTTCTCGGAAGTGTTTCAACCGATCGTGCCTCAAAACTATACAGTAACGAATTAGACAATGACACTTGTGTATGCCAACTTTCAACTGATTCTGAATTTTCGTTTGACCTGTGGAGCTCGAAAACAAGGCACTTTTTTTCAGGTATGGTGAAATTGAGTCTTCGCTCCGCTCATCCGATGGGATATTAATTGAAGTTCACGTTAGCCAAATATTAGCCTATAAAACAGTCGAAGAATTTTGAGGAAAACTGTGATAAATGCCCCACCCCACTCACCTAATGTTGCATTCTTTGAATTTATTGTTTCAATTTAAATAAACGTGGTTTTGAGCGTTACGCTGAGACTTCTGAACGGAATGCGCGAAACGCGCTGCGTGGTAAGCTGGTAGGGGGTGAGGGAAGGGGAGGAAAAATCAAAAGTCACCATCTCACACAGTGTGGTATGGACCAACTGAAATTTTCTCATTTGAAATATTACTCATAATTAGTGTTAACAATTGACGACTCGAAATGGGCGTGGCTTTAGAGTCGGCCAGTTAGATCTATATTCTATATCATTGTGGTGATTAGGAGATACCCCGATTGGATATTTGAATTTCACCTCAGGTCTAACAGCCTTGTCGATTGGATGTTATGATTTGTGACGTCAAGGGGGCGGAGAATGCGAGTAGTCAATTACCTTAGTGATAATTCAATATCTTTTCATGATATCTCATTGAACTTTTCAAGCTTACCAGTTCTTCTCATTAGAATCTTTCATAAGAGAATGTCGAGTAAACGCTCTCAATTGTTGCTGGAAATCCTGAGTTTGGATTGGATGAAATGTCTGCAACAATTCCGACCTGGTCCTCTCGCACTGAAAAAAGATGAATGCCGTTGTTTTCTAAGAGGAATGATATTTCTATATGTGACGATGAGAGTAACAAGAGAAACACTTATAAAATGCAATATGGCCGACAAAGTCATTTGAGTCATTTGAAATCACTGCTAGACTACAGAGGGAAACAGAAAAAAAACTCTAAAGATGGACGGTAATCGGGATCGAACCAGGTCCGATATGCCCTTTCACCTTCCTGATTACATGGAGCGAGTGCGTTAAACACGGCGCTGCATGTGCCAGTTTGGGCTTATTATTTTTTTTAAATGCTCAAAACAAATTGCATGGTATGTTCGTGTGCGTAGAAGGTTGTGAGGGAGGGGGAGCTGAAATGAGCAGAAGATTATATTCTCAGTTAAAACTAATGTTTTTTCACATTTCTCTACATTTATTATCATATTATAAAAAAAAAAATGTGATCGGCCACAAAATCAGCTCAGTTTCGACAATCTTGGATTGAATATTTTGAATATAATCAATCATTTATCACCTTCCGTATATGTTAGTGCTACCAATACCAAAGATGTTCATATACTTTTAATTCACTGCTAAATCTACTTTTAGAGGGTTATTTGTCATTGACTGTAGTTTTTACATCGCTTTCTAAGATCAAATTATCAGCTCTAATTGAAGTACATAAATATAATTAAGACTTAAAAAGGGACACATTTTTGTACAAGTCATAGTATTAAAACATGAAAGTGAAAAATTCAATGTTCTGAATACAATTACTAGGATAATATGACTGGCTGAGCGAGACAGCGAGAACACGTATAAACGGATTAGACGATAGACGGCAAGGGACGAGCGGCGGCGGACGCGCTCACGGCCGCACTTCAACATGTTCAATAATTATTTGTATATCAACTAATTGCGTCAATGGAACGAATCATATATATTATTATGCGAAAATAATGAAGGATACAAATATAATTTTTTTAAATGGTGAGTTCTCATTTTTTCAACTTTTCTTGAGCAAAAACTGAAAATCTGAGATGCAGTAATTTTGCTCACCATTTTTTTTATCCAACGTGGTTGTCCAAATCCCCAAGAATCAAACGTTTTTATAGTAAACCACTCTTCTTCTCTTGTTTAATATTCAACATTTTTCTGTAGCACAAATAGTTGAAGAGATAATAAATAAAAACCAAGCGCGCGCGTAGTAATAATTAGGGGCGGCGTACTGCCCCCCGGGGGCAGAATTCAGCCGACGTCCATATTCAAAATCATGTTTTTTTATGTCATTAACAAGTCCTGAAAGTTTCATGCTTTAGTCACAAAATGCACAATCATGCCCTTTTCTTGATTTTAAAACATACTAGGCCCTATAAGTCTATAACGCTTTTTTGAGCTAGAACGTAGAAGAACTACGATAGGTAGAGAAAAAGTGTTCTCACAAAATATCTGCGCTCGAATGTCTTTCGTTCGATATGTATAACATAGCTACTTATTATCACCATATAATTTTAATTGATTAATTCGCATGGCGTGTGGCTTCAAGTTGCAAATAGTTATGCCACCAATAACCTTGAACTGTCAACACGTATTTCTAATATGGCAAAGTGAGGGCGGGTGTTCGAAGGGAGGAAGTGGACATTGGTTTATTCACAATGGCTGTCAAAATCTTGAGTGACTTACGTTTGTACAATACTGAACAAAATAAAATCATATTTGGCGAATATTGTTCTCACACAACCTATTTTTTCAAAATATTTTTTGTAAATATTTGGAATAGTTATTCATTCTCAAAGGGCGTTTTCTGTCATAACGCAATGAGACGGACCGATGGTGAAAATTGAGATTAGCACCTCCCCCCCCCCCCCCCCCCTCCCCCTCCAACTTTAACATTCATGTTTTTTGTAGTATTGTGGTGGTTTCCCTCAGAAACATGAAGACAACTCGAAGATAAAATATAGGAGTCAGTAATTGGAACAAGGTATATGTTTTCTCAACACAAATGACCCATCATTCCGATATCAGTGAGCAATTGATTTACAATTTGTCGCTTGATGATGAATTAAATCCAACAAGTTGCTTGAAGTGATGAGGCTGCCTCGTCAGGAATATCCCACTTTGTCATCCTCATCAATGATCGGAAAGGGATGGTTCCACATGTTAGTCAATATATATATTGAAATATTCGATAATATATAATTAGATGACCGTAGCGAAGTCTCCATTCCACTCTTACAGGGTTTTGTCTGTGTGTTTTGTTTTTTTGTGCACTCCACAGGTCGCAAGGTTTGACTAATCACCGTGAAACTTCTTTGTACACGCAAACTCATACAACTTGGAACTGTATAGTTTTTGAAATGAATTGGTTGAACCAATTTTGAGAAATATCGTCTCAAAGTTTCTAAAAAAACCCCATAAGATTTGGTTGGGCGGAAAATGTTGGAAAATAAAATCTCCCCAAATGGGATGAAATTTGCTCTGAATGTGAATACATAGATTTTACACAATACCATCATTTTGTGAGATCGTAAGATGGTAAGATCGTAAGGTGGTAAGATCGCCGTTGTGGTGCCCCGTCCAAACGATCCTATCTTTCATCCATAGCCTTAATTGGGGAACACTGATTTTGTATCAAGTTTCGATGTTATAAAAAAAAAAATTGTATGCAATTCTAATCAGCCGTTGTCAAGAAAAAAATTAAAATAACTGGATTCATTTATCAAATATATCATAAAAATGATGTTAGTCTTGTGTTGCGGAGATTCACTGCGTTCTAGATTCAATATTTGCCCAACAATGAAGTATTTTTATATGCGTCAAGGTGTGTAGAATACCGGAGTCGATAAAGTAGCAAGGGTAGAACTACTTTAACGACTTATGTAACTTATTCAGATATCAAGGTGTGTAGAATACCAGAGTCGATAAAGTAGCAAGGGTAGAACTACTTCAACGACTTTTAAACAATATTCGGATATCCCGCTCATCTTACAACGCATATTTCGCGTTTGGCTAGTTAATAATATAGCAATGAACGTGTTATTTCCACGTATAGGCCTACTCTACTACAGTCAACACGAATATCTTATTTTATGAAAGATTAAGCATAACAGTTCATTTCATAATGTACAGTATGGTGTTATTTTCTATGAATATTCAACACCATCTGAATGTCGTATATAGTAAAAATAAATAAAAAGGTAATGATAATAATGATAAAATGTTGTTATGTTGATAAAACTCGAATAGTATAGATCTAATGATGTGATAATATCTAATGAGATTTCTCGTTGCCATCTGTCAAGTATTCGTCAATGGTATAGAATGATTCATCGACAAAATAAGTGTTGAGAGCCATTTTGAATGCATAAAGTGAGTCAATCGATTCAATATAGCCTGGTAAAGCGTTATACAATATAATACATTGATATTTCGTATCTTGCTCGAATATATGTGTTTCATGTGGAATACCTCGAATTACATTCTTGTTCCCTGTATTGTGATTGTGTATACATCCTTATTGAGCACACACGATGAGATATTTTTCTTAATACATAAAATAATGTCACAGATACATAGGCGAGGTGGTAAGTTTGAATCTGGTTGGATGAGCTAAGAGGAGACACAATTTCACTGTATTAAATTCTTTGAATTCCGTATCATAAATTGCGTACTATGACAAAAAAGCTAAAACCATGTGGAGTAAAGCTGAAAAGTTTACCAGCAACACTAACATTTCCAAGCCGAAGATAACATCCATAAAGAATAGAGGAAAAGATGTATCTGATCCTACTGAAATGGCTGAAGCTTCTAGTAGTTTTTTTGCAAACGTTGCAGAGTACCTGGTGTCAACCAACCTCTCTGTTGAAGAAGATGCTACTTCTCACCTCAAACGAACAACAAACAGAAACAATAAATCAATGTTCTTATTCCCAACAACGGAGAAGAGGTGATACGAGTGATCGCAGGTTTTGACAGTAAGCTATCAATCGGTGTGGACGAAATACTCTTCAAAGTACCCAAAGATGTAGCAAAGCGTGTGGGATTAGTCCTGTGCGATATTTTCAATTGTTTTTTTTTCCTACCGGTGTAGTTCCACATCCAATGAAACTATCCAAGGTGGTTCCTATTTTCAAGAAAGGTAATAGTCAGGACATCTCCAATTACAGGCCTCTTGCCCTGCTATCTACTTTCTCCAAAATTCTGGAAAAACTAATGTCCAACAGACTAATACAGTTTTGTGAAACTTGTAACGTTTTGTCTGATAACCAACATGGCTTCAGGAAGTCCAGAAGTACAACCTCAGCGGCGTACAAAACTATCAAGAAAATTCTCGACGCCAAAGATAGTAAACAGTATTCAGTTGGAGTATTTTTCGACCTTTCAAAGGCGTTTGATACTGTGATGCATGGGATACTGCTGGAAAAACTGGAATTTTACGGAATCAGAGGAATACCCCTCGACTGGTTCAAATCCTACCTCGGTGATCGAGCTCAATGTGTGCATGTTTTATCGAATAGTTTGAGTGTGCTCTCTCCATGGAAAAAACTCACAGTTGGAGTTCCCCAGGGCTCCATTCTTGGTTATCTGCTCTTCTTGATATATATCAATGATTCATGTATACCAAACACGGATGTTCACATCACGCAGTACGCAGATGACACCAGCATACTAATCGTAAGCGACGATCCAACTAACCTTGAACTAACAGCGAACAGTGCAGTTCGGAGTCTTAATGACTGGTTTTATGTAAACAAACTGACAGTTAATAATGATAAGACAATCGTCATTGATTTCTCGGGTAAAACGCAGTGGAAACCGGTTATATCTGATCAGAGTGACCTTCTCACATCGAGCGACTCTACAAAATTTCTTGGCTTCGAGATCGACAAGGATCTGAAATGGATCGTCATATTGGTAATACCTGTATCAAACTCAGACATGCATTATTCAAGCTCAGATCTCTAAAGAAAGTCCTAGAAGCCCATGAACTACGTGCTTTCTATCTTGCCCACTTCGAGTCCATTGTACGCTTTGGCATAGTATTCCGGGGCGGCACAGTGAAGAAATACATAAGACAAGATATTTAAACTACAAAAGTATGCCATAAGAGTCATGTTGGAAAAACGGGGGCGAGATAGTTGCAGAGGACTCTTCAAGAATTTTAATATCATGACAATAACATCTGTTCACATATTAGAACTGGTCTGTTTCATCAAAATGAATTTTAGCATATTTGAAAGTAAAACTACCCATGCATACAGCACCCGCAATAAAAATAATCTTGTAACTTCTAGTCATAGCACTTTTATGTTTTTAGTCTTTATGAGTCGGGACTTGACCATAGTACTGTGAAAATTTTTAATGTTCTTCCTAAAGAATTATCATGTATAGAATCTTTTAATCTTTCTAAAATTAATGTGAAGCATTATCTGTTGACATGGAGTATTATGATCTTGATGAACTACTATTTAAGGCCTGAACATTTATATTTGTATTATCCTGACGAAACATAACTTGTAAATGAGTATTCTGTGAATAAACTATTATTTGTATTATCATTACTAGGAAAACGCGGGATGCGCGTTGTTAGACGAGCTTAGGGGTATAGAAATCTAGAATGAAAAATAATTTGTCAATCCAATCTACATCTACAGACCTTGGATCACTCCAAACGTTCAAAAACCTTACGAGAATCAGTTATGTCACGGCCTTCCTCTTCATTCATTTCAATCGTTTTGAATTAATTGGTGACACTTGTTGCTATAGATTTGATTGGTTCCCGTAATAGCCTAAATTGATGGGAAAATGCTTTATAAATGCGTTTTCTTCGTTATTTCTCATCCGATTGATGCGAAAAATCTCTCAAAATGTGCTTAATAGTTTCCTTTATATTCGGCGAAAATTTGAGAGGTCTTGAAAAATTTTGATTTTTCAAGTATTTTCCTCCGGGTTATTCTAATGGGGATTTTTGAAATTTCTAAAATTTATTTAAAAAAACGTTACCACCCGATAATGCCACAAAACTATACAGATCTAAGTTAGATGAGGAACCATGAAGAAAAAAAGTTTGAAGTTGATAGCTGTAGCCGTTTGACCTGTGGAGAACCGACAAAAAAACATAAAAAAAAAAAAAAACATAAAAACGAACACCAATTTTTTTCAGTATGTCAAATTGAATCCTTGCTAAAGCTCGTCTAATGATATAATAATTTCTCAATTTCATGTCTACATATATATAGGATATACATATATTCGATTTTGTATTCCTTAACTACTGAAAAGTTTTCATTTATTTTTTCCTTGTCCAAGCTGTTAATTTAATTCATCATCCCACAAATAAGCCTTTTTGGCTTTGTGGAAGAGCGTATTGATCAATCTTGTATGTATGTATTATTTGAATCTAATAAAAAAAAAATTAAAAAAAATTATATCAGACAAAAAAAGGTACATTTTTTGTTCGCACTCCACAGGTCAAACTAACACGCAAATTCAGTTGAAGCTTGGCACACACAAGTCTCCTCATCTAATTCGATTTTGTATAGTTTTTAGGCGGAATTGGATGCATCACTTCTGAGAAAACTCGTTTCAAAGTATTCAAAAATCTCATAAGAATAACCCAGAAGGAAAAATTCGTGAAAAATATTTGTTTCGAGAGTATTCAAATTCTCAGGGAATTTCAATATGATAATAATACACATTATTCCGAACTTTCATTCAAATCGAATCAGCCGTTTTTTTGTAAACTAGGAAAACGCGGGATGCGCGTTGTTAGACGAGCTTAGGGGTATAGAAATCTAGAATGAAAAATAATTTGTCAACCCAATCTACATCTACAGACCTTGGATCACTCCAAACGTTCAAAAACCTTACGAGAATCAGTTATGTCACGGCCTTCCTCTTCATTCATTTCAATCGTTTTGAATTAATTGCTGACACTTGTTGCTATAGATTTAATTGGTTCCCGTAATAGCCTAAATTGATGGGAAAATGCATTATAAATGCGTTTTCTTCGTTATTTCTCATCCGATTGATGCAAAAAATCCCTCAAAATGTGCTTAATAGTTTCCTTTATATTCGGCGAAAATTTGAGAGGTCTTGAAAAATTTTGATTTTTCAAGTATTTTCCTCCGGGTTATTCTAATGGGGATTTTTGAAATTTCTAAAATTCATAAAAAAAAAAGTTAACACCCGATAATGCCACAAAACTATACAGATCTAAGTTAGATGAGGAACCATGAGGAAAAAAAGTTTGAAGTTGATAGCTGTAGCCGTTTGACCTGTGGAGAACCGACAAAAAAACATTAAAAAAAAAAAAAAAAAAACATAAAAACGAACACCAATTTTTTTCAGTATGTCAAATTGAATCCTCGCTAAAGCTCGTCTAATAAATATATAATAAAATGTTTTTAAATCACCCAAAAAGCTATTGATACCAATTAAATTCGAGGAACAAGTGTCACCAATTGATTGGAAACGATTGAAACAATATTTTCCTCGTTATTATAGAAATTAATTATAAAATAAGAGGGCAGTGACGTAATTGTTCGGATCTCAAGATGGGTATATATATATATATATATATATATATATATATATATATATATATATATATATATATATATATATAACCAATCCGAAGATATGTTGATATGTTCTAGCTCATCCATCAACGCGGAAACACATAACGCGTTTTCCTAGTTCAACTGATAATTACCATTACTGCGGCTGTCACTTGAAGTAAAGGCCTAGCTAGCTCCGAAATACCAAGACTTCGGTTGGTGAATATCTTCTAGAAGATCTAAATACCATTGCAACATGTCCAGTTCTTGTGTATTTTCATCGTTGTTAGCACAAAATCTCAGGCCTGGTCAGGAGATGGGCTACGAAATATGTCGAGATTTCACTCCAAGAGACCGTGACTTCGTTATTATCCTCTATAGGCTTCTGTCACGTAACAAGTGACAAACAATCGTTACCACAGCAACACTGCGAACCACCAAGCATTCCCACCCCCCAAACATTCCCAACCAAATTTCCCACCAAACATTCTGATTGGTCAATTCCAACTGGTGGACATTGTTGTCTGTCAATTTCAACAATGAGTGACGTCACTTGACAGAAGCCTATTGTCATGGTATTTGTGGTGTCAAGTCTCGATCAGGAAGATGGACGTGGATCTAAATTATGCAAAACGATCTAGCTCGTACTGTCTCCGTTATTCTACTGCCTGCCATCTGCGACTTCCGCTCTGGTCAGCTGTTTGCAGTGTTGCCAACTGTTTATAATGTAGTGCTACCAACACATCTCCCTTTATAAATTCATGGATACTTATTCAAATAATAACAATAATTATACAATTCAACATTAGTATTACTGGACTAGCAAACAACCTTATGCTAATTATTCAATACAAAATGAATTGAGATCCTTCCTTAAATGTTACACATCTAATCTTTCTGGCTTCTTAACGTTCCTACCAGACCGTGTTATGTATGCGCCTGGTTGTGCAGGATCTCTCGCCACCTGGTGGGGAGGCATCCGTGGTGACAGTTCCGGTATGTTGTCTGGCTCCGGTATCCTATCTGGTTCTGGTGTCCTCTCTGGTTCGGTGTTAGGAACCTGCTGCTGCTCTTGTTGTACTGGAGATGGAGCCAGCACTAGGTGAAACCTGTTGCGATGGATGGTACCCCGACTCGTTCCCACTAGGTATGAGCGTGGTCCTTCCGCCTTTTCGAGTACCGTTCCATACCTCCTTAAATCGATTATCCATACGTGATCGCCTGGCACCAGACTTGAGAGCTCCCGTGTTCCGTGATGCCTGTTGTAGTTACGTCTCTGTTCTTCCTTCATTTCTTGCTCTTTAATTCGGAAATGTGAATCTTCTGCGATTGGAGAGGAAAGGAGAGATTTTGCTATTGGAAGTGTGGTCCTGAGTTTACGGTTCATTAGTAGTTCAGCAGGACTATAACCGCAGGAAAGAGGTGTGGCACGATATGCCAGGAGAGCTTTTTGAATGTCATCGGATTTCTTCAACCTTGCCTTGGCTATTTTTACCCCTGCCTCGACGAACCCATTACTCTGTGCGAAATATTGACTACTGCGCACGTGCGTGAACCCATAATCTTCTGCAAAGGCGGCGAACTCTGATGTGTCAAGGAGCTGAAACTGAGTGTCGCAGTCGCTCCGGACGATCTCTGGGATGCCAAATCGTGGCGAAGACAGCCTAATTACAGTGTGGGCTCGTTGATCCTCCAAGTCGATGATCTCGAAGTACCTTGAGAAGTAATCTGTGATTAGTGAATACCATTGATTGTTACACTTGAATACGTCCAACGCTACCTTCTGCCATGGTCGATCGGGAAGCGATGATGGAATCAATGGCTCATGACGATTTTTAGTCTCTTGCACGCATTTACTGCAACTTCTAATTGTTTCCTCAATCTGTTTAGACATACCAGGCCACCAAGATGATTGTCTGGCTCTGGCTCTGCATTTGGCTATGCCTAAATGTCCTTCATGAATACGGTTCAGGATGTCTGCTTGTAACGACTTTGGTATAATTAACCGACTATTGCGCATTAGCAAGCCCTCTGATTCAGTGATTTCGTCCTTATGGGTATAATAAGTTCTAAGCCCAGGACCTACCATTTTCTTTTCTGGCCAGCCCATTTTACTGTACTATGCTAGAAGAATACAAACTTCATCTTCCTTTTGGTCTTTGAAGATCTCTTGTAGGCGTCGATCGGTACTTGGTAACCCTTCTATTATCATTCTCACGTACGCTGTAGTATCTTCTTCCAGCTCTGCATCGTCTGCTTGCCTAACCTTGAGGGGACTCCTCGACAAGGCGTCGGCGGCTACAAGATTCTTGCCTGGGGTATGAAAAATGTCATATGAATAACGCATTAGTCTTATCCTGAATCTTTGCAGCCTTGGTGATAAGTCGTCCAAGCTCTTCGTGATCATAATCTGGAGCAAAGGCTTGTGGTCAGTCTCTAGTTTCACTGATATACCTGTGATGTAATTCTTCAATCTTTCGCAAGCCCATGTCAGGGCCAGCGCTTCTCGCTCTATCTGCGTATACCGTGTTTCGGTCTGTGACAGGGTTCTTGACACGAAGGCCACAGGGCGCTTGGCTCCGTCTTCTTGAATCTGGAACATGACAGCCCCTAGCCCATAAGAAGAGGCATCTGCTGAAATGATAGTCTCTTTTGAAGGGCAGAAGAATGCTAGTATCGGCTTTGATGACAGTATCTCCTTGACCTTTTTGAACGCCTCCTGTTGTGGTGAATCCCAAACCCACTCTGTTCTTGCTTGTAAAAGTCTATTTAATGGTTCCAATAACTTGGATTTGCGAGGGATGAATGCTCCCGAACACGTAAACACACCCAGAACCCTCATGAGTTCTTGCTTATTCTTGGGTGCATCCTTCTTCCTAATGGCTCAAACTTTTTCCAGATCCGGTTCGATTCCTTGGTCGGAAATAGTGTGTCCTACAAAGTTTACTTTCCTCACTCCAATTATTGTTTTTCCTTTGTTGAGTGTCATACCTGTTGCTTCTAGCTTCTGCAGCACCTTCCGTAAGTTGGTATCGTGCTCCTTCTTACTTGAGCCCCACACCAATATGTCGTCCATGTAGCATATTACGTTCGGCATGCCTTGGACTATCGCGCTCATTTTCCTTTGAAATATTTCCGGAGCAGCCGTTATGCCAAATGGGAGACGATTAAAGCAGAATCTACCAAGAAGAGTCATGAATGTTGTCAGGTGTGCTGTTTCTGGTGATAACTTTACTTGCCAGAACCCTGAATTGGCATCCAGTTTGGAAAAGTAATTAGCTTGGGATCCTAAACTTGCCAGCATTGTTTCAATGTTGGGGATAGGATGCCACTCTCGTTTGACATTTGAATTGAGTTCCTGCAAATCCACACATATTCTGACTCTCCCCCCTGCCTTTTTAACAACTACCATTGGCGCGCACCAGTCAGTAGGTACATCCACGGGTGAAATTACCCCCAGTCTAACCATCTCTAACTAGGCAAACGCGTTATGTGTTTCCGCGTTGATGGATGAGCTGGAACATATTAACTTATCTTTGGATTGGTTATTATATTTATATATACACCTTGAGATCCAAACCATTACATCACTGCCATCTTATTTTCCATTAATAATTTATATAATAATAAAGAAGGCTTTGTTTTAATCGTTTACAATCAAGTGGTGACACTTGTTGCTTTGATTCAATAGGTATCTTAATAGCTTTGAATAATTGACACAAATAACATTATATATTTTTTTACATCGAAACGGCTGATCCGATTTGAGTAAAAGTTCGGAATAATGTGTATCATTATCATATTGAAATTCTCTGAGAATTTGAATCCTCTCAGATGAAATATTTTTCACGAATGTTTTCCTCTGGGTTATTCTAATGGGATTTTTGAAAACTTTGGAATGAGTTTTCTCAGAAGTTGTTCAACCGATCGTCCCTCAAAACTATACAGCATCAAGTCAGATAGGGATTCATGTGTGTGCCAAGTTTCAACTGATTTTGAATTTTTGTCTGACCTGTGGAGCGCGAACAAAAAAACAAAAAAACAAAAAAAAAACAGGCACTTTTTATAATAATTCCGCCTGTACTTGAGGTAAGAGCGGAATAGGCACGGTTCGTGGAGCCTTAATTGCAAAAGCTTCCGCATTTGGTTTTATTTGTATTTTATATTCTCCTGGTATGGTACCCAAACCCTTGAATAGCTTTGGAAATTCCTCTAGGATTGAGGACTCTGTGCTTATGGCACCTACCATTCTGATGATGTCCAGTCTTTCTATTGCCGAGCGTCCGAGAAGAGGTTTGCCTTGATTGGCGACCAAGTATATGTTAGTACGTACCGTTTTCTTGCCATACGTGAGCTTGACAGACTTGATCATACCTGTGCAGTGAAGTTCTTTCCTGCCTGGCCCATAAAGTCGCAAGTCGGGCTTTACAATGTTCATTCCCCGGGTTATCTCGCAGTCGCTCGGGATGACGGTTACATCCGCTCCACAGTCTATTTTAAAGGTGAGATTTGATCCTTCTACCATTATCTCCCTTTGCCAACTGGAATTTACTTTATCCCCTAACCTTACCGAACCTACGAAGGCTTCTTCCAACTCATCGTTCGATTGTTGGTCTATTTCATCAACCTGACGGTGGCCTGTTGCCGACTCATTATCTGAATCTTGACCTATCTCATCAACCCGTTTGTGGCCTGTTGCCGCTCTGGTAGACCTATCTGCCTTTGATGCTTGGTTGGCCTGATATGCTCCATTTTTCAAGGTATATACCTTAGAAGCATGACCTTTCTTATCACAAACATAACAGACATAGTTCTTAGCAGGACACTCTGACTGCGAGTGTGATGGGGATCTTCCACACCATTGACATTTTGAATGTTTGTTTTCATACCTGGAGTTGGATCTTCTTTGATCCTGATGTACTGATGAGCTGGGAGCATATACTGCCTCTGACTGACGTTTCACTAATGCCGATTGCTTAGCCATGGTTGTCGCCTTGACCAATGTTAGGTCAGGGTCAAGTTGCATCCTCTCACCTCGCTGATGATCTAGAATTCTGGTCACTATCTTATCACCGATAAGTTCTTCGTGAAGTTGCCCCCACTTACAGTTTTGAGCTAATGAATGCAGTGCTGTGATGTAGTCTTCTACTAATTCCCCATGCTCTTGCATTCTCTTGAGAAATTTGGATCGTTCATATATGACATTAATGCTGGGAACGAATTTATTTTCAAAGCGTTCTATTACCACACTGTAATTCATTTCATCCTCCCGACTTAACTTGAAGCTCTGTAGAATATCGTCTCCATCATCTCCCATGATATATATTAGATCATTTACCTACCTTTCCTCGGATTCTTTATCTAACCCGGATGATTTCCTGAACCGTTCGAATCGTCTCCGCCATTTGGGCCAAACTTCCGCTACAAACGAAAACGAGTCGGGCGGCTTGATAGAATAAGTTGCTGAACATTTTTCTTCTTTATTCTTTGACCCTGTTGGAGCTTTGGTCTGGAATGTTTTACCGCTATCACCACGTAGTGTCAAGTCTCGATCAGGAAGATGGACGTGGATCTAAATTATGCAAAACGATCTAGCTCGTACTGTCTCCTTTATTCTACTGCCTGCCATCTGCGACTTCCGCTCTGGTCAGCTGTTTGCAGTGTTGCCAACTGTTTATAATGTAGTGCTACCAACACAGTATTCAGCTCCATTAGTGAACAATCAATATTGATGAAAGTCCTAGTTTTTTGGGAGCCATAGCTAGGCCTACGACCTTATTTCAAGTGGCAGTCGTAGTAACCTATAATCTTGTTCAAGGCCAAGTAACAACTTCACATTCAACTACAACTCAGCTGCTCAGGATCCTTACCGCAGCTGAGGCTTGAAATAACGTCCTGGGCCTGGCTAGCACAAGAAGACTAGGACTTTGATTGGATAATGTTCATGCACTAGAAGAGCTAAGTACCATGGCAACATGTCCATTTCTCGTGTATTTCCATTGTAAATAGCACAAAATCGTGAAACACAAATTACAGCTACTTTTAATACCTTTGAGGCTTTATATAAGAGTCAATGGCAGTCGATTTAGCGAAATATCAGTTTCTTGATGATAACTTTTGAACGGTATGAGATATCAAAATTCTAATACGCGAGAAACGCAGATAATTATAATGGCTTCAAGATTATGTAAGTTATAACTATTCAAGTCATAATGCATAACTGTGAAGCGTCGACAGCTAGAAAAAGATATTTTTTAGCTGTCGACGCTTGACAGTTATGCGACATGACTTGAATAGTTATAACTCATATGGTATATTTGTCAAGCGGTTACAGCTAAGGAATGTCTGGTTCCAGCTGTATACGCTTGACAGTTATGCGTCATGACTTGAATAGTTATAGCTCATATGGTATATTTGTCAAGCGGTTACAGCTAAGGAATGTCTGGTTCCAGCTGTATACGCTTGACAGTTATGCGTCATGACTTGAATAGTTATAACTCATATGGTATATTTGTCAAGCGGTTACAGCTAAGGAATGTCTGGTTCCAGCTGTATACGCTTGACAGTTATGCGTCATGACTTGAATAGTTATAACTCATATCGTATATTTGTCAAGCGGTTACAGCTAAGGAATGTCTGGTTCCAGCTGTATACGCTTGACAGTTATGCGACATGACTTGGATAGTTATAGCTCATATGGTATATTTGTCAAGCGGTTACAGCTAAGGAATGTCTGGTTCCAGCTGTATACGCTTGACAGTTATGCGACATGACTTGAATAGTTATAACTCATATGGTATATTTGTCAAGCGGTTACAGCTAAGGAATGTCTGGTACCAGCCGTATACGCTTGACAGTTATGCGACATGACTTGAATAGTTATAGCTCATATGGTACATTGGTCAAGCGGTTACAGCTAAGGAATGTCTGGTTCCAGCTGTATACGCTTGACAGTTATGCGACATGACTTGAATAGTTATAACTCATATGGTATATTTGTCAAGCGGTTACAGCTAAGGAATGTCTGGTTCCAGCTGTATACGCTTGACAGTTATGCGACATGACTTGGATAGTTATAGCTCATATGGTATATTTGTCAAGCGGTTACAGCTAAGGAATGTCTGGTTCCAGCTGTATACGCTTGACAGTTATGCGACATGACTTGGATAGTTATAGCTCATATGGTATATTTGTCAAGCGGTTACAGCTAAGGAATATCTGGTTCCAGCTGTATACGCTTGACAGTTATGCGACATGACTTGAATAGTTATAACTCATATGGTATATTTGTCAAGCGGTTACAGCTAAGGAATGTCCGGTTCCAGCCGTATACGCTTGACAGTTATGCGACATGACTTGAATAGTTATAGCTCATATGGTATATTTGTCAAGCGGTAACAGCTGAGGAATGTCTGGTTCCAGCTGTATACGCTTGACAGTTATGCGACATGACTTGAATAGTTATAACTCATTTGGTATATTTGTCAAGCGGTTACAGCTAAGGAATGTCTGGTTCCAGCTAAGGAATGTCTGGTACCAGCCGTATACGCTTGACAGTTATGCGTCATGACTTGAATAGTTATAGCTCATATGGTTTATTTGTCAAGCGGTTACAGCTAAGGAATGTCTGGTTCCAGCTGTATACGCTTGACAATTATGCGACATGACTTGAATAGTTATAACTCATATCGTATATTTGTCAAGCGGTTACAGCTAAGGAATGTCTGGTTCCAGCTAAAACCAGTTTTGTAATCTTCTGACATTTTTAAATTCATGAGCAAATTTTAAAAATAATCTAAAATGCGTCAGCAACCACGTTAATTCAAACTGGATGATTTTTCATGGAATGACCCAATGGCAAAGATGAATCTGAACATTTTTTTACGTACCAAGACCAGACTGACATCATCGTAGTCATGGAGGTATATAGTTTTGAGATCCTCATAAGTCATGGATCAGTTCGACCATCATAAGGAAAATCATGATGGAATTTTCGAAAGTACCCTTTAGATTGATCCAGGAACAATGAAAGAGATTTTTGAAACATTTAAATGAAAGTAGCAAGCAAAATGCATAACAAACGAAGTTCGTTAAAATTACAGCTGTACACTCGTTTACTTGAAGCTTTGATTTCGATATTACGTTGATACATTCTTGTTGGGGCACCTGAACAGTTCACCATACATCACCAGGAGGCCAAGTCTTGAATCCTAGCGATTTCAAGTCGCTAGTGGTTTCATATCGAAACCACCAGAAATGGCGCGTAAGCAAGTCTTGGATTCAAAAACACAAACCACTAGGGGATTAAAGTCGCGTTTTTCTAGCGGATGAAATCACGAGCTTTTTCGTTGTGGTTTCAGCTTTTGAGCGTTCTCAAAAAGGTGATTTGGAATAACTCACCACTTTTGTAGGTTATGAAAGGAATTTTGTCAATGAATTATACGAATTTATTCCTTCTTCCTCCCAAATTTCGGCAATTGATGTTCAAACCAAGATAATTAGACGAGCTTTAGCGAGGATTCAATTTGACATACTGAAAAAAATTGGTGTTCGTTTTTATGTTTTTTTTTTTTGTTTTTGTTTTTATGTTTTTTTGTCGGTTCTCCACAGGTCAAACGGCTACAGCTATCAACTTCAAACTTTTTTTCGTCATGGTTCCTCATCTAACTTAGATCTGTATAGTTTTGTGGCATTATCGGGTGGTAACTTTTTTTTTTATGAATTTTAGAAATTTCAAAAATCCCCATTAGAATAACCCGGAGGAAAATACTTGAAAAATCAAAATTTTTCAAGACCTCTCAAATTTTCGCCGAATATAAAGGAAACTATAAAGCACATTTTGAGAGATTTTTCGCATCAATCGGATGAGAAATAACGAAGAACACGCATTTATAAAGCATTTTCCCATCAATTTAGGCTATTACGGGAACCAATTAAATCTATAGCAACAAGTGTCACCAATTAATTCAAAACGATTGAAATGAATGAAGAGGAAGGCCGTGACATAACTGATTCTCGTAAGGTTTTTGAACGTTTGGAGTGATCCAAGGTCTGTAGATGTAGATTGGGTTAACAAATTATTTTTCATTCTAGATTTCTATGCCCCTAAGCTCGTCTAACAACGCGCATCCCGCGTTTTCCCAGTTATCAAAATTCTAGTTCATATATATATATATACATATATATATATATATATATATATATATATATATATATATATATATATATATATATATATATATATATATATATATATGAATATATATATATATATAATATATATATATATATATATATATATATATATATATATATATATATATATATATATATATATATATATATATATATATATATATATATATATATATATATATATATATATATATATATATATATATATATATATATATATATATATATTGAAACTTTTAAACTTTCACGACTCATTTTATAATAATGATATATATTTAATAGGAAGATTAAAGTCGTGTATGAAATTGTGAAATATTTTTAATATCTCTACGTTTCAACCATTATGTTATGGCCTTTTTCAAGAGAATTATTGAACTGAATGATATGACAAAAATTGTAATCGATTATTTCTTAACATATGCACTTGGATACCACTACGTTTTTAACAGAGTCAATATATGGATGGAACCCTTGCTCATTAAACACAAATACGAAAATTGTTCGAATATCAGTGAAAAAATATAGAAGCGAGCATAAAAATAGTGAGATTAAAAATAACTAGGAAAACGCGGGATGCGCGTTGTTAGACGAGCTTAGGGGTATAGAAATCTAGAATGAAAAATAATTTGTCAACCCAATCTACATCTACAGACCTTGGATCACTCCAAACGTTCAAAAACCTTACGAGAATCAGTTATGTCACGGCCTTCCTCTTCATTCATTTCAATCGTTTTGAATTAATTGCTGACACTTGTTGCTATAGATTTAATTGGTTCCCGTAATAGCCTAAATTGATGGGAAAATGCTTTATAAATGCGTTTTCTTCGTTATTTCTCATCCGATTGATGCGAAAAATCTCTCAAAATGTGCTTAATAGTTTCCTTTATATTCGGCGAAAATTTGAGAGGTCTTCAAAAATTTTGATTTTTCAAGTATTTTCCTCCGGGTTATTCTAATGGGGATTTTTGAAATTTCTAAAATTCATTAAAAAAAAAGTTACCACCCGATAATGCCACAAAACTATACAGATCTAAGTTAGATGAGGAACCATGACGAAAAAAAGTTTGAAGTTGATAGCTGTAGCCGTTTGACCTGTGGAGAACCGACAAAAAAACATAAAAAAAAAAAAAAAAAAAAACATAAAAACGAACACCAATTTTTTTCAGTATGTCAAATTGAATCCTCGCTAAAGCTCGTCTAAAAATAAAAATACAAATAAAAATAAAAATAAAAAATAATGAAAATAAAAATAAAAATAAAAAGTGGCTGACTCGATACAAGACTTTTCGATCATTCGATTCGACTTTAATCTTCCTATTAAATATATATCATTATTATATATATATATATATATATATATATATATATATATATATATATATATATATATATATATATATATATATATATATATATTTATATATATATATATATATATATATATATATATATATATATATATATATATATATATATATATATATATATATATATATATATATGTATATACTTATATGAAAATATAAGTAAATTATGATAATTAGGATAATGATGATTATGAAAATTCTAGTTCATATATATATATATATATATATATATATATATATATATATATATATATATATATATATATATATATATATATATATATATATATATATATATATATATATATACTAAATATATATTGAGTTTATTCCAGTATACTGTCTAATTATTACTATCATTCTTCATTCAAATGATTGATACTTCTTATGATAATTCGCATTATTCCTAGCATTTTTTGTTGATGAAAAATATACATATTCATATTTTTGTTGTTGTTGATAGTCTGATTTAATTTGATTATTCTCTGCAATTGGAACCTGGCTATTTTTATAACAGGTGAGAGGCATAAGACTAAATATACAAATCTTGAAGAATTGTTTCATGTAGGTAGGTTCAGTTTGTTTGAGTTGGACTATTGAAGTAGGCTCTACATACATTTTATTTTCCGTAACAAGGACCTTCAATTGAACAAACATTGGGATAATTATATTCGAATACATATAGACTTGATTTATTCCAATAAAATAGATTTTAATTGAACACATGGAGTACAGTAAAAATACAGCAACTCAGATATTTCAAATTTTCAAGTAGTGTTGGACAATGTATAACCTCAGGTTGTTACCCAATAAACATCAAACTTAGCCTATTCACCAAACATCATTACTACACTCCGAGTCAATTTCATTTCCTAGTGAGGCCCATATTGGATTTTACAGCGATTTAATCACATTCCATTTAGGCAAAATGGCAGAAGCTTCATGGAACATGTTATTGTAGGAAAACAAAATAGATTGCCAGCAGCGAGATTCAAACTTGCAGCCATGAGGACCATAAGCGCACGCGCTAACCACTTGGCTATTGTAGACAACTAACAGTTTGAGTTATTGCACGACATATGACCACAAATTGCACGCAGTGCACTTATGCTGTATTCATAACGAAAAACTCGAGGACAACTAATTATATTTTCTACGTTATATATGACAGCCCGACAGTGAATGTACAATAATCTGAAGAAGTATCTTGCTGCAGTTGGATCAGTGTGAACATTATCTTCTACGTCATGTCGTTTGCCGGTCACAAGCCGAGCGAGCGTCGCAGCAGCCAACTTTGTACGGTTCCCTCCATGTCTTTCCAAGTCTATAATAAAATACAGACAGTGAACTTGTGATAACAACAGCCTACTCATAGCATAACAGTTCACGTAGAATCAATCTCGAGTTCCATCACCATCATTTAAAATGAGAATTTAATTCCAGGCCTTTGCGGAATAGTGAAATAATGATGAATAGGCTTATTCATAGTCAATTTTGCACGGCTTCATAGGCCCAACACCCTGAAGAAGTGAGTTATATAATATATAGAAGATCTAATACTGCGATACTGCAACGAAATCAAACTTTAAATATCAATAGGCCTGGACGTATTTTAAATAATAATGAGCAAGCAACTTCAATGACTTGGCCCCTTGGGCTTGGGTAAATCTTTAGCTAGGCCTCACCATTGAATTTATAGTGTTCTTACCTTGCCTCCAAGTCTAGGATTAGGCCTATACTCATACGAAATATTATTGTACCATATCGGCTAATGGTAATCTTATCGTTCAACGTACCATCGCTAATTTTTGTCCGATATTCTTGTTTGAGGTGTTTTCTGATAGATCTTGTTTGTATGTATGATGTAGTGTTTGGACTTTTTGTGTTTTGTTTGTTTTAATATGGTTTTTACTCACTTGAAGTTGATGCTTTGTGATCTGACTAAGACGACAAAGGTGGACAGTAGGTTAGGTTAGGGTCAGGTTAGTGTATAAACCTCGCGTATACCGCCGGCAGGCGGAACGGAGCTTATATACTTTAATAAAAGTGAAGAAAAAATTGAAAAAAATTGAAAAAAAAATGGCGTGGTACGTTAATCTGTAATTTTACCCGGCTAATATGTGGGCCAAATATTATATAATATTAAAGCTTCAGGCTTCAGAAGTTACTTACCACTTTCCTGTGAATAATAGGCCTATCTACATTTTCTTCAGCCATGGCATTGAGGTTAGAGTTGATCTCGGAGCGTTGATCCTATAATTATGAGTACAGAAAAGGTCCAGTTTGAACAAATAGTGGTTGGCTTCCATAAAACTAACCAACATACTTTGTTGTTTAGCAGTTACTCGTAGATTATTCGATAAAACGTACGATAAGATACTTAGCAGAAATCTCGGCAAATCTGTCAAAAGTGTCAAAACAATATGGTTCCAACTAATGACGTAACACGTGGGCGCTGCAATCGAATTTATTTTGAAACGAGCCTTTTGATTGGTTCTTTCAATCGGAACTATTCGGAGCCTCGGAGGAGGGATTTGAAACCACCCAACTGCAAACCACCGCTTACTGAAATCATTGTCGCCTTGAAATCACTTTTCGAATTTCAAGACTGCCGTTTTGACACCCACTGAAACCACTAGCGATTCCACGGCGTGGTTTGATCTCACATCGCTAGTGAAATCACTCTGTTCAAGGCTTGGCCTCCAGGCATTGCTGATTTATTTGTGACATTTACCCACCCTAGAGAATAAATAAAGATGATAAATGTAGTTTGGAGACTTGATTATAGTCTATCACTAGCTCTGATGGTCATGATAACTTCATCAAAGCCTTAATTCGAATATAATGCTCTATATTTTAGGAATACGAGTACTTTAGAATCTTAATTTCTTTAGAATCTTATTTTTAGAATTTTGTAATAACAGCAATGCAAATTGTGATTTGATATGTAGGGCCTACAGCACTTAGAGACTAGAGTAACATATTAATTGTTCATGAAAGTTAATGTACAATTTTCATAAAATAAAAAAACAAGTATCTCTTGTCTTAAGTTAGGCCAGTATTTTGATGGTGTATGTATACATGTGCAGATATTGTATATTTGGGTTTTAATCAGTGATGTTAAACGAAAAATTGCTTTCTATTTTTAGACAGATCAAAAAAATTACAGAATCATCAAGGGCACCCGGACGCGATTTCTCATGTTTTTCCATTTTTTAAAATATTATTTTGCGGGGGGGGGGCGAAGCTAAGTCAGTGCATTTCTAGTTTGCATGAATGATATTGTTTGATCCCATAATTTTCCGCAGTCATACGCATGCCACATAAAACTGCAAAGCAAACGTAGTACCCTATATTTGTTTTGCAGTTATCCAGCCTTGAGGTTGGCCACAATCCGATAATGTTAACAATAACATAAACGGGAGGCCTACTTATTAATCGTAGCACGATTCTAGTAAGAAGATTCTGTAAAATGTAAAAGTTTACATACAAATCTGTAACATTATATCAATGCCATATAATAAAGATCATACAAATACAAAACAATCAACAAATATCGTTTTCGCGCAAGGTTAATATAGTAGAAGAGGTTGCCTATTCCCGTGAAGTGGGCGTGAGTAACTTTTGATTGGCCGGCCGGTTCGTGACGACATAGCCAGACTCGATTACGCGCGGCAGTAGGCACACAAACTCACAAACGATGGATAAATAGGTGATGAACCGAGGAATGATTTTGTATAGGCCTACATACTTTTATCTATAAATATTTAGGCTTCATTATTTAAAGTTTCATATGTAAAGATCAAGGTGCATGTTGCTATAAAACAATAGCTGAAGATAATATCCTTCATTATAGACCAATGCGTATTGCAGGTTATGTATTTCCCTATCAGGTATGTTGACGCTGCATCCATGATCCAGCTACAGTACACATTTTCACAAAATTCAATTATACAATTAAATTAGTTGGTTTCAGTTAGGTTCAGATCACAACAGTGGTTATCAGCTGATGAGCATGGATCCTATGATTGGTGAATTTAAACAATATGGTTATGCAGTGGATCAGCATTAGCTTACCGGTACATACATTTTATTCACTTTAATATGGAGCTTGAAAAACAACCACAAGTGAGTTTAATCTAGGTGTGTAGGGCCATTGAATTCATAATAACTCAATGGTAGTGCGCTAAATGTGCTTACCTTGGAATTCGATCGACATTAATGTAGGCCTACGGTACAATGTTTATTCAGGAGATGAAAGAAAACAGTAACATGGTACATAGGACATAGGATTTGTAATCATCATTTTATACTAGGCCACTGTTACAACTGTAAATAAGTAGGTCGACACCCTCTTATACATGGTACTTTTATTCGCTTCTCAGTTTTTGCGACCCACAGTAGGCCTACACATCTGTTTAGAATATAATACTTTGAAGTCTGTGATTAAATTGAACTTATTACATATTAATTATAGGATTGCTTGTAAAATGGTAACAACTAGTCAAACGCGAAGTATGCGTTGTAAGATGAGCGAGATATCCGAATAAGGTATAAAAGTCCTTGAAGTAGTTGTACTCTTGCTACTTTATCGACTCTGGTATTCTACACACCTTGATATCTGAATAAGCTATAAAAGTCGTTAAAGTAGTTCTAGTCTTGCCACTTCATTGACTCTGGTATTCTACACACCTTGACGGATATAAAAAATACTTCATTGTTGGTCAACTCTTGAATCTAGAAAGCAGTGAATCTCGACAACTTAATTCTGTCACAATTTGTATGATATATTTTATGAATATTATCAGTCATTTTATTTTTTTTCTTCAAAACGACTGATCAGAATTGCTTAAAAAATCGTAATAATGTGTAAAATCCATGTATACACAATTAGAGAGAATTTCATTCCATTTGGAGAGATTTTATTTTTCAACATTTTCCGCCCAGCCAAATCTTATGGGGTTTTTAGAAACTTTGAGATGATGATTCTCAAAATAGGTCCGACCGATTCATCCCAAAAACTATACAGTTTTAAGTTGGATGAGTTTGGGTGTACAAAAAAAGTTTCATGTTGATCAGTCAACCCTTGCGACCTGTGGAATACTTACAAAAAAAAAAACACACACAGACAAAGCCCTATAAGAGTGGGACGGAGACTTCGCTACGCTCATCAATTATAAGTAAAATACAACTGGTATGCCGTGTGCTGCAGCGACATACGTACAAACATAGATGCATAAGCTTCAACATAATACAATCACACATTTTTTATGCGTGAAAAGGTATAGCACGCTAGGTTGCAGTCTTAACTCATAAATTCAAGTTTGTCTTAGGTTTATTACAATGACAAACTATATAAAGCTAGATTATTTACAAAAAAAGACTATTGGTAGGTAACTCTCTGTAACAATTTTCTTTAGTTTTTTGATTTTTGTATCAGACTTGCCTATCGATTATAATTTTTCTTTCCCTAGACGCTTCGTTGGCAAAGAAAGTTAAGAAATGACAGTCATCTATCTGACTTTTCTTCCGTACAAGTGTTGGTTCGATTGAGCTGCCGTATAATGGCCGTTCAATCCAAGAGGGAAGATTATAAACCATTTCAGTGTGCTGACTATGAAATACGTTCAGAACTTGATACATATTGTTTGAATTGGTATTCAAACATTTTCCAAATCTAATTTAACGCATGGCAGTTTTAGCGGCAACGGTGAACCTCTGTTCATGAACATAATTAATAAATACTGTGACTACATTGACATAATAATAATAATAATCACATAATAATCACTATATTAACCTTGGGTTAGACCTAGGTTAGACTCAACCACTCAAGCTCGCTGCTACTAGAGTCTGAGTGTGACGTCACGGCACGAAGCGCTGCCGAGTTTACACGAAGTTTTTTCCTGAGATCGGCGCAACCTCTTCTACTATATTAACCTTGGTTTTCGCGTTTTCGCGTTTTCCTACCAATCTGCATCGCTGCGCTCTCATCGACAGATTCGTGTACTATTCTCAAATTCAAGGCTACCAACAACGTTATTTGTTACGTTGGCCACTTCTGTTTCATTATTCTTATTACGAACAGCCGATCAGCTGTCATGTGTTTATTCTGGTGGTCACAATAAAGATACAGGTAGGCCTAGGCGTTCAATTTTTATAATGTAATAATATGGCAAATTTTTCCAACTTTTTCAAGTATTCAGTCAATTATGTATATTAATAATCAATAGTGCTTTCTACGGATTGATCATCCAGAGCTCCATCAATCGAAGTTGTCAAGACATTTCGCCAGACTGTTTTTGTAAATTTTGTGACGTCATGAGGAGCGTAGACCTTTGCTCTATCAAGGTCTGTACGATTGGTAAATAGTAATGTTTATAACTTTTGGCAAACTTTCATTTCAGTGAAGCTAATATACTTGTCAAGCGTACACGTTCCAGGCTAGAAGTATTAGTGCAACTGTTCGCAGTTTGTTCTAGAGCTAGAGAGTCTCGTATTTGGGCATCCAATAACCTAACATTTTTTACCTCTAGTGGCCAAATGCTCAGTCTAAAGGCCTGTGTGAATCCATATTGTTAGTATATTGCTTCTAGTTATATGACTGTTATAAATCAGAAGCTGTTCATGTAGCCCATATCCTCCATGTAGACAGACTATAGACTAGGCCTAGTTGTGGGCCCTAGAATAGGCTATGCCTAGGCCTTGCTAGGTCATGCAAAAATTGTGGTCAACTTTGTTGTGCAGTAGGCCTAAGCCCCATGCCTATTGAGGCATTGAATTTGTAGTGGTTGATTGGGGCATTGATTGAGGTAAGCCTGTGAAGTGTTTCAGGACCCAAAAGTCAAGTCCAGCACAGTGGAATTCATTGAACGCAGTAGACTGATTGGGAATGCGTTGGATCATATGGAAATGTGTTAGCCTACGAAGTAAACGAAAATATGATGTCGTTTGACATAGAAAAAACTTTAGGTGCTTTGTATGCTGGATTGACATCGTGCAGATCTGAAGGCCGATCCAGTATTCATCCTACTTTCATTTTCATTGAATCTTATTTTTAAAGAATCTTGCTTGTTATGATGGTAGAAAATAATACTGGAAACCTGAATTCCACAGTATTTACAAAGGAAATTGAGTCACCTCACCTCAAAATGCATGACAAACAGCATTGTGCAATACCATTAGAGTAACAGTAAAAGTCCTAGGGTTCTTTTCTCACAATTTGGTACTAGTTAGTTTGTTCATCTAGCTTCACTGAAACTATGTTGGTGTCCTTTACTTCAAAACTATAATGTGAATCAACGTAAGCCTAAGCTCACTACAAATGGCAAAATATATTACTTGTAGATAGCGTACTTAGATGTTGGGTAGGTATACATTTTACTTATTCATAACATAGGCCTACTGCATTATCTAGGCCCAATCAAAAGTAACTATGTACATTAATGTAGAATTTCTTCAAATGTGTTTCAGAATTTATATTAAAATCATCAGCTACTTGGAAATATTAAGAGTCAAATATGGGGAGCGTCCGTTGCGGTTTGGTTTCCGCAGGGAAATTTGTCGTTACTCGAAGTTCAAATCTTCATCATGGTGAGTTGATTTTTTCAATGTACTGGTAGGCCTATCAATATCATTATTCTGAACTTATAAAAATGTAGATGTTTTGAAACTGGTTCAATGTTGACTTTGTTGCCATAGGCCTACTTGTGTTACTCTTGTATTGGGAGCATTTAAAAGTCTTCTTTTATAGGCCTATATATTCATCATTGTAACAAAAGAAAACACTTATTTACATCCTTTAGCATTGTTGCTTTTTCAACAGATATATATTGTAGGCCTACTTGTATCTAGATATAGCCTCAGAGGCTTGGCCTGTTTTATATGTAGGGGCCTGGACATCATCTTGAAAAATATGTACACATAGACCTGTAGAGTAAGCGTTATCCTTCTAATAACTGTGCTCGTCGCTAGGTGAGCGCACCGTCCCGTAGGTGTAATGTGAAACTTGTACTACAAAAAATTCATCACCCTAGACAACTATGAACTAGGACTAAATTTGTCATTCATTTATGTGGCTCAATCGTATTAGCACTTGAATGGTCACTTTACAGTTTACAGGCCTGCAGAGCTGATCTCTTGAAGCTATATACGTTGAGTATACCTAGTTCAAGTAATTAGATTACTGTAGCTTGATCAGCTGTCAAAACTCAAAGTACACACAAAATGAAACAATTTACAAAAGTTGATATAAACATTGGTACCGTACAGTAAGTACTAAGTTCCAAGTGAACCTTAAATTTAACTATTCTGGAGAAGTTGTGTGCTTACACACAACAACCAGACATATTTGATAATTCTCTAATCTTGAGAGAAAATTGGCATTCTGTGGCAAGTCAAGCCATAGTCTTTCCACAGTTGAAACTGAGGCCGAGAATAAATTCGATTATATCCCAATGATCTATAAAACATGGAATGCTAAACTAGGCCTACCTACCAATATTTGTCTCAATCCATTCTTTTCTCCAAGTTTTTATTGAACCACATTAATTTCACTCTCATGACGCTAGCTTGTTTCCAATGACTGGCTACTCCATTTGCTGGTTTTGTAAAAAACGGTTTGTGTTGAAAAAGTCCATTACCGATATCAAAAAATGAAACTATTTTCCGAATGAACACGAAAAATGTTAGTGGTAGATGGGTAGGCTTAGGCCTATGTTATTATGATCATGCATTATAGCAAAGAAATATAAACTTGATGGACCTTAACATCTTGATAGATTGAGAAGTTGAATCGGTTTACAGTTTACTCATGAGTCATCATACCGGCACATGCAGCGCAGTAATTAACGCGCTCGCTTCATGTGATCCGGGAGGTGAGGGGCATATTGGACCTGGTGCGATCCCTGCCACCATCCATCTTTACAGGTTTTTTTGTGGTTTCCCTCTGTAGTCTAGGCTTATGCTGGGATAGTTCCTACAATATATGTCACAACCGCTTCCTTCCCACTATCCTTCCCAATACCTAAGAAACCTTCACCTAATCATCCCAATATTCATTCATCCGACGCCAATAGATCTCAGTAATCATTAGGCCTACAGTGCGACGTTAAACCCAATATAAAAAAAATGAGTCATCATCATCATTCATAATGATGATACAAATCTTATACAAGAACCAGGGCTTGTTGTTATCAATAATGGATAGTTAATTGTATTATCCAATGAATGCTGTTGGTGTAGGCCCATATTATACGGATACCAGTTTTCCATGCATATTAATTCCATCATAATAGTAGACCATGGACAAGTTCAGCTGGTTGTCTGCAAGCTAGTAGGTTGCAGTTGATGTTAAGTGAAAGAATAGAACTGGGCCAAGGGCATCATTTCAGTTTCATAGCCTCAATTGTGTATCTACCATACATGGTCTATTTCAGCAATATTATACAATATAAGATTCACTTGCTGAGAGTAGGTAGGTCATGGTCACAAGTAGTGATGTAAATTTTCATGAAAATTTTCGTTCAAAATTTTCATGAAAATTTTTAAAAGCTTGAAAATTGAAAAAAAAAATGTCAAATAAGTTGTCACAAAAGAAACTGGAGATTGAATTCACTCTTAGTAAGAGTAAGACAATTTGTTGAACCATCACATGGAAGGTGCATTTGCTTACCAAGACTCTAAATGAGTAGGGCCTACATTATAAACTATTAAATATCTTTTTGAAGTTTATGAACATGCATTGGTCGGTCCTCATTGAATGTGTTGACTTCTCGGCGATCACCCGTCCAGTACTCAATTATACTGTCCTCTTTTGAAAAGTCCTTTGAAAATGACCTGATTGAAAAGTAAATGAGTAAAGATGTTGAAAATTTCCATTGAAAATTTTCAATGTTCAAATTGAATGAAATCCAATGATTTCATTTTAAAAACCACTGAAAGAAATTGATGGGGATGAATTAGATGAATTAATTTGATTCCATTAGATCTAGGACTATAGAGCTCTATCTACGATGGATACGCAACTGAGCTCAACGTGATTCTGGATCTATGAAACCAATTTCATAAGCCACAAAGATCCACCAACAGAAGCCACCAAGATCGACTACTCAGGCCATCAGCCAATTTGTAGGTGATCTAGGTTCTACACAGCGTATTTACTAATTCTTTGTAGATTATCGCTCACATAAATGAAAAAACAAGAAACATATGGTGATGAAATGATACTAGCAGATAACTGAAATGCAAATAACAATATGATTTGAACTTTACCTGTCGTGCACAACCGAAACTATTTATGCCCTGCAAATTATTACCCAATTTGACATCCATCTTGATTTTACATCGACTGCTGGCCATCAGAGCCTCGCAGAGACTGTAATCATCTTATATGGGGGATCTAGGTGTGGCGTCAATGGCGTATGAGCGCCATGGGCCATATGGCCTAGATGGCGTCGAAAAGTTTCTTAGCACCTGAAATGATCGTCAGCTGGAAGGCTATGGGAGCCATCGTATCAAGTTGCGTATCCATCGTAGATAGCTATAGTCCTAGATTAGATTCACAGACAATTTTCAATGAATTGGAAATTTTCATTGAAAATTTCAATGGATTTGCATTGAAAATTTTCAATGAATAGAAAATTTCCAACGTCCCATCACTACTCACAAGTAGTGTATCCAGTTTTGAGGATTTTCATTTCACTCAAAAAAAGTCAGGACTGTTAGCCTATATTAATGTCAGGGAATTGAAATCTTACTCAAATACAAAAATAATGCATCTTTGTAGAATCTGAACACTACCCATTTTTTAAAATATAGATAACTCAAACCCAAATTATTTTATATTCAAAATCTAAACCCAAACAATTATTTTTTCTCTTTACTCCATCAACGAAAACAAATTCACTTGGTACTTGGCTGATGAATGTGAACTTGTATCAACATTCCCACGTTTGTTTGGCAGACTGAGTCGGGAGGGAAAATGCCTTCCTGGCTCAGTCAGTCAAGTCAGGTATACGTATGTGTCATCCACTCACCTGGACCCCCAAATTACCTAGCTGTAGATGGGATCATAAAGCAAACAATCACAATGTGAAGAGTAAATATTATCGCCAGAATACATGCATGTTGCCCATTATTATTATGTAGGTGTTTATATTGATTATTATATTTCTATTAAATATATTCTACATTTAGATGAACGTAGCAAAGGCTTCCATTTCACCTACTTGCACAAATTGGTACCTGTTCTTATGTAGGCCTAGGCCTATGTTTTTCGTTTTTTTCTAATTTTACAGCATATACAGGTTGGGAAAAGTTACCAATTGACTACTCTTAACTGCATATTGGTGTTACACTAGAATAAAATGGGATTGTTTTTCAGAAAATTTGTTTTGACGGTTTTCTTGGTAAAAAATTTGGAAAGTTTGGAAAATCCCCATAAGAATAACAGGGAGGGAAAATACATGATACAGTAGAACCTCTGTTATAAGTTTCTCGTTTATACATTTATTACATTTATAAGTTTTGTTTTTTGATCCCACCCATATGCTCCACATGTTGAATAGTTTCATTTATAAGTTCTTCACGTTTATACATTTTTTTAGTCTGGTCCCCTGAAAAACGTATAAAAGAGGTTCCACTGTATACAAAAATTCTTTAATAGCTCTCAAATTTCCCTTCAATATAAAAACATTACTATTGTATGTTTTATAGTAGCATTACTATTACTACACGTTTTCAGTAATTTTTACAACTAGAAAAACACGTTATGTGTTTCCGCATTGAGAGATGAGCTAGAACATATCAACTTATTATCTTTGGTTGGTTATATACGTATATCCACCTCGAGATCCAAACAATTACGTCACTACCCTCCTGTTTTATTCTTACTCATTCTAATCAATTTCTTTAATAATAAAGAAGGCCTTGTTCTAATCTTTTCTAATTGTATTTTGACACTTGTTGCTTGGATATGATTGGTATCTTAATAGCTTTTAATGATTGGATGAGCGTAGCGAAGGCTCAATTTCACTGTACTTGAAAAATCAAATGTGTTTTTTTTTTTTTTTCGCGCTCTACAGGTCAAACAGAAATTCAGATCATGATGAAACTTGGCACACACATGAACCCCTATCTGACTTGATGCTGTATAGTTTTGAGGCAAAATCGGTTCAACAATTCTTGAGATAAATCATTTTGAAGATTTCAAAAAACCCATATGAATAAGCCAGGCGGAAAAAATGACAAAGTGAATGTTCTCCGAAATTTTTCAAATTTTCACAGAACTCGAACAACATAATAATACACATTATTCCGAACTTTCACTAAAATCGGATCAGCCGTTTTGATGTGAACAAATATATAATGTAATTTTTGATATATATATATATATATAAATATATTATATATATATATATATATATATATATATATATTATATATATATTATATATATATATATATATATATATATATATATATAGATATATATATAATATATTATATATATATATATATATATATATATATATATATATATATATATATATATATATATATATATATATATATATATATATATATATATACTATATATATATATATATATATATATATATATATATATATATATATATATATATATATATATATATATATATATATATATATATATATATATATATATATATATATATATATATATATATATATATATATATATATATATATATATATATATATATATATATATATATATATATATATATATATATATATATATATATATATATATATATATATATATATATATATATATATATATATATATATATATATATATATATATATATATATATATATATATATATATATATATATATATATATATATATATATATATATATATATATATATATATATATATATATATATATATATATATATATATATATATATATATATATATATATATATATATATATATATATATATATATATATATATATATATATATATATATATATATATATATATATATATATATATATATATATATATATATATATATATATATATATATATATATATATATATATATATATATATATATATATATATATATATATATATATATATATATATATATATATATATATATATATATATATATATATATATATATATATATATATATATATATATATATATATATATATATATATATATATATATATATATATATATATATATATATATATATATATATATATATATATATATATATATATATATATATATATATATATATATATATATATATATATATATATATATATATATATATATATATATATATATATATATATATATATATATATATATATATATATATATATATATATATATATATATATATATATATATATATATATATATATATATATATATATATATATATATATATATATATATATATATATATATATATATATATATATATATATATATATATATATATATATATATATATATATATATATATATATATATATATATATATATATATATATATATATATATATATATATATATATATATATATATATATATATATATATATATATATACATATATATAAATATATATATATAATAACCAATCCAAAGATGAGTCGATATGTTCCAGCTCATCCATCAACGCGGCAACACATAACGCGTTTGCCTAGTGTATAAACATTACATCATATATTTTGTTACATCAAAACTGCTGATCCGATTTGAGTGAAAGTTCGAAATAATGTGTATCATTATTATATTGAAATTCCGTGAGAATTTGAATTCTTTCGAAGGAAATATTTTTTACAAATTTTCTCCTCTGGGTTATTCTTATGGGATTTTGGAAAACTTTGAAAGGAGTTTTCTCAGAAGTGATGCAACCGATTGCGCCTCAAAACTATGCAGTATCGAATTCGATGAGGACACTTCTTTTTTCCAAGTTTCAATTGATTTTTCATTTTCGTTCAACCTGTGGAGCACGAACAATTTTCTTTCGAATTTGGTGAAATAACATTTTCACGTTGCTCATCCAATAATCGTATCAGAAGTACTGATAACGAAAATATTGCAATATTAGCATACGGTACCGGTATATTACATCGAATATTAGGCTCAAAAGAGCAATAGGTAGCACACATAGCAACAAGTAGCAGGTAAGGTTTTCAAACTGTGAAGTAATCCAAGGTCTGTACACAGAGATTGAGCTGACAGAATATATTTCACTCTACAAATTCACACACCTCTCAGCTCATCTCACAACGCATACTTTGTTCTCCTAGGATTATCACATAAGTGATGTATGATATAAACACAGTACTATACTGAGCAGACATTAATAACCAGTGCCAATTAGTTCAAGGCTGGTCATTTTTACATGGCCTGCAGGCTCTTACCACTTTCCTGACAAAAATAATTTCACCCATTTTTTTTTGTAGTTCTCAATCATACGTAGTGAGTTTCATTTGAATGTAAACCAGAATATTGCACAACTTATGTCAGGAGTCCACTTTGACTTGAGCTCTCACCTCACCTACCGTAATACATAATTGATGGTACTTCTGTAGTTATGCTTAAGAATCCAATCACATAATGTATTTAAAGAATTTAGAAACTGGTTATCAGTAGGTCCTACTACTATGTGAAATTTATTTTCCTAATATATACAGCCCATTTTAAACATGGTACAGTATATTCAGTCCCAACTTACTGAGACGAATGGCCGAGTGGTCAATACACTGAATCGTCATTCAGGAGACCGGGGTTCGATTCCCGCCATGGTCAACTTCTTTGATTGTCTCTTTCATAGATGTTTCATTGTGCACAGTATTGGCAAAACAAGGATTCTTGAGTGTCATTTCTTTCTCTGCTGTCATACCAATCCTTCAAAGGACATCACAATCCTGAAACTAGATTCTGATGAAGTATAATATTTCCCTGATTTCAGGAAGAACCAGAAATCAAAATCCCAATTTCAGAAATAGTAATGAATGTCTTTGTCACGTGGAAACCATGAGTCATGACATAGACCTTACCGATTCTGTATAGAAATTACAAACATGAACAGAACCAAGTAACGTCTACGTCACGACTCAAAAGAAGGGTCGTATCCTGGAGGACAAATGAATTAATTATAATTTATGAGATTGAGATCATCATTTCTGGTCTTCCTGGTATCGGGGCGATAGATATTGTCATTATTTGCTTAAATCTAGTTTTCGGGGTTATGATGCCCTACAACATTGACGATTGAGAGTTTGTCTCTTGAACCAATTATATAATAATAATAATAATAATAAGGTAAGATTTCAAAATGAAAATCCAACACATAGCAAGAATCATATGGATAAACCAGCATGGAAGTTGAGATTAGAGAAGAAAATATCTCAATGGCGCAGTGACTTGACGAGGCTTTCAAACTGGAAAAATAACGATCTCTGTGTTACTAATAAGAGTAAAATGAAGAAGCTATTACAGAAATATAACATGCCCAAGAATGTACATAAAGATGATAGACGTATAGTTTTCATTATTGATCGTTTGAAACAGAAAGTAACTGCTAATGGGAAGAGATTGTCACGGTATAATAAAAGTGTTAAGCGAAAGGAGGATAACAACAAGTTCCAATCAAACCAAAAGAAGTTTTATGAATCACTGGAAGGTCGAAAGACAGAATCTCCAGGAAGCGTTGGCTGATTATTGGAAAAGCATATGGTCAATACCGATAGATCATAAATTTGATGCTGAGTGGATACATCAGGAAAGGCTGCGCACTTCTAATGCACAGACAATGGAGAAAGTCACTGTAACAACAGTTGAAGTTCAGAACGTAGTAAGAAGAATGAATAATTGGAAGTCACCGGGTATTGACAATATTCACACATACTGGTGGAAATATCTTCGTTCTTTGCATCCTTTTATCGCCACACTGATGTCAAAGGCGATTGATAATCCGTCTACTCTTCCTGATTTTCTTCTCAAAGGTGTGACATATCTGAAACCCAAATCTGACAAAACAGAAGAATCTAAGTGTTATCGTCCGATTACTTGCCTCTGTACGCTTTATAAAATACTTACATCCATCATCGCGGAGAAAATCTCATCTCATTTAATGACAAATAATATGTGGGCAGAGGAACAGAAAGGTTGTAGAAGGTCTTCACAAGGAAGCAAGGAACAACTAATAATTGATACCACCATTACTGAGCATGCGAAGAAGAGACAAAGACATATTTCATTAGCATGGATAGATTATGAAAAGGCGTACGATTCCGTGCCTCATTCCTGGTTGTTGGAGGTGATGAAGATTTACAAGATAGATGGCACATTGATAGAATTGCTCGAATTTTGCATGAGTAAGTGGATGACTAATTTACATTTAACCATGGCAGATGTTAGGATATCATTGGAGAATATTGATATCAAAAGGGGAATATTTCAGAGAGACACTCTGAGTCTGTTATGGTTTTGTCTTGCCATTAACCCACTTAGCACGTTACTCAATCAAAATGGTTGTGGGTATAAGATAAATAAGAATATCCGTCTATCTCACTTATTATATATGGATGATATTAAGTTATATGCAAAGAATGAGAGTGAGATGACTTCATTGATAGAAACAACAGCAATTTTCAGTAATGATATAAGAATGAAGTTTGGTCTGAGTAAATGTGCGGTCCTACACGTAAAAAGTGGAAAAATTGAAAAAAAATTCAACTTGCAACTTCATCTTGACCCTGCTGAGAGTGTCATACCCGGCTTAGAAGAGGACTCGACTTATAAATATCTTGGTATAAAGCAATCGTTTTTAAATAAAACATCTGCGGTCAAGAAGGATATGTTGACGACATTTAATAACAGACTGAAGAAGATGTTAAATTCAGGTCTCGCTGGAAAAAACAAAATTATGGCTATAAATGGATGGTGTATTCCTATTATATTATACACTTTTGGTGTTCTGCATTGGACCAGAACTGATATCGAAAACCTTGATCGCCAGATCAGAGTAAAACTGACTCAGTATAGATGTCACCATCCGAAGTTGGCAATGGAAAGGCTGTACCTTCCAAGAGTAGAAGGTGGAAGAGGGTTGATAAATCTTCAGCAGTTACATGGAAAACAGATTATGTCATTAGGAAATTATTTCTATAAGAAACAACAAGAATCCCCACTTCATGATGCCATCGTCAAGTTAGACCTGAATCTTTCGCCTCTAGATTTGTATAACACCGAATGTGTGACTGAGCAAATAGAGGAGAAAGATTTTATTTCAACATGGAGGGCGAAATCGCTACATGGAAGATTTACGAAAAATTTAGATATGGCTGATAAGTTATCTTCAATGAATTGGCTGCAAGAAGGAAGCTTGTATAGTGAAACTGAAGGTTTCATTATTGCTATACAAGACGAAGTTATATCAACAAAAAATCATCAAAAATACATTCAGAAATTGACCATTGATAATGACTCATGCAGATTATGTCATACGAAGCCAGAGACTATTCAACATATTACTTCGGGCTGTTCGAGTATTGTCAATACTGAATATCTTCACAGACACAATCTATCTTGTAAGATTTTACATCAGCATCTTGCCCAAGCTCACGATCTTCTTACATCTCAGTCTAGGTATTATGACTATCAACCAGAGCCTGTTCTTGAGAACGAACGAATTAAACTTTTCTACGATATTTCTGTCATAACTGATTTAATCATTCCTCATAACCGTCCTGATTTAATAATTGTTTACAAAGACACTAGAATTGCTCATCTCATAGATATGACACACCCAAACGATCATAACATCAATCAAGCTTTTGTAACCAAGAAAACCAAGTATCAGGAACTGGCCACTGAAATCACAACAATGTGGAAATTAAAGCAAGTCCTCATCTTCCCCGTCGTGGTGACAGTCAATGGGCTGGTACATAAGGAACAGGCGGAATGCATGAAGAAAATGAACATACCCTTTAGTACAATTCACAAAATTCAACGTTCAGTTTTATTAGAGACATCTAGAATAGTTCGGAAAGTGTTAAGTGTATCGCAATGATTAATTATGAATGCTACGTATGTAATTTATTTACCCGTAGTGTGATAAATGTTTCCATATAATTGTATAATGAGAATGAAATAAATGAATATAATAATAATAATAATAATTTCATCTCCACATTTGTGTTTACAAAATTATTACCCCTATGACAAGGGTGTTTGGAAAATCATATGGAAATTATATACCGGTATCTGATACATACCCTATGTGGAAAAAAATGAAATGAAAATAACTTATAACATACACTATACTTCAACAACAATATAAGAAACCAATATTAAAAATGATAGCACTTGTAATTGAAAAAAAAAATTGATCACAATAATTGATTCCAAAAACCAAATACCTCATCCCTCGAGACTAAAATTATATTGAATATTATATAATTCCATGCATGATAGGCAATGATACATTAAATGTAATTAATCTAGAAGAGGACATTCATGAATGAAGAAGAAAAACCAAATTGAATTGTAACTGTAATTCATTGTGAATTGTAATTTAAATGATGAAATTAGTTATTTTGATCGCCTTATAGATTCATTTATGATTCTGATTATGTTTGTACCATGATTATGATTGGCGTGTTTCTATTCAGGCGTGTTGGGTGGTAAAAGCGTGTTGTGGAGAGGCGTCGTCACCACGTCATCTCGCCTCCGAGCGGAAGCCGCGACAACGTCCAGCGGCGGCAGGAAAACACCAACCAATGGGGTGCACAGTAGCAAAGGAGCGTCGACAACAGGGGGAGGAGCCAAAGACGGCGGCAGTCAGTTGTCGTGCCCGAAATGTGGCGATCCTTGCACTCATGTAGAGACATTTGTGTGTAAGTATTTTATTTGAATACAGTATATTAAATTCAGGTTTCCCTGATCGATGTCGGAAAGTCACATGGATTGATCACATTTTTTATTATGATTAATAGATGATTGATGGATTTTACGGCTGAATAATAATCGAATGATGATCTATAATTCGGGTACCCTAATCATTGAGTGCCGGTATAAATGCCTTTGACAATTGACAAAAATAACAAAAATTATATCTACGTTTATAGAGTAAATGCTATTCACAACGTGTGTCCGAATAATTATATGAAAATGAACTAAAAATATGGTATCACCTACGTGTGTGTTCCCTCAAACACAAACCCTCAAACATTCGTTTCAAAAACACAATGCAAATTTATGAACAGAATTTCAAAACATTCTAAATTAATCAAATCGATGATGATGAACGTTTTTTGATTGACTTGCATCAATTACTGGCTAATTGAATGTTTGATAATTGATCAATTAATCAATAATCAGCAGAACCCCAATTTCTTTTCAGGTGAAATAATAATAGATGTGGGCACACTGTACACTAGAAAGTTATTTACGTATCCTATGGATAACTATCTTTACCCATATTTTACTATCAATCTAATTGAATCGAATGTTTTGTCAATTGTATCTCTTTACATTTTCAGCATCCACAAGATTTGTGAAATGTGAGAAATGCCACCACTTCTTCGTCGTACTATCAGATATGGACACGAAGAAGAATAATAAAGAAAACCGAGAAGACAAGAATGGATTCTTTAGAAAACCACCGCCACCTCCCAAAAAAGTAATTAAATCATTTTAGAATCGCAGTCAAATAGCTGCACTTGGTTATGCATTCCTGAATGGCTAATTTTGCCTCGCAAAGGCAGTTTTGCTAGTCAGCAAGTAACCTTCCGAGTGAAACTTACTTGATTTGGCAGTTCCTTGATTGTTCAATTATATATCAACCACTGATAATATTGTTATACAGTTGAACCCACATATAACGAACTCGGTTTTAACGAAATTTCGGTTTTTACGAATTAATTACCATCCCCCTTCAAATCTCCTATCCTCACAATGTTAAATAAAGACCTATAACGAAGTGATTTATATTTCAAAATTCGGTTATTACGAATTTTTTGTCACTTTTCAGCATATTTTGCTCATTATTTTCAGCTATTTCCAACAAAATGTTCGAAAATCGGAGCATTTTGCGTGAATTTATTTTCAGGTTACATTTATTTTGAACGGACTGTACATCGTAGCAGCTGGTGACGCGTACAGCACGTGGTCATAACTCTTGCTGCACCCCCCTCCCTTCCCGGCCCAAGCACAGTGGAAAGGCCCATAAACAAACATTCGCTCAACGCGCACTAAATAATAACGTGATGGTGACATCTTCAATGACTTTGTTTATCTATTTTTTGTTTACATTCCTTCATTTCCATTCGTGATAGTGTCCTGTAACCTAGGAAATAAAACACGAGAAGTGGGGAGTTGTGGTGTCATGTGATAGCAGATGATAAGTTCTTTATGAAAGGACATTGTTGTTTTCTATTACTTTCTACAAACATACTAAGTGATGATATGATGCGATGATAATATGTCACCTAATACAGTACTATACTAGGGCCTAAGTCGTAAATGTAGGCCTATCTTTATAAATCTCTAAAATTCAAGTGCTGTTTTGAAAAAAAGCAATAAATCGCTATAACGAAATTCTGTTTTTACGAACAGATTTTCATTCCCCTTGAAATTCGTTATATGCGGGTCCGACTGTATATAAATGTATTTAAATAATTGTATTATTAATATCATATGATGACACATTATATGTATACTTGGGCCTATACTGTATTGGTTTAATTTCAATAATTCAAAATATCCATTCATATGTTTTTAATAGTTGATGTGAAGAAAGCAGTGCTGATCTGACTTGATGAAGTAAAACAAAGATTGAATCCTGTATGTTCAACAGTAATATATTGTCATTAATTTTAGTTTCATATTATAGCCAAACTTGACAGTTTGTAGCCCTACCATCTATAGATTATATTTTTTTTAAATATAGCACCTGCCTCCCAGTAGAAAATCAATTGTATTGGATATTAGTTTGATAACATTCTTTCTCAAAATATCACCGTACGATTTCATATCACTGATTGCGTATGACTTGATTTTTCTACAGATTTACGAGTATTTAAATAGGCACGTAATAGGACAAGATTACGCAAAGAAAGTTCTTTCCGTCGCCGTATACAACCACTACAAGAGGATATACAACAATATTCCCGTCCAGCCTCAGAACGCCAGGAACGAACCCACCGTCATGGAGCAAGGCCCTCACCACTCGTTCACGCACAGAGGTAGGAAATTATGTCATTGTCATTAGCGAAAAACTCAACTTGTCAAGGTCATTCAGAGACCTACTGATTTCCACTTGGATCAAACTTGGAACTATCCTTTTTCATTGAAACCAAAAAGCCTAGAACTCTAAAATGCTAAATGACATTTAGGACCCTCACCTAATAAACCACCTAAAATGTTGTCCTAGGGCTAGCTGGCTCCAAGAGGCTAGGACTTTGATTGGTTAATGTTCACTACAAATGCTAACAACAATGACAATTTATATTATGAAAACAAATTCACGGTCTCTTGGACTGAATAATTCCATCACATTTCGAAGACGAGCGGGTCGCCGGCTACCCTCTGAATTCGGGAGGGAGGGAGGGTTTGCGGCTGCTTTGTCCGAGCCCGAGTGGCTAAAATAAATGAAATGGCTAGAATAACTCTTCCAAGCAATGTTAACACTGCAGCTCAATGGATAGCACGGCTGACTCCCATGCCAGGGAACTCTGATCGCATCCCGCTTGTGACTTATTTTTTTTATTTTTTCAAATTGGTTCCTCCAGAGTTTATATATAAAGGATCATGGTCAATTATGTGGACAAAGTCAGATTGCGGACAGTGGTTCAGGTCAGGTAGGTCAGGTTGGTGTCCTAACCTCGAGCATACCGCCGGCAGGCGGAACGGAGCTTACATATCGAGAACTGGTGCACTCTAGCAGTGAAAATTACAACTAAACTATCCTCTCGAACGAAGCCAAACCCTCCCGAACTAATCGGAGGGTGGCCGGCGTCCGCTCGTATCTCGAAGCCCACTTCATGAGCAGGGCTAGGATTTTGTGCTAACAACAATGGAAATACACAGAGACCAGACATGTTGCCATGACTGGTAGCTCTCCTAGTAGACATTAACCAATCAAAGTCCTAGCCTCTTGTAGCTAGCTAGCACTAACACGGACTGTATTAGGTAAGGGGCCAGGACTCCAGTAGCCAAAAGTAATAATCGTATTCTTACATTTTCAATTAATGATTGCATTAATAGTCCATGGGAGTCGATTTAGCAGAATATCAGTTTTCTGGTGATAACTTTTGAACGGTATGAGATATCGACATTCTAATGCAGAGGAAACATAGATATTTTCAATAGGCTTATCTTCTGGATGGTATTTTAAGTAACAACTATATATCTCATATTGCATTATTGTCAAGCGTATACGGTTAAAAATGTGATTTTTTAACCGTATACGCTTGACAATTATACAATATGAGATGATTAGTTGCCTATTACTCATACCATTTTGAAGGTATTGAAAATATCTGTTTCATCTTCATTAGAATTTCGATATCTCATACTGTTCAAAAGTTATCACCAGAAAACTGATATTCTGCTAAATCGACTCCCATGGACTCTTATGGTAATGTGGATTGGACCGTCATTTTTGTTTCTTTTTGTTTGTGATTGTATTTCTATTGTTTTTTCCACTAATAATAGCGAAAATATTATTATAGTGAGAGTTACAATTTTAAGTGCCTCTTAAAACGAATCTCTTTTATATTTGTAGATCTCCTTCACATAACAGGTATTGGGCACGGCTCGGCCCTGGGCGTAGGTTTTCAGCCCCCTCCGCAGCCCGTGGAGCCCGACAACAAGCGCAGCTCCGGACCGAACAGCCAGGGCTCCGACATCCTGGACTCCAGCAGCCACGAGCTGAGGCTGGAGAAGAGCAACATACTGCTGCTAGGTGAGTTCCAGTACGCAGGCAAACTACAGTGAAATCTCGATCTATCGTTCCTGGATCGATCGTTTTCCCGCATCTATCGTTTGTTATTTTCGTTACCTCGCCACTTAAAACCTCGAACGATCGTTTTGAAACGGAGAAAAATTGATAACAAGAATAACAAGATAGAAGACTTATCAATCACCATAGCACGCTTCCAGGCGAGCATTGTTGATTGATGATAGACTGATGACAAACGTATAACATTGATGAATGATGACCGTCCGTGCATCAAATCTGACGACGATTGGGGGTTCGCCCTATACTTCAACATTGGACGACCGGCAGTGTGTATAGCGTTTATGTTATAGCTGTAGCACAAACTAAAAACATCTTCCCAGCCAAAAAGTAGCGCAAAAATGACTTTTTTTCTCACTTACCTTTATAAGATGCGTGTGACTTTTTGATGACTTCAAAATGGGGTATGCGTGTAAATATGGTACTTATGGTGTTTTCTTATTTTATATTCAGCAGTGATCAGGGGTTACTCTATCATTTATCAGTCACGACATTGAGTAAATAAAGAATAAATTGTAAATAAAGATGGGAAAGATGACACTTCAGCATTTTTAATGACTTGAAGACAAACTTATAAGTGATTATAGAGTATTATAGTGATTGTTAAGTAGAGAATTATAGGAATAATGTTCAAATTAATGTTTTTTAACCTTTTTTTATGATTTCCCGCTTTGATCGTTTTTTCCTCCAGTCCCTTCAAAAACGATGGATCGAGGTTTCACTGTAGTAACATGCTAGGCGTGTAGTGAGGGTTGCGTTAGTTTGTCGGTCTGTTACGGATGCTCAACTCACTATCCCACCAATTTTGGAAATATGTACAGTATAGGTAGGCCCTACCCTCGTTGATCAGGAATGCAAGGGACACCAAAATAATAATTTTGATTTTAAAAAATTCGGATTAACCAAAAAACTCATTTTACACAAAAATTATCACACTACCCGGTTAGAATTTAGGCAATTTCGTATTGCGGGCGAGAGAAAGCGATGCCACACGTGCGAGGCAAACTCCTATTGTGTGTATCGTGTGATGGTGTATACTAGAGATAACTTCGGTTAACCGAAAACCGGTTCTGAATCGGTTCCAGGTTCAATCGGTTCTGAAATAGAGAATTGATTCCTTCTGAGATGATTTGTTTTCAATTATTCATCATGTTGATTGAGTTATATGTACAATTGATGGATGTTTTTCAAGTGTGTTATCACAATATAAATTGTATGGATATAATATAACCGTTGGGCGTGGGTTCGAATCCCGCATAAGTCATGGCTTTTTGTAAATGTCCTCTCACTAGTCATCACTTCATACATTCATAATCACCAGCTCATTCGTACCCACGTATAACCTAGCTGTTGATGGGGTCGTTAAGCAAATAATAATCAATCAATCGATATAATGTACTAGTTCACGCGTGCATTATTTATTTATCTTTTCTCCTCCATGCGTAGTAAAACCCAAAATGTGTACTACAGTAGAACGTCGTTTATACGACTTTCAGGGGACTGAGAAAAAAAATCCTATAAATGGATAAACGTATAAATGATTTATTAATGAATCGGGTACCGCTCTTGTGGACCACAGTATTGTGAACCCCGATATTCTGTACCCCAAGAAAAGGATAAAGTGGACCCCAGTATTGTGGCCCACACGTTTAAACCAGAAAATTGTACAAATACTTTGGTTTTGTGGTCCCCAATATAGTGGGCCACAAAACTAGAACATGGGGGTCCAGAATATCTTTTCCAAACGACCGAAGTGGTATTGTGGACCCCAATAAACTGATACACAGAGATTTGTCATTGTTGACCCCAATAAACTGAACCCCGATATTGTGGGCCACAAAAGTGTATTAAATGTCGTGTGGATATAGTGGACCACAAACTAGATATACTGTACCCCAAAGCTCGTTAGACATACTGCACCCCGGTATTCTGGTCTCCGATATAGTGGGCCACAAAACTAGAACATGGGTGGTCCAGAATATCTTTTCCAAACGACCGAAGTGGTATTGTGGACCCCAATAAACTGATACACAGAGATTTGTCATTGTTGACCCCAATAAACTGAACCCCGATATTGTGGGCCACAAAAGTGTATTAAATGTCGTGTGGATATAGTGGACCACAAACTAGATATACTGTACCCCAAAGCTCGTTAGACATACTGCACCCCGGTATTCTGGTCTCCGATATAGTGGGCCACAAAACTAGAACATGGGTGGTCCAGAATATCTTTTCCAAACAACCGAAGTGGTATTGTGGACCCCAATAAACTGATACACAAAGATTTGTCATTGTTAACCCCAATAAATCTTTGTGTATCAGTTTATTGGGGTCCACAATACCACTTCGGTCGTTTGGAAAAGATATTCTGGACCACCCGTGTTCTAGTTTTGTGGCCCACTATATTGGGGACCAGAATACCGGGGTGCAGTATGTCTAACGAGCTCTGGGGTACAGTATATCTAGTTTGTGGTCCACTATATCCACACGACATTTAATACACTTTTGTGGCCCACAATATCGGGGTTCAGTTTATTGAGGTCAACAATGACAAATCTCTGTGTATCAGTTTATTGGGGTCCACAATACCACTTAGGTCGTTTGGAAAAGATATTCTGGACCCCCATGTTGTAGTTTTGTGGCCCACTATATTGGGGACCAGAATACCGGGGTGCAGTATGTCTAACGAGCTTTGGGGTACAGTATATCTAGTATGTGGTTCACTATATCCACACGACATTTAATACACTTTTGTGGCCCACAATATCGGGGTCCAGTCTACGGGCTCCCAATGAATCTGGGTTCAAACATTTACCCACTGCATAATAAATTTTTTTTTTTTGGTCTTTATTTTCTTGTGTATGATGTTTTTGGTCTGGTCTGTAAGTAAAGACGGTCACAGCTCTCCCCTCCGCCCCATCACCAACCCTCGCACCTCTACAGCATGCCATTATGTCCTTGACAACTGCTCGCAGATGACATGTGCTTTGTGAGAGACAGACGCAGACATTTACCAATGCTCATAGCAACCAATTAACACTGTCCAGACGACTCCTAGTGTGGCATTTACTTCAAATGTTTGACATGACATTGACAGAATTATATTTTTTTGTTTTTCTGTCCCTTAGAAAGGGAATATTATTGAAATGACATTTGACTTGAAACAATGAAAAGTGATCATCATTGCCTTTTTAAAATACTTCGATTTTGAAATCACTTTTCGTTGACATGAAAGAAATGCGCTCCTGCACACGCCTTGCATACCCCCTCCACCCCCTACCCCCCTCCCACACATTATCAGCTGTCACTGGCTGGGCAAATGTGCCAGTGTGATTGCAACATTCTTGGCAGTGTGCTTCCAAACCTTGAGGTTGGAGGTCCTGTTGCTCTAAAGAGTGATGATTGGTTTAGAAAAATGATGTGTCTCTTCATGAATATAAGTGATTTAGGACTAGACAATATCTATAAATATTTTTTGGGGTGGGAAAAACCCGGGTAGGAGTGAAGAAGTCATGATAAGGTGGTATTTTTACTAGGAAAAACAGGTGTGCTTACGCATGTGTTGTTCACGTTTTGGGGTTTTTACGACTTTATGATGAACACCTGACTGGAATTATTGAAAATGTTGGAAGGAGACAAGAAATTCAGTTGTATATACAAAAAGCCGTGAATAAATGAGTCGTATAATAGAAGAAATATAACATGTAGTCTTATGGAGAATGGTTGGGACCACCTGGAAAAGTCGTATAAATGTAAAAATCGTATAAATGAGAATCGTATAACTGACGTTCTACTGTACCACTCTTTTGTTTCGTCAGAGGAGATGTTGATGGGCTGAAAGATAACCGCATGATATGATGACGCCTAAAAATAAGGAATAAAGTCGCGCCAATGTGAGAGAGCGACTAGATGAAAGTTTTCTCTCATTTTCAACCAAAAAATGTCGGAGAATCGGTTCTAAATCGGTTCTGTAACTCGGTTAACCGGTTCTGATTTTTTGGAACCGAAGTCATCCCTAGTGTATACTCGGCTAACCACCAACGCACGATCGTTATACAGCCCGCTTCCATTGGCGCTCGGCCGTCCCGAGTGTTATTGACGAGTGGGTGTTCCGAGCTCACCATAAATCTTGTACTCGTCGTATTTAGTCAAGGTCAGAGGCTCAGAGCGCATTCAGATGACATACTCGAAGCAGCGAACAGCTGAGCTGCCTTCCGCTTATTGTTACGCGTCAAATAAAAAGTAGGAAATGTGGAAAATAATAATCAATTCAAGGAATTCACTCAAACTATTTCGAATTATCCAATCCGAAATCAGTGATAAAGCAATTGAAGGTTCGAAATATTAGTTTGAATTACGAATTGGCTGAAATTCGGATTAACCATATTATGTAACATTGAAATGCCTGTACCTTCAGCTGAGGACCGGCTTCAAGTTCGAAATATGTCAAATTTCGGATTAATCGAGTTTGGATTAACGAGGGTTTACTGTACCAATTCAGCATTCAAAGCTCTGAACCTACCAATCATGATCTAGTAGTGATACAAGGCACTAACTTTGTTTCCAAAATTACGTTTACGACGGCTCAGCTGTAGCAACAGTCACATGAAATGCCAATATTTGACAATCGCAGAAGGAATGACACATATTTCCATATTGTACACTATAAGTAGAGCAGCGATCGGTAGAATCAAGGACAGTGCTCTTGAAATAGAACAAGACTGACAGCTGAGTGAAACCACCAGGTATGATCGATGCATCTTGGCGTGACCTATTGAAGGGTGCACTGTCCACGTGAACACAATGTGATGCAGTTGAGGAATCAGTCTTTAATATTTACTAGGAAAACGCCATATATGCATTGTTAGACGAGCGGATAGTAATAGTATGTCGACTTTTTTGCCAAAATTTTGCCTACTTTCGCCAATTGGGTGACATTTAAGTTAAAAATGGGTGAAAACGGCTTAGAGTGGTACCAATTTAGCATATTTTATGTTTTTTATTCAAAATGGCTGACCCGATCAAGCTGGAAGTTTCCAGAAATGTGTATCAGAATGTAATTCAACTACAGGCAAAATTTCATTTTTGGGGAAAATAAAAATATTTCCTTTTTTCCGCTGTGTTATTCTAATGGATATTTTTGAAATTTCTAAAATACATACAAATAAAAGTTACCACCCGATAATGCCACAAAACTATACAGATCTAAGTTAGATAAGGAACCATGATCAAAAAAAATTTGAAGTTGATAGCTGTAGCCGTTTGACCTGTGGAGAACCAACAAAAAACATTAAAAAAACCAAAAAATAAATACATAAATAAAAACATAAGAACAAAACCAATTTTTTCAGTATGTCCAATTAAATCCTCGCTAAAGCTCGTCTAACAAAAGATAAATCGATTGGGTTTATATACTAGGAGGTTATATGTTTGCGTAACCTAATACGTAATATAATCATGAAGTTCATAACATAATGAAAATACTAATGTGAGATTAATTAAAATACATATCAGTTTCCTTCTTTTTGCTGGAAATTCCCATTTATAGTTCTTCTGTGCACCACCTAGGTACGCTAATAGGGCCTATATATTAGAGATAACTTTGGTTAACCAAAAACCGGTTCTGATTCGGTTCCAGGTTCAATCGGTTCTGAATTAGAGAATCGATTCCTTAACTGTGATAATTTTTTCAATCATTCATCATTCATGTTGATCGAGTTATTAATTATAATTGATGAATGTTTCAAGTCTGTTGTCGCAATATAAATTGTACAAATATAATATAGTAGTTCATGCGTGCATTATTTATTTGTCTTTTCTCCTCCATGCGTAGTAAAACCCAAAATGTGTCCTACCACTAGCTGCTTTGTTTCGTCAGAAGAGATTGATGAGCTGAAAGATAACTGAATGTTATGATGACGCCTAAAAAACGAGAAATAGACTCGCGCCAATGTACGAGAGCGTCTAGATGAAAGTTTTCTCTCACTTTCGACCAAAAAATGTCGGAGAATCGGTTCTAAATCGGTTCTGTAAATTGATTATCCGGTTCTGATTTTTCGGAACCGAAGTTATCCCTACCATATATATCAATATTTGGACCCGGAAGCCTCTCATTTATTTTGATATTATGATCCAGCATGTCAGAACTAATTGTCTGACAAAAAGAATCATACTTTTTCATTCCTATGAAAACGGCATTACGACGGAAAGATATCCTACGCCTCTCTCGTAATCAACGTTGAATAACTGTATTTGTTTTAGTGATAACATCGATTAATCGAGAATCGATTCTTATGTAAAACAATTCTCAAATCAAAAAATTGTTTTTCCCCCCCAAAAAAATCAATTTTGGGGGGGGGGGGGAGTCAGTGCTTACTTCTTTACGTTGCAATACTTGCTTATTTCGTTGTCCATATTATTTTGAAAATTGTCAAGATTTTACTATCTGGACACAAGCTATCCCTTCGGTTACGTCTGATAGCCGAACGTTGACAGCAATACCCGAATGGCACAGTACAGTTCAAAGAAGTCTCTAGCAGCTATGTTTCACGTGAAACGCCGCGGGAAGGTTGAAAAAAAAGTTCAAAATTACACAACTTTTTTGAGGATGAACTTTTTCAATTTTTTTTCAATTTTTTTTTTATAGGCCTATATTTAAAAAAAAATCGATTCTGGAGCTTAGATAATCGATTCCCGATTTTGAGAATCGATGTCATCACTAATTGGACTGTTTGCATTCCAGGTCCCACGGGCTCGGGCAAGACGCTGCTAGCGCAGACGATAGCCCACTGTCTGGACGTCCCGTTTGCGATCTGCGACTGCACGACCTTGACGCAGGCGGGGTACGTCGGGGAGGACATCGAGAGCGTCATAGCGAAGCTGCTGCAAGACGCCAACTACGTGGTCGAGCGAGCACAGATGGGTGAGTTGGAGCAGAGCCCTTGTTCAAGTTATGGCGTAGCGAGGACTGCACAGGAGAGGCTAGATACTGGGGAAGAGAGTGGCCAACTTGGACTGTTTCCTATTGGCTACTGAAATATCTCTTGTATGGATGCTATTTTTTGACCAGAATTCATATCAGATGTTTGAGAATGTGTGTTGGACTGCTTCACGATGGCTAGGAAAAAACTTCCGTTGAAGGTTCTTGCATCTTATTGACCAACTTTTTCAGGAATTTTCAATTCCTTGAATGTTATATTTTATTATTCCTGTATGTTAATTTAGTTATCTTAGTTTAGGCTGGTGGTAAGGCACATGTTGTTATGGGGCTTGCTCTATTCTTACCACCAGCGATACACCACATTTAGAACTCATATGTAGGCCCTATATACTGTAATGTATTGTTTATCAAAATGAATGATAATAACTGGTAAGTTAACGATACTTTTTGACAGAATATTTGGACAAAAAATGGCGTCCTAGCTTGTCTAGATTTGACAGGAAAAACGGAGCCGAGACAATGGGTTCGTGCTTGAATGTTGTCCCCCTCGAAGGATCCGGACACCTTGACGTGGTGTGGAGGGTTGCGTGGCTCCGTGATCTCCAGAGCTGTTGTTGCCGGTGTAATGTACCAATGTTCTACGTCATACTATCATGTATTATTCACAGACGTACATCCTATTATTGTAAACTTATTAACGCATAGACTATATTAATATTTCTGTATGTCATTGAAATGTATTATTAATGGTTTCTTTAATATGTGAGACGATCATAACATCAAATGATCATAACATCCTATTATCACTCATTTAAATCCGTTTAACTGTATAACATTATTTTGTACAATTAGATATAAAAGCTGGACGAAAGAGAGAGAAGAAGAGGGTCAGAGAGTGGTCAGAGTTGTCAGTGTTATACTCTTGTTCTAAATGTAACATCTTTATTTGTATTCTTAATAAATCAGTACAGAATTCCTTATTGTTCTTTTATACCAACGAAAACATTACACCGGGAGCAATTTATTTGAACTGAATGCCAGTGTTGGGGAAATATCTACATATTATAAATGAATTTGTTCCCAGTCAGTTATTTTCTTCCATAATTTTCATAATTTTCTTCATAAATAATTCATAATTTTCCCCATCTTTATAGGTTTTTTTTGTGGTTTCCCTCTGTAGTCTAGGCTAATGCTGGGATGGTTCCTACAATATGAGCCACAGATGCTTCCTTTCTACTTTTCTTCCAAATACCTAAGTAACCTTCATTTCATCATCCCATCATCTCATCAATCATACATTTGACGCCAATAGATCTTAGTTATCATTATAGTGCGTCGTTGAAACCCAGTACAGTATATAAAAAACATGGAAATCCCTATTCCTTCTGTCGAGGATCGAATTCAAGTTCGAATCAACCGAGCTTGAACTGACAAGGACTCACCGTAGTTTCTGGAAGAAACATTGTTCACACTGTACTATAATGCCCTGCTTCTCTACTGTATAGTCCAGTTAGCGTGTAACGATACCTTGTCTCTGATTGGCCAGGTATTGTATTCCTCGACGAGGTTGACAAGATCGGAGCCGTGCCCGGCATTCATCAGCTCCGGGACGTGGGAGGCGAGGGGGTCCAACAGGGCATGCTCAAGATGCTGGAAGGAACGATAGTCAACGTGCCGGAGAGAAATTCACCACGGAAACTTCGAGGTGAGACGTGCTACAACTCATTGTACTACAAATGCTACAACGAGCATTGCACATAAATCATAATTCTATTGTATTTTAACTAGGGGTGGGCACTAAATCGATTTAATCGATTACGCAAAATATTCAAATAATCGATATTGCTATTAGGGATGACATTGATTCTCAAAATCGGGAATCGATTCTCTATGCTCCAGAATCGATTAAAAATCGATTTTGAAAAAAAAAATTGAAAAAAAAATTGAAAAAAAAAGTTTATTCTAAAAAAAGTAGTGTAATTTGAAACTTTTTTTTTTCTACCTTCCCAAGGTGTTCACGTGAAAAATAGCTGCTAGAGACTTCTTTGAACTGTACTGTACCATTTGGGTATTTCCGTCAACGTTCGGCTGTCAGACGTAACCGAAGAGATAGCTTTTGTCCAGATAGTAATATCTCAACAATACAGAATAATAAAGACAACGAAATGAGCACTTATTACGACGTGAAGAAATACAGCACTGAACTGAAAAAAAAAGATTCTTTTTTTTGGGAAAAATCGATTTTTTGATTTGAGAATCGTTTTACATTAGAATCGATTCTTAATCGATTCTCGATTAATCGATGTTATCCCTAATTAGTAATTGCTATTAAAAAATCAATATCTTCGATCTGTACCATATTTTGAAAAATGCCGCTTTTCAAATTGCCTCAAACGCGCGCGCAGGTTAGTAGGCCTGCTGGTCAACGAGGTATTGATACTGGCCTGAAAAACGGAAGTTTGAGGCCATCAACAAAGCGATTCAACTAGTTGCTACAGATGGCGTCTACATCTAGGAGTGAGAAGAAAACGCTGTTTACGCCTCTGAATTTTGGGTTTTCAGCTGAGAATCAAGATTCAACTTCACCTCAATTCTTAAATAAGGATTTTGTGTATTGCCGCCACTGTGAACGAAAGATAACATACTGTTCTAATACATCTAACCTCAAACAACATATTACGCGATGCATTAATAGCATCAATAACGAGAACGTTCAACAACCAATGAGAAGAAAGAATTCAAATTTAAAATCATGAAATAAGCGGCAAACTACAGAAATACGAAAAACTAACTTTATCAAAACTCGATGGTTCTAATCAATTTTTTAATCGATTCGACCATGAAAAAAAATCGATTTTGATTTTTTAATTGATGCCCATCCCTAATTTTAATCAGAACAAATCAATTTGGGTCCAGTTTTACAAATACTAAGTGGATTATTAGGCGATAAGTAGTGAACCAACTTGTTGTTACCAATGGTTACCAATGATTTTTTTTTTTACCGGCACAGTAGCTGAGTGGTTCGCTCACTTGCTTCTTGTGACCCAGAAGGTGAAGGGACATATCGGACCCAGTTCGATCCCCGCCACCGTCCATCTTTACAGGGGTTTTTCGTGGTTTCCCTCTGTAGTCTAAGCTAATGCCGGGATGGTTCCTACAATATAGGCCACGACCACTTCCTTCCCACTATCCTTCCCACTACCCATAGAAACCTCCATCTCATCATCCCATCATCTCATTAATCATTCATCCAACGCCAATAGATCTTAATAATCATTACAGTGCGTCGTTAAAACCCAATATAAACAAAAAAATGATTTTTCGTACCTAAATGAACAATTAGCTTGATTAACTAAATTGTTTTCTTGTTCATGTGAATATATAATTGATGAAATAAATGTAAATTGTTTGTGGATAGGCAGAACTTACACGAGCATACAATTACAAAGATTGTGAAATACTACTCCATAGTCCACACCATCTTGATAATGAATTAACGATTACTCCAACGAGACTCGTCCGAGTGAGTTATGGTTGATAGTTTTAGTGATGAGTTGTCGGCTGGGTGTGTAGGTATTTGAGTCGAAGCTTGATTGTACAGTTTCTTGTGTTTTTACTAAACGACACATGTTCATTTCGTTCCAGGAGAAACCGTTCAAGTGGACACAACGAATATCCTGTTTGTTGCGTCTGGTGCTTACAACGGTCTGGATAGGTTAATCAGCCGCAGAAACAACGAGAAGGTAAGACGCGGTTTCTAAATGTATGATAGCGAACAGGAGCTTTGTCCTCTGTTTGTAAGCACTGCACAGGTCGCACGATTTCACTGATCAACATGAAACTTTTTCTGAATACGCGAACGTACCTAATTTACTGAATTGAATAGTTTTGGGGCCAATCGGTTTGGCCACCCTTGAGAAGAACAATCTCGAAATTTTGAAAACTTCCATGAGATGAATCCAGGCAAGAGAAATTTAGAGAAAATTCTTTTGGCCTACCATAGCCCCCTACAATTCAAACTTTACTGAAATGTGAACGCAGATGTGTGGAAACGCGTTGGTACACATTTTCATCTATATCCGACCAGCCGCTTGGAAGAAAATAATTTATCGTGATATATTTTCCCGATCAAATTGCTGGAAATGATAGTTATTTAGATCTTTGGCGCTGTGATTCACGGCTTTCTGGACTCCGTAGTTTCCAAGTCAAAGTTTGTAGAGTTATTGAGTATGTTTCATACTTGTTTCTAGCAACGTGCTTAAATTCTCAATCATATTCCTTATGAATTTCTCACGCATTACAATGCATATGCTACATTTCATTTGTACTGATGAATATCAGATCCAGCCAGTGATCGTGTTGGTGCATGTTTGCCCGCAGTACCTCGGGTTCGGAGCGCCGGTGACAGAGTCCCCTGGCCGCCGGGCCGCCTCGCTTGCAGACCAGGCCAACCAAAGCGCGGCAACGTCTGCTGAGGAGGACAACGCTGAGAAGGACGCGTTTCTGCGGCAAGTCCAGGCGAGAGATCTCATCGAGTTCGGCATGATACCCGTGAGTCCGAATCCATCCTAGTGCTTTCGTGCCGCTTTGTCGGACATCTTGGAATATCGACCAATCGGTGAAGTGTTCGGCTCGGGCGACAAAACCTGAACAAAATTCAATAATTGGCAACTTGAAATAGGCGTGGCTTCACCAGTAGGCCAGTTGGATCATATCATTTGTAGTCATTTCAAGATTCCCCGATTGGATATTTCAATTTGACTACAGCCCTGTTGATTGGACGGTATGATTTCTGACGTTAAGGGGGCGGAGACTGCGAGTTGTCAATAGCATTGACCACAATTCTATTTTTAGACACATTAGGACAAGAAATGTTCGGAAACGATCTCTTTGATTATAGTTTGTCTATAATTGTATTTTTAATTTTATTTTCATGGGGTAGTAAGATCGCCCTTGTGGTGCCCCGTCGAAACGGTCCTACCTCTCATCCAGAGCCTTGATTGGGGCTTGATTGGATTGGGGCTTTGATTGATTTTGTATCGAGTTTCGATTACCGGTAGTATCGAGTTTGTATCAAGTTTTGGAAGTATCAAGACTTTGTTGCTACTAGTAATTCAAATTTACAATATAGATGAAAAAATTTGATGTGACTCTGATACGTGACATCACCAAGTAGCTAATCGTGGTCAATGCTATTCAATCTTTGAACGCCATAGTATGCACGTGTGTGATGAAATAATTGACTGTAGGGCTAGGAGCGAGTCTCCTCAAGAGTGCATCTAAGAGACGGATGAGCGAAATTTCAGTTCTCTGTCAGTAACTTCTGAATGGTATAAGTAGAGGTGTTTGTTTTTCGCAAGCCGCGAAATCGCGAAAAGTTTTATATGTTGATGAATCATTAATATAAGCATGATTCGACCAATTCTAAACTGATTGACATAATTTTCAGCTCGCGAAAATACGCGAAATTCACTCAAATTCATTCATAACACCGAAATCAAGCTTTAACCGCGAAATGTACCACGAAATTCAACCCTTTGAATGATTTTAGTAAAATATTATGTTTTACGTTACTTAACATGCACAATTTTATCCAAAACTTCAAATGCTATTTTATGTCAACACGATGCACGTTCAAGGTTAGAACGTGGGTCCAACGTTGCCAGTTCTCTGTGTAGTATGGCTGAGGCGGCTCAACAGAGCAGTCATGCGCACGAGCATAACTAAATCTAGCAACCCTGTGCGTGCTTTATTTGCACGTAGAACAGCGATACACTGGTCCGGTGTAAGTAAATAATGATGAGGGGTGAGGCGGGGGCGGGGGTCTTTTCAGGGTCATACAGACAAGCTCATGCAGACAGTCTTGTCGAGACACCGGAGCAGTAATGTTCAGGATAATGGACGACAGGATTTCACGTATTAATTGTGACAACTCTTATTCGTAATTTTTGCTGAAATTCGAATTGAACAGACACAAAACAATAATAAATAAATCAGCCAGCTAGTGCATGTAGACAGAATAATTCATTCATTTCATTCTAGGCCCCAATATTTATATTTAATGCCCTGCTTCCTACCTTTAATCCTAGCATTCAGTTCGGTAATTTGACTCTTTCAACACTGTGAACTGTGATGAGGGTTTCCTAATGAATGGCATAATAATATATATAGTATTAATAGGACTCCTTGTTGTGTTGTAAAAATTGCTGAGAAAACACTTGACTTGAAGATAACCACATGGCTGTCCAAGTTGGCTTCTTGGGGCAAGGGGAAGTGGGAGGGAACAAACCACGTGCGAGGCGCACATGGCCGGTTCATCCAAACTGCACGCCTACACTTTACCACTGTACTATACAAATGAAAAACATTTTTTTCATAATTTGAATTTTTAAAATTCAAATGTTGATTTTTGGGGTCCTTTGGAATTCGAATTAACGAGGGTTTACTGTATATAGTTCTTTTTTTTTGTACTTAGGCCGGGTTTTACGAAACTGGATTAAGCAATAGTTAGCGGATTGACTTGTTATCACCATTGGTTACATATGTTATTTTCGTACCTTTAATTAATAGTTAGTGGATTAGTACCCTAACTAAGATTGGTAAAACCGGGCCTTAATATGTCATGCATCGACCTAAACCTATTTTTCCATTTGAAACTTCGTGAAATGGCATTCCCGCATGATATTAGGTCAAAAAACTCATAACACCGCCAAACACCGAAATGTGAAAACATGGAAACGAAAAACACTAGATCATAACACCCTTTACAAACACCTCTAGGTATAAGATACGGTCATAATTCTAGTACATCAGAAACACAGATATTTAATACTTTCAAGATGGTATGTAAAAATTATTCAACTCATATTGTATAATTTTCACAGGTATCTTTTTTTTATATATATTGGGTTTAACGACGCACTGTAATAATGACTAAGATCTATTGGCGTCGGATGAATGATTAATGAGATGATGGGATGATGAGGTGATGAGTTGAAGGTTTATATGGGTAATGAGAAGGATAGTGGGAAGGAAGCGGTCGTGGCCTATATTGTGGGAACCATCCCGGCATTAGCCTAGACTACAGAGGGAAACCACGAAAAACCCCTGTAAAGATGGACGATAGCGGGGATCGAACCGGGTCCGACATGCCCACTACCTCCCGGGTCACATGGAGCAAGTGCGTCAACCACTCAGCTACCTGTACCGGTTTCACAGGTATCGTGTACAACCAAAAAATGTTACTTGTGAAAATTATACGGTACGTATAAGTTGAATACCGTAGTTTATAGGGCTGTGCGAGCAGAGCTTTTTGGATTCGAGCGAGTTTGACTTATTTCCGAGCAAGTAAGAGCACAATTTTAGTTTGTGTGAGTGAGTTCGAGCAAGCTTGAGCAGAAATTTTATTGTGAGCAATCGAGCCCTCACAAGGCTCGAGATCGTCATAAGGTACGTTTCCATTGGCGCTCGGCCGTCCCGATTCGCTTAACAACACGGCGCGATGACGTTTCGATCTGTCCTCGACAGAGTGTGTATGTGTCCTGGAGAGGGGGAGAAACTGAGGAAGGGAGAGATACGTGCAAGGGTGTCCGGTGGTAACTACGTCTCTGCAGAATTACTCGGGAGTCGATCCAGTGACACTGACAATGTGAGATGATGATGCGCGTTGTAATCATTCAGCAAGTTTATAATAAAAACCAAAGGGAAGAATGAAGAAACGAAACTTTTTCACAAGTTTCAGACACTGTATATTCAATACCAATCTGTTGAATGACAAAAAGATGACAAGTTTATTCTTCCACTCTTACTCGCTCGCTCGAAATAGTTTGAGACCCAAAAGTATTTCAAGACTAGAAATTTCAATTTGTGAAAAAAATATTTTTGAGCGAGTTCGAGTCGAACTCAACTCAAACTCGCTCAATTGTTGAGACTCCCGCAGCCCTAATAGGTACGTACTACGTATACGGTTATACCGTCTCAATGGTGTTACAAATATTTGTGTTTCTGTTGTATCAGAATGTTGATGTCTCATACCGTTCAAAAGTTATCGCCAAGGAACTGATATTTCGGTAAATCATCTCGTCTCGTGACACGGAATAAAACAGATCACGAGTGTTTGTTTATTTCCAGGAATTTGTCGGCCGCTTCCCAGTGCTGGTTCCGTTCCACTCGTTGAACAAGGAGCTGCTAGTGCGGATCCTGACGGAGCCGAAGAACGCTACGGTGCCGCAGTACCAGATGCTGTTCGGCATGGACAAGGTGGAGCTGACGTTCTCGCCTGACGCTCTCATCTCCATCGCCCGCCTGGCCATGGAGCGCAAGACCGGCGCGAGGGGCCTCCGGGCAATCATGGTCAGTCAATTCCCGTTTCATCCTCCATCTTATTACAAAACAGGAGAACAGGAAAACAATTCAAACAGTAATAAAGTAAACCAAATATATTTAGATCAACATTGCATAAGAAAAATAAAAAGAAAAGAAGAAGCCCACGTAAGAACTAAATCTTGTGTGCAGGCATTACTATTAAATGTTGATATTTATGTTGACGAAACTATAACAAATAATGATTCGAACCTATTTCACTGTTCTTGATTTTCCAAGTGTAGATAATGAAGAAATGCAAACATACAATTATAAATACATGGAAACCAACTTGAAAAATATAATAAAACAAACATAATATTAGTTGGATAAAATAAAATAATTCATGGATCAAGACACTGAAGTCATACTCAATGAATGAGTAGTATAGACAACGTGCGTGCGAAAACATATTACAATTGAGTAGTTCTGATCATCATTCCCCTTTCATAGCAAGTCTTAGGGACCACTCAAGGGTATATGCGAGGTGATTCAGTGAAATATCTGTAGTGTGTTTTGTAATATGTATCATGTAAATAATCGCATAAAGATTACCATCAGGGAGTGATGACATCGATTCTCTAAGCTCCAGAATCGATTAAAAATCGATTTTGAAAAAAAATCCATTCTCAACAAAAGTTGAGTAATTTCAATTTTTTCAACCTTCCCGCAGCATTTTACTTGAAAAATAGCTGCTAGAGACGTCTTTGAACTGTACTGTACCATTCGGGTATTTCCGTCAACGTTCGGCTGTCGGGCGTAACTGGAGGGATAGCTTTTGTCCAGATAGTAATATCTCAACAATGCAAAATAATATAGACAACCCCGCCACCGTCCATCTTTACAGGGGTTTTTCGTGGTTTCCCTCTGTAGTCTAGGCTAATGCCGGGATGGTTCCTACAATGTAGGCCACGACCGCTTCCTTCCCACTATCCTTTCCACTACCCATAAAAACCTTCATCTCATCATCCCATCATCTCATTAATCATTCATCCGACGCCAATAGATCTTAGTAATCATTACAGTGCGTCGTTAAAACCCAATAAAAAAAAAATATAGACAACGAAATGAGCACGAATATAGCGACATGAAGAGGTACAGCACTGAACCAGAAAAAAAATTTAAAAATCGATTTTTCGATTTGAGAATTGTTTTACATTAGAATCAATTCTGAATCGATTCTCGATTGATCGATGTTATCACTACCATCAAGTGTGATGTATGACATTCAGATCGAAGTGTCTTAAGTCTTGAAAATATTAAATAGATGCATCGAACAATGATGAGCAAATTAAATTGTTCCTGTAATTAATTATTCTAGAAATGTTTCATGGACATACCCAACTGTGAGTACGATAATTAGATGAGCGTAGCGAAGTCTCCATCCCACTCTTATGGGGCTTTGTCTGTGTGTTTTTTTGTTTGTTTGTTTGTGGGCACTGCACAGGTTGCAGGGTTTGACTGGAACATGAAACTTTTTTTGTACCTGCAAACTTATCCAACTTGGAACTGTATAGTTTTTGGTATGAATCATTTGGACCGATTTTGAGAAATATCATGTCAAAATTTCTAAAAACCTCATAAGATTAGGCTGGGCAAGAAAATCTGAAAAATAAAATCTTTACAAATGGAATTTCTGTGAATGTGTATCTATACATGAATGATACACATTATCACGATTTTGTATTCAATTCGAACCAGCCGTTTTGAAGAAAATAATTAAATTAACTGATTTTATTCACCAAATATATTATAGAAATTGGTTTGCAGATTCAGGTTGCCGACATTCATTGCTTTCTAGATACAATATTTGCCCAACAATGAAGTCTTCTCTATATGCATCAAGGTGTGTAGAATACTAGCCAAACGCAGCATAAGCGTTGTAAGATGAGCGAGATATCTGAATAAGGTATAATAGTCGTTGAAGTAGTTCTACCCTTGCCACTTTATTGACTCTGGTATTCTACACACCTTGACGCATATAGAGAAAACTTCATTGTTGAGCAAATATATCTAGAAAGTAGTGAATCTCGGTAACCTAAATCTTTATTCATTTTCATAATAGGCCTATATTTGATGAATAAGAGCAGTTAATTTAATTTTTTTCTTCAAAACGGCTGGTTCGAATTGCATACAAGATCGTGATAATGTGTATCATTCATGTGTACACGTTCACAGAAAATGTTATTCTTCTCGGAGAGATTTTATTTTTCAAATTTTCTTGCCCAGCCTAATCTTATGAGGTTTTTAGAAAATTTGAGATGATATTTCTCAAAATTGGTTCGACCAATTCATTCCAAAAACTATACAGTTCTAAGTTGGATAAGTTTGCGTGTACACAAAAAGTTTCATGTCGATCAGTCAACTCCTGCGACCTGTGCAATCAATGCTCACAAAAACCAACAAACAGACAAAGCCCCATAAGAGTGGGATGGAATCTTTGCTTACGCTCATCTAACCAGAATTGATAAAGTAACAAGGGTAAAAATACTTCAACGATTTTTATACCTTATTCAGATATCTCGCTCATCTTACAACGCATATGTTGCGTTTGCCTAGTAATAAATCAATAATATCAGCTTATATGCCCACTCTTCCCTAGGCTTGTGCACAGACCTGCAGTGTAATTCCCTTTCTCAGTCATTAACTAAACAATGTTCAGCTGTCAACAATTGAAGCATTACTGTCAATTCTGAAACGGATGGACCAGTGGATAGCTCGCTGGACCGACATTTAGGGGACCGGGATTCAATTCCCGCCGTGTTTGATCATGACAGATCATCCCAAACCGTCCCTTCAAATCTATTCACATCAAAACTTGGATTTCAAATCTGAGGCTTGTTTTTAAGGATTTGAAAAAAGTCCTCATATTCAAAATCCAAGTTTATCGTCGTCACAGCACTGAGCAGTAAACGGATTTGTGTTGCACAGAGCACAATGCATAAGTGTAAACATATCTTGATATGTTATGCTGCGTTCATCTTCAGGAGTTACCGAGACGCTTGGCCGAGTGGTAACACACTGAACCGTCATTCGGGAGACCGGGGTTCGATTCCCGTCATGGTCGTACATCCTGACAGGGGTTTTTCGTGGTTTCCCTCTGTCGTTCAGGTTGATACTGGGATGGTTCCTTAACAACAGGCCACGACCGACTCCTTCCTACCATCCAAAACACCTAATAAAGTAACCTTTCATCTCATCATCCCGTCATCTCATTCATCATCCACCGACGCCAATAGATCTTGGACATCAGTATAGAGCGTCGTTAAAACCCAATATAAAATAAAATCTTCAGGAGTTCTCACATCGTTCTCGTCTTTCAGGAAACGCTGCTGTTGGACCCGATGTTTGAGATCCCCGGCTCGGATGTGATCAGTGTACATATAACGGAGGACGTGGTGAACGGCAAGTCGCCGCCGGTCTACATCCACGGCAAGCAAGTGGCGGAACAGTCCGAGCAAGACCAGGAAGACAGTTTACCGGAACAGGCGAGAGCAGAGGCTAAGTAACACTCTGCGAGGAAAGGGGGAAATCAAAGTTTTGGATACCAGCATCGTAACATATGTGACTTTTACCGTTTAAAAGAAAATTAAAGTATAGTTTCGATTGATTTGAGTTTAATTCTGGATAGCGTAAAACTTGTGTTCATTTGCCGAAATGGATGTGAAGGACTAAGGCCGAAATGATTTTTTCTCATTTCGGATCGAAATCGTAAAAATTGCATCGTTGTCTTGTTGAGTGTTACCGTGAGTGCAGTAAACATAATTGAAGTGAAGTTGAATCCATTGGTGTGTACAAATACATCAATTTTAGGGGTGTTTCGTCAGTCTTGTTCCTTGAGCTATATCTTAGTTCTTCCCTGTGAACTACGTTTAAAAATGTTCGTAGGCCTAATCACGTAATTTCGACCCAAATATTTTCTAATGTTTAATATTCACGGTCAACATAATGACGACGTTGAATAATTGTGTACCTTTTCTCATTTTGCAATATGTGTCAGTTGTATAGGACACAGTGGTATGACATTCTGGAGCTATGAGTCATGCAACAATAGCCTACGCTGGCTATTGAATTATTCTTTATAGGCTTGAAAAGGCATTCATATTTCATTATCTGTAATATACCCAAATCCATATTCATTAAAGCAGCAGAACCAATTCAGTGCCTCCAACTTCCTATGATTGTTCTACTGTACTGGTATGGCTAGGAATAACGTGCGTGAAAACATGCAGTTACGTTAGGCCTGTCATTGAAAGTACAATCGCATCTACAGTAAATGTTCTTAATACTGTAGTTGAAAGTAGGCCTCTGCCTACGCACTCGTAACTTCAACTGCACAAGAAACATATTGACATTTGGTGGTACGCTGACATTAGATGAGTAATATAATGTGTATAGTGAGTAGGAAAGTATGGTAGTTTCATTAGTTTGGTCACATTTCCAGACAACACAGCTATTTGGTAGCCTGAATAGTCTGAAAAGTGAGTAGGCTATTGAAAAAGCACAAAAATAATTGTTGAATTATTAAAAGAATTAAAATTGTGGGACTACAAAAGTTGGTGTTTAACAAAATGAGAAATCTTTCAACTATATTATTAACTCTGCGTACATTCTAGCAAGCTTGTGACAGTCATTTGTGAAAACTGTAAATATGCTTTTATGTCAAAGATTAGTCTAAGAAATTAAGTATGATGTGCATTCTTGGAATTTTCTATATTCTCGTTTTTTAGTCAACCTACTGCTTTGATACTTCCAGGATTTGACTGTGCCTATACGTAGTAGATATTGCAGAATGGTTCAATATTTCATCATACATTTACATACAGTACAAGTATTGATTGATTGGTGGTGTTTAAGGGCGCTCAACAGTACAAGTATTCAAAGATGGCTTAGATAGGTAATTGAAGGTGAGGCTTGTAAGCAGGAGTAGACTGAGTTATGGCAAATATTGTGGTAGCTGTTGGAATATACGAAGCTCTTACGCACTATCTAGCAGCAAAGCGCGCATTATGGATTTCAAGAAGGAAATTACGTACTACTAATACCCCCTTTACACGATCAACTTATTCCTCGCATTATTTAAATTTATCGCTACCAAGTAGAATCTGATGCCTTTCCTATCTCGCGTTTACACTACAATAAAAGTTGCTATTGATGTCAACGTATTGCCTCGAGTAGGATTTTACTCCTACTACCGTACTTCCAAGGGAATATTGCTAGTAGCCAACCAATCAGCGACCAGTACAGTACAACATCATATTCCGTTGACTGCTTAGCTTCTGTTGGCGCCATATGGTTGAGTGAGAGAATTGAAGATTGGTGATTGACCATTTTCGACCGACTAACCTTTTTCAGTGATACAGAAGACAGGTACTTTTAGGCTATGTTTATATCGATCTCCGAGTTCCAGTAATTCAAACAGATGTAATGGATAATGAAAGTAAAAAAAATTTGATAGGTTTAGCAGCTGCTGTGAAGATTTCTTTTGACTTGGGCATGTTGATGGCAAGCGTGTGAAAAAGTTGGGTTAGAGGAATGTAAACAAATCTCTCACTATCAATACAGTAGTGCTCCTGTTGATGTTGATTAGTATTTTTATCGCAACTGTCGATCTATGTTTTGATAATTTGAGCTCTAGGTTGCGCTAACGGCATTCGCTAGTTCAAGATTCAAGCTACTGGCATTGCTTAGGTGGAGAATAAACATTTCAGGATCCTATACACGACGGAAAATACATTGCTATTTTAGTTGATTGTCTGAAGAGCCCTTTAATCAACTGCGTTATTTATGAATTATGATGTGAAATAAGACTTGGAATAAAAACTTGAAATGTAAATATTCTAGTATCTAGGGGGCTGAGAATGTCTATGAAAACAACGAACATTGACTTAAGGTCAGTTGGAAATGTTTGTGCGTTTCAGTCATACGTTGTTAGTTGCACGTGTTGCCATCAGGTTTGGGACCATCAGTCATCGCCACTTGTTTCGTATATTCTATCAGCTTACTAATATATTTGCTGAAAATACGGGCCCAGGCAGCGATTAAAAATAGGACCCCGACAGAATGAAAGTAAAATAATTTCAAGCTTTTGTAGAAATTTGAACCATCTTGAAATTAAATCCTTAAGACGTGGTCTTTGAAAGATAGTATCAGTTGATGTACGCAATAATGTGATTGCTAGTAGGCCCCTACTTGATTACGGTAGTTGCATTATAATTTCCTGATAATGTTTAATTATAATGTAGTCTCCAATCTGTTACCTCTCAGCTCCCAATAAATCCAAGATTAGGGGCCCAAACAAGTTTAATATGATGAGACCTGGTGACGATCGCCACCTGGGCCAGTCTGCCCCTGCTTGTAAGCAAAAAACGTAAATGATAATGTGAACCATTTTAAATATATTATAATGAGTCATTTGATTATTTCTTACTGTCTACGTTGGCTTACAGATTTGATTACACTGCGTATTGAACTGTGCTACCTGAGCATGAGATGGCCAATATAATATAGCGTTAACCTCAATTAACTACTTGATGACGTCACATACCAGAGCCACATGGATTTCCTCAAGTCATTATGTATATATTTTTATGACACTACATCAACAAGACCGTTTTCAAACATTTGTTATTCGAATTGTGTTTACAAATAGATTTGTGATCGTGTAACTACCTATCATTTCAGGTCTACAGTCATTTTGTATTTATTATATTATAGATGGTTCAAAGAAAGTTATGAAAGAAGGAAGGAAACAGGTATTTGACAGGGTGGGCAGAAGCATTGAGTTTGTATTGTTAGAACTCTACAAACTCAATGACGAAAAGGTGTGAAAGTGAAACTTGATTTACACTCAACTGAACTAACAGTATCGTACGACCATAGCTCTCTTTGCCCTTATGCCTTCTTTTTCCATATTTTATAATGATGCACAATCATTCAAATTATGGGATCACAGTTTGGCTGTATGCAAATGTATACGAATCAATGAAAGTCAGCAGTATGTACCGTAGTTCATTCAAGTGTGTGATAATGTAGTCTGATCCCAAATAACTTAGCTGTTGGTGGGGTCCATAAGCAAACACCAACGTAGCCTGATTTCTGTCCAAATACTGTACTGTTTCCTAACATGAATACGGTATCTACTCCTTTCTTCAGTCTTTCTACTAAAAAGTAGTCAAACATAGCAACCAAATAGGTCTGTAGCCTATGAAAGAAAAAGCCGAAAAATGTTTTTTATAGGTACTGGCAAGAACAATGTGTTGGAATATATTCATTCGTATATGGCTTTTCTAGTAATACTATTTATTAGGTACTTAGAATATTGCTTTTTGATTAACGCATTATTTGTAATTGAATATGTTGTAAGATTTACCTGTTGTTAATAATTAGTTGTTATGCAGTGCAAACTATTGTGTTTCCTTTTAGCTTCAAGTTTAGGAAGTACCGTATCTTCAATCATGGTACACATTCGAGCATCGACTTATATTCTTTTCTTATGATTAGTGATGTTTTGATTCTTTTACAATGGGTAAATCATAAATATGTATCATATAAAATGTACAAACTGTCATCTTTTATAGCTATTCTGTAATTGCTGCCTATTACCATATATCCGTAATTGATAGAGTTAGATCTACGAACGAAATTGTTTAAAGTTAATTTTGAAAATAAACAAATTATGTAGATACGTATATATATATATACCAGGTTATGTTTTTCTGTATTGAATTGCACCTGCATAATATGTATTAGTATTACATTATTGGAAAGTAGGACTTGATTTAAAGAATATTATTTTGTAATGGACGATATAAGATGAATGATAGATGATGATGCAGGATAAGAGAAGCTAGTGATGTGAGAGTGATGTGGTGGGTACAGGTTGGAGGAAATACATAGACAGAGCGCGAAAAATTAAAAACACAAATACATGTGTGGACTGGACTTGTGGAATATACCCTTTGAGACATGCCACATCAGTTTGAGGATAAAATAAGGCGCAACTGTTTCCCTCTCATACATTGGAATGTGTGTATATGGAGTATGGACAATTCTGAAATGAATCCTAAAAGAAGCAAAACATCCATTTTTTGGGCCAGAAATATTGAATTTCAAATTCATAATTCCATATTAAATTGAACTATAATAATTCATGATTAATATTGAAAAAAAATATATTTTGTGAAATTTTGGAATCTTTTAGAAATAATGGTGGATGAAAAGAATACTATTGGGCATACAATTTATTTCTATATTTCCATTTTATTTTCTAAAACCTATGAGTATGACTATCAATTACGTAACTAATTGATAGTCATAGCTAAAACCAAACTTTACAAAATGTTTGAAAAAATTGAGATATAATTTCTTTAAAAAAAACAGTAAATCTTGGAATGTCACATGAAATCAACTGTGTTTATTTCTATAACACTTTCATTCAACATTTCAAACCTCACCGGTCTGAAAAGTAGAATTACTAGGCAAATGCGTTGTGTGTTGCCGCGTTGATGGATGAGCTAGAACATATCAACTTTTCTTTGGATTGGTTATTATAGATATCCACCTTGAGATCCAAACAATTACGTCCCTGCCCTCTTATTTCCTAATTTTTTTATTTTTTTTATTGGTCACATACACTGATACAGAAATAAAAACACAATAGGCTTCTGTCAAGTGACATCACTCATTGTTGAAATTGACGAACAACAATGTCCACCAGTTGGAATTGACCAATCAGAATGTTTGATAGTCCATCAGTCCGCTGTATTGCTATGGTAACGATTGTTTGTCATTTGTTAAGTGACAGAAGCCTATTATAGCAAAAAAACATCCACAAAGCCCTTCAAAAAAGGCTTAACTGTGGGTTGAAATAGTGAATTATAAGTACAATTCAAATTCGGATGTATTTCTCAAACATTAAAAATATTAAGATAGTTGAAGTAGAAAGAAAAAAAGAAAAACATTGAGTGATTTGTTACATTCTACTTACAAAGTGTAACGTTTCTTTGATTACTATTGATTTTAAGCAATCAAGTTACATCAAGTAACGAAAAAAGTAGACAGTTGTACAAGATTGCAAGAAAAAAATAATTACATAAAAACCAGTATAAAGACACTTTGATTAGAGAAGTATTTTGGCTAAAAGACACATAATACAGAATATTTTTTAAATTGATGTCATAATAATATTGATAGTATAAATAGTACATAATTATCAATCAAAAATTTAAAAAAATGGGTATTGACACCCTTCTAATTTCAACAATTTGAACTGCGAGGCACAACAACATTCATGATGATGAAAAAAAAAGCAATATAAGACAATTTAAAATAATTATGATCTAGACACCGAGAGTCATTATGTCTATATTACTATACATTTGATATGCACATGAACGCTATCTATTACAAAGATGCCAATATGAATATTCCAAGAGAAGGAGCTGTCTATGTTGAGACCTAAATATATACATGACTAGAATAGAATGTCTTTATTTATCATGTACATACAAACGTCATACAATCAAAAAGGGCAAGGTTCGATCACATGACCGTTCTTCCACCTAACCTTTATAATTATTAAATAATACGAAAGACAAGAAAATAAATAATTATTCATTAGGATATGATGTAGGATTAACGTAACGTATTAGTGTAAAAAATTATCGTAAACTACATGCTAAGATAGAAATAGCTTATAGAGATTGAATTGGGACAATTAAGTTAGTAGTAAGAACATAGTTATGTACATGAACACTACTTTTAACAGTAAAATAATCATGGAGGGATGCTGATATTTCTAACAATAATACAGGAAACAATGTATTAAATCTATTCTCAGATTAACTTGATATCATATAAATAATTTACATATATACTATGTATATATGTATATAGATAACGCTACTCATAACGGTGAGTGGTACAAGTGGGGGTGTTCAAAAAGTGAAGTAGGCTAGAGGGCAAATCAGGGAAAGTTGTTCGAAAAATACTCATTTAGATTATAGAAAGGATTTAAAATAAGAAAACTTTTGAGGTTGGAAAGAAAAGACTTGAGTGAGCAGGACTGGATTACGTGGGAGGGCAAGTGATTGTATAAGATAGAGCATAGGTGAAAAGGGCTGTTGGTGAAGAAGGACAGATTGTGAGATGTGATGTGGATGGAGTTTTTGTTTCTGGTCTGGTAAGGATGGATTGAGGAGTTGAGAGGGAAGAGATCGGGATAGGTGCGGACGAAGGAGCTAGCATCTTGAATGAGCTTGGATGAGAGAGTGAGAATTTTTTGGTCTATGAAGTGCTGGCGACAGGAAGTGGGTCGGGAGATACCAACTATTGTGCGTAGAGCTCTTTTTTGAAGTATAAAGACACGGTTAGCAGAGGGAGAAGCGCCCCAGAAGAGGATGCCGTAAGAGAGATGAGAGTGAAGGTGAGCAAAATAAGTGAGTTTGAGGGTGTGAAGGCTGACGATGTGTTTGAGTCGTCTTAGAAGGTAGCAACTTCTGAGGATTTTGACAGAGATAGTGTGGACGTGGAGAGCCCAGTCGAGAGAAGGAGTGAGAGTGATGCCTAGGAACTTGGTAGAGGGAGTCATAGGAATGATTTTGTTATCAAGTCTGATGAGGGGAGTGATTGAGGGTGGTTTGGAGCGGGAGTGAAAGTGAATAAAGGTGGTCTTAGTAGATTGAAGAGCGAGGCGATTTTTGACACAATATATGAGGACATGTGAGAAGTTTGAAGGTTTTACAAATTCAAACAAGCTATTTACAAATTTTTTACAAAAAAGCTATTTACAAATTCAATTTTTGTGGTACATTCAATACAGCTACTCACATTATTGGGTTTATGTAAACATTCGTAAGAATGACACACGATATGTATTTGATCGTTTCTCTCTTTATTCATGGGTGTACAAAAATGAATAATGGTATTGTCAGCATTAATGACCAAGTTCAAATCATGAGTTATTTTTGAAATATTCAAATTATTTTGCATGTAAGTTGCTGCTAATTGTAAAGATCTATGCTCACTCAAGATAAGTGTACCGTCAGCATAGGTATATATAGTTCCATTAATCATGCAATCTGATATTTTATTTGGGTATATTAGATACAACATAGGGCCTAAAATGGATCCTTGAGGCACTCCAGAAGTTACTCTCACACGCGAGCTCGAAATATTTCTCATCTTTACTACCATATATATCAGTTACAGAAATAGCTCTCAAACCAACATAGTATATGGCCTATTCTAATTTAAAATTCAATCAATCAAGTATTATCTAGAAATATTGAGTAAAGAAGTATCTTCATCAATGCTAGTACCGTAGGCCTAGGGTGGATTGCAAAGACATGAGCCGTGGTCGTGGTTTGGACGGCGTCTAGCTAGACGCTGTTTAGCCGCCGCCTAGCTTTCTCGTGCAGAGACGAAGTTCAGACGAGGTTTATCTCGGCCGAGTCAAAGCCGAGGCTTTGTTGATACTACACTTGACAACACTGTCGACAGCCAATAGGAACGCGTATTTGCGTCACGTGACGGTGATCGTATCGTTTTCCAATTTGACAGATTAGGTTATAGAATATGACGAACTAGAATGTTGACAATTTAAATTGTGAAAATGAATCAGCTTCAATTCGTAAACGGTGTCTAATGATTGAGAATAAATGGATCAAAAAGCTTTAAAATACTAGGGATGAAAAAGAAGGCAAGAAAGAAAAACGAGATTGAGTAGGCCACTCAGGCCTTCCATAACCTATACATGGTAAGTTTAATTAACACAATTAATAAATGATATGTGTCGTCTCTGTGATGGAAAATATGATAGCCTACATACATAATAGTAATTATTATATTTCTACTGCACCTCCCTAATCTGATATATTTTTTCACTCTTTAAAGGACATGGTAGCTCGATAATGTGAACTGGGACATCTCCGATCAGGCCCAGGACTACAGTATCAACATCTCCGGCAAGCGAGAATAGAAATAATTCGATACGAACAGCAAAATTGGTAGTAGGGCCTACACTTGACACCTAATCAACACGTCTGAATGGTCGAGCAGTTTAGTGTGATGGTCTGTAATATTGAACGCTCGTCGTCCGTGGTTTGAAACTTCTAGCCGGCTACTTTGTTGATTGAAATTGAGTGCATAATCATGCTTTTTGGTCAATAAGGCTGTGGAATGGGTATTTTTTTGGGGGAAAACATTGACATGAACTACCTGCATCTCAGTAAATGATGTTAATATTCCATCAATATCATGATAATAATGTGAATTATGTTAATAAATTTACTCTTGTTGTACATTATCTGACTTGTGTGAATTGTGTTCCATTCATTGCTTGAACCCAGATCCTTGACTACTCTGACTGTCTAATATAATCTTGCAATTTGTGAACTACAACATTAGATGATCTTTATTTGCCATCGTATGGTGTACAATCCAAAATGCAAGGTGCGGTCTTACGACCACTCTGCCACCTAACCTTCTCCTCAGAATTATAGAGGCCTATATCATAACAGAAACATGAAATAAAACAAAATTGGAGATAAATTGTAATAACTAAAAACCCAAGGATGGACTTGACATGACTTGTATATTATTCAATCTCTATTAGTGATTAATGTAGGCCTACTAGAAGAAAGTAAGATGAAAGTTGAACCAGTACGCCCCGGGTCTTTACGAGAAACACATAATATTCTAATTTAAAATAAAATCAATCAAGTATTATCTAGAAATATTGAGTAAAGAAGTATCTTCATCAATGCTAGTAGTGTCTAAACAATCATGAACTGAAGGAAATGATATTCAATATAAGGTTAGGTTAGAATGACTGATATGATATAAATCAATTGAGAAAACCATTTTAATGTATCAAATAATTAGTAGGCCTATACATTCCCATTTCGAAAAGTCTTCAAGAGAAATCAGTTGTACTATCATAATTATTTTCATTGTAATAGAAATAATAATGCAAAACCCGCCAAAACGTTCAATTTGATTGAAAACAATATTCATAAATGGCATCAAAAGCCTTAAGCCACGGTTTAAACTACCTTCCCATCACGATCTAAAAATGGCGTCTTTAGGCCATGGTTTAAGCCATGGCCTTGCTTAAACATCGTCTCTGCAATGCAATTTCTGACTTAGACGGCGTCTAAGGTAGGCCGGGGTTTAAACTCCGTCTTTGCAATCCACCCCTAGTGTCTAAACAATCATGAACTGAAGGAAATGATATTCAAAATAAGGTTAGGTTAGAATGACTGAAATGATATAAATCAATTGAGAAAACCATTTTAATGTATCAAATAATTAGTATACAGTCCCATTTCGAAAAGTCTTCAAGAGTAATCAGTTGTGCTATCATAATTATTTTCGTTGTAATAGAAATAATAATCCAAAACGTTCAATTTGCTTGAAAACGATATTCATAAATGGCATCAAAAGCCTTAAGCCACGGTTTAAACATGGTTTAAACTACCTTCCCATCACGATCTAAAAATGGCGTCTTTATAGGCCATGGTTTAAGCCACGGCCTTGCTTAAACATCGTCTCTGCAATGCAATTTCTGACTTAGACGGCGTCTAAGGTAGGCCGGGGTTTAAACTCTGTCTTTGCAATCTTTATTTTCATAATAACGTAACATCCCCAAACTTTGAACCTTGAAGAACTTGGCTCATTTTGAATTGCATAACCGTTATCACTATGTATTAAACGTGTTGCTAAGGTAATGTCTTTCATCATCTATTACCCCTAATTCATTTTTATCATTATTTTATATTTTTATATGTGACACATTGTATCACAATGTATATTGTTCCTTGAATAAAGATTATTATTATTTATTGTTATTATTATTATAGTATCAAATTTTGGGTAGGCCTACTTCTTCAAATGCAAACAAGATGTTCATTTCACCAAAGAGATTAGGCCTACCATCAAACATTTCAGGTAAACAAAACTTAGTAGGCCTATATTTATTGTTCATTCAATATTAAATACGGAAAATGAAATCTTCAAACTAACACTCAATAAAATAATCATGAACATGGCACACGCAGCGGGGAACGCGCTCGCTTCATGTGATCTGGTAGGTGAGGGGAATATTGGACCTAGTTCAATCCCTGCCACTGTCCGTCTTTACACCAGTTTTTCGTGGTTTCCCTCTGTAGTTTAGGCCAGTGGTCCGCATATTCATCACATTTTAGTTGATATAATGCCATTTTATATTCTTTTCACTATTTAATTTATATTTATATTTTCTTGTAATTTCATTAATTATTTCTTGTTAATTATTTCACACCATATTACGCTGAATTGCAATACTTGCATATTATGTTTAACTCTGTGAAGTCCACCAAGGCGAACCTGCTGCTGTTGGCAGTTATATCGATGAAAGAAGGCTACAAGCATCCGTCCTTCCTATACCATACTATAATAACGCACGTGTGTTTCAAGTCACCTTTCATGTATACATTTAGAGATGCAAAGATAGCAAGCCAAAGTATTCTCTCTTACGTCGACGAATTCATGTCTCAAGTTATCATTTTGTCAAAATATATCGAGCCTAGGTCTAGGAGATTGTATAGATTTGTAGACAGTTCCTCAAAGTAGATGTCACATAATGTTTTTCATTAATATCGTTCTATTTGGTATATTTATTTTTTCAACTACATTTTGTTGAAGGTAAATCATTTTTTTGTACCGGTATGCCACAAAGTAGGCATATGTGTGTTGTGTTCATGGTATCACTAAGTTTCTTGTTACTTGAATCAGTTTCTTGTATTCACGAGACATGACGGTGCAAACCACTTGTGCGCTAGTGTTGTGGGATAGCGGGGACGGTCACCAAAATCTTCATTTTGCATAGGATAAATTGTAGATAGTCCCAGGGATATCTTTGGATTCGCGATGAATATTGTGCATATTTTGTTTGATTAACAAAAATATTCCCAAGTGGTCCGCAGTAAAAACTTCATGTATATAGTGGTCTGCAGTGTGTAAAAGGTTGAGAATCACTGGTCTAGGCTAATGCTGGCAGGGTTCCTACAATATAGGCCATGACCGCTTTCCTCCACTGTACTTTCCGATTATCTAAGAAACCTTCATCTTGGTCATTCATCCGACACCGATATATCTTAGTCATCATTACAGTGCGTCGTTGAAACCCAAGAAAAGACGTGACACGAGGCAAAAAGAAAATGTACCCAATTTATTATATAAATCAGAATCAACTCAGATTAACTCCCAATAGGCGCTACTTTGAATATAAATTATACACCAAAAACACACGTAAAATGGGAATACTTTATTTCAAACTAAAATCTAATCTGTTACTAAAAGCTTACTCAAGTGAATATTTGAATTATTACAATTTTGATTAACAATGAACATCTCAATATCATATATATATGTATCTTTATTCAAGACTCTGTCTCACATTATAAGATTGCAAAAACACAGAATACAAATCAATTAATTAAAATATAAAAACATTTTCGATAACAACATTTTAAAGAATAACAAAATAAATATAATTTGACTAGGTTTGAATCAGAAAATGTAGAAAAAAGAGATAATGAAATGATGATAACAAAATCATACAAAAATTAAATTATTACTAGCAGGTTATTCCCATCGTATTTGACGTGCCATGATTATGATATAAAGTATGATTATGATATAATGCATGAGGAACTATAAATAAAAAGTTATGGTCATACTCATAAAGAGTTTATATAAAATATGTAAGAATTATTAAACGCCTCAAATTACTCAGGTAATTTTACTATATATTAATGTAATTTCGATAAAAATGATAATACAGGTTTTTTGGGGGGCAATTATTCTCTTCATTTTTGCAATAACATCATTCCTGCCATTTTATTATATTGTTCAATGTCAGGTGTTCTTGACTACCCTCAATTTTAGGTAGTAGTGTGGTAAGAATGTATTCTACATATTTATTTTTCTTTCTATATTTATATTTTTATATTTCCATATTTTACAATTTTGGTGGTTGTTTGGTTAGAATTTATTTTATATATTCATTTTTCTTTCTATACACATATTTATATATCCTATATTTATATTTTCAATATTTCTTTTTCTTTTGTTAAGAATTTATTTTCTATAGGCCTATTTATTTTTCTCTCTATATATATATCTCTATATTCTATATTTTTATTTGCAATATTTATTTTTCTTTCTATTCTCTATTTATATATATATATATATATTCTATGAATATATTTGAATTGAATTTAGCGGCAGCGCGCGGCTGTTGGGTCTCCGATAGACATCCCCCACGCATGCGCCGGCTGCTGCACTGTTGCAATATTTCACATATCGAAAATGTAGGGCTATCTGGAAATAGCCACTTCGGTTTGTTACAGGTGTCACGTGGTGATTATATGACGTTTGTTTGTTATTTCATGTCTGCGAACTTTGAGCTGTCTTTATATCTTTACAAATTGCATGATCATGTTAGTCAGGTGTTTTGAAAGTAATTAGTTGATTTTATTGGAATAGATGGAAACATCATGCATCTTCATGTAGGCCTATTAGTTTAGCTAGCCATGTGAACCTGTCACCACTCTTGCTGTTACGTAATGTTAGGTTAGGAATTCTACTTGCTCTTTCTCTGCCACGAACAGTATTCTATAATTTAGATTTTTCAACAGGAATAACAAACATTTCAATTATTCTCACGTAGGGCCTAGGCAATAATTAATTTTATTATGCTACATCTACTGTAACAGCATGTATTTAAGTGGACCTAGTACTGTAATGCGGCGGATGACCGTTTTACATCGAGTATTAAGTCATTCGCGAAACCTTCAGCTCAATGTTGTTAATGGCAGCAGGCATGTAAGATCATATTCAAGTGCTTCAACTGTAACAATAGGGGATGTTTCAAAATCTATCAAGCCGGCCAAGCATCCTCAATATGTTCCTCACAAATATCGTAAGTAGGGCCTAGGCCTAGGCCTATAAATAATTATTCTTTGCAATATGTTCAAGTCAACATTCATACAATGACCAAATGCAATATTTTTTATTCTTATACATATTTTAGTCGAAGAAGAGCATACACAAGAAGTGCTGAATCATCTACGATGGATGCTTCAGAAAGATATTCTTGGACAAGATATGTTTCTGATCGGAAGACCTGGACCATTACGCCGCCAATTGGCAATGCAATACCTGGAACTGACGGGTCGAGAGCTGGAGTATGTTTCACTTTCTCGAGATACAACGGAAGCAGACCTTAAGCAACGCAGGGAAATACAATCTGGCTCAGCTAAATATTTTGACCAGGTAACTAAATATACGTAATAATATTAATGATAATAACTTTATTCATCTTGATAGGAGAAATGTTCGACCAAGATGCGTGGCTGAGTGGTAACACACTGAACCGTCATTCGGAAGACCGGGGTTCGATTCCCACCATTGTCGACCATCATGACAGGGGTTTTTCGTGGTTTCCCTCTGTCGTTCGTCAGGTCAATACTGGGATGGTTCCTTAACAACAGGCCACAACCGACTCCTTCCCACCATTCAAAACATTTAATAAAAAAAATAACCTTTCATCTCATCATCCCATCACCTCAGTCATCATCCACCGACGCCAATAAATCGTAGTCATCAGTAGGCCTATAGTGCGTCGTTAAAACCCAAAATAAAGAAAATAAAAAAATAAAAACATTTGGTCAAAAGACAAGTCAATATGTATAAGGAATGTAAACACAGATTGGAAAAGGAAAATTGGAAAAAGTAGCGAATCTGTTGTATAAGCACACCCAAAACATGTGAGTGAAGCATGGGAGGAGGGACGCCATTCACCTAGTTTGAGAAAAGTTATAGTCTATATTCTGAATAATAAACGGAAGGTATTGAGTTTAATAGTTCACACTCCAAGCTATCACCCATAAATAATAACTAAGCCCAAAGTTTCTGCTCAAGTAGCTACATATTACTTTCAAATTCATTAAAAAGTCAATGTGAATCTATGAGTTTTCAACATATCATAAAAAGTTATTTTTTGGCGTGGTAATGATAAAAGACATTATTTGAAGAAACTATTATCAGGGAAAAAAATCCAAACATTTTCCTGGGACATGATTCTCCCTTTAGTCTTTGAATTTTGATTATTTTTCTCACTTACCATGAAACGTCAGGAAAGACCTAGCTGGACAGAATTTTCACCAAACATTCTACACATGTTCCTAAATAACCTGTCACAGTGTTTTATTGCTGAGTTCAATAACATATGAACTGTGAATTGCTTCATGAACCCTTGCGTCAGGTGAAAACGTTAAGGCTCCTATTTTATCAACTTTATGGATTTATTGAAATTTTACATTGACAGGTTGTTGAACACATGACAAGCAATGCCTCTGACAATTTTGATGTTTGTAAGTCATTTGGTTTAGAAACAATACAGATAGTTCTGAATTCTCCATAAGCCCAATGTTAAATTTGATGACCGATCCATGCGACACGGCGGGGAAAGCTCACACTTGTCTTGCTCGCTATTCGGAGTCCAGCCCAGCTGTGCGATACACTGCACCGTTGACTGGCGCGGCAATGATCAATCAGCATAATACATAAACCAAAATGATGAGGTGACAGTCGGCGTGCTCGCACGTGTTATGACGGCTTGCCGATTGCAAATACAGACGTTGACTATTTAGTTTCCATTTTATGCATGCATTGACTTCGTTCATTATTTCACAGTCTTCCGTGACCATCACTTGTGCTTGAACAACGTGTAATAATACATCTTCATCATTTTATTGATTTACATTTCGTACTGCTCTTTGTGTAGGCCTAATACTTATTGTACTAGTTCTTATTGCTATTGTTTTATCTATCGTAATGAGTTGGTTTAGGATTGCTACGTGCAGTACGGATAGTGTTGCGTTACACAATACAGTTTTTGAGTAGGCAATATTTGTATAATACTAGGAAAACGCGTGATGCGCGTTGTGAGATGAGCTTAGAAGTATGGCAATCTAGAATGAAAAATAACTTGTCAGCTCAATTTACATCTACAAACCTTGACTTACTTCAAACGTTCAAAAACCTCACCTGCAACTTGTTGATATTTATAGTAACCTGCAACCTGTCGCATAAACACTTTGCAAAACCAATTGATTCAAATATTCAATAAAATGTACACGCTTATTGCGTTTTCTTCATTATTTCTTATTCGATTGTTGTGAAAATCTCTGAAAAGGTGGATAATAGTATTTTTCATATTCTGTGAGAATTTGAGAGCTTTTGAAAAATTCTTGTTTTCAAGTATTTTTCCTCCGGGTTATTCTTATGAGGATTTTCCAAACCTTCCGATTATTTTCCGGAAAAACCTTCCGACCGATTCCTCTGAATAACAATCCCAACCTATTCCGGTATGACACCAACGTTCAGAAAAAGTTTCAAGTTGATTGATTCATTTCTCTGACCTGTATGCCGCGTACATAATTACAGAAAAAAAACAACATAAAAACGAAGCCCATTTTTTTCAGGGTGTAAAATGGAAAGCCTCGCTACGCTCATCTAATCACAAAAATGCCGAAATCAAAACCTGCTTTTTCGCTGAGACGTAAAAGGACCTTGACGTTGTAGACGTTTCGTCTCGCGGATTGGGTGAAATGTTGTTTCGTTTTCTCGGGTTGACCGCGTTCGCATCTCTCGGGATAGAGAGCAATAACTTCGAATATTAATTCAAATTTGAGAAATTATCACTTACATATTTCAATATTTGACCAATCCTCTCGTCATCTATCCTCTTTCTCAATTTAAACTCCGACTCGTCCCTTCAATCATGGCACACAACCTCTCTCTCTCTCTCTCTCTCTCTCTCTCTCTCTCTCTCTCTCTCTCTCTCTCTCTCTCTCTCTCTCTCTCTCTCTCTCTCTCTCTCTCTCTCTCTCTCTCTCTCTCTCTCTCTCTCTCTCTCTCTCTCTCTCTCTCTCTCTCTCTCTCTCTCTCTCTCTCTCTCTCTCTCTCTCTCTCTCTCTCTCTCTCTCTCTCTCTCTCTCTCTCTCTCTCTCTCTCTCTCTCTCTCTCTCTCTCTCTCTCTCTCTCTCTCTCTCTCTCTCTCTCTCTCTCTCTCTCTCTCTCTCTCTCTCTCTCTCTCTCTCTCTCTCTCTCTCTCTCATTCTCTCTCTCTCTCTCTCTCTCTCTCTCTCTCTCTATATATATATATATATATATATATATATATATATATATATTTAAATATATATATATATACATGAGTAATCATTAAATGACATATTATATTTATATACATATATGTTTATGATATCTATATAAGTTTCATATATTCAATTTACATGTAGTGTTCCAATGGGAAGGGGCGTATATTACCATGATGGTAATTTACAAGTGATATTTTGACATAACCATTGTGAAATGGTGTCAAGCCTCACGTCAAGCTACTCGCGAGTGTTGATTCGTACAAAAAATTGCCCAAAAGACTTGGTTCAAAGTGGAAGATATCAACATTCGTGTTTTGTTCACTCTTAATACCAATGCTGGTAATGTCCGGATATATATCACAGGAACGGTTTTTACTTGTAATGTGTTCCAGACTTGTGTGAACTGAAAAACTTTTATCTGCTGCGGAAAATTATGGTCACAGACAGTGCAGTTATGGTGTTGAAGCTAATTTGTTTTGAATGATCAAAATGGGGTGGTGAGACCGCTCTTGTGGTGCCCCGTCCAAGCGATCCTACTTTTCGTCTATAGCCTTAATTGGGGAACAATGATTTTGTATCAAGTTTCGATGTTATTGAAAGAAACAAGGAAAAAACAATCATAGTCCAGATCAGCGTAATTTTTAGTACCAATAAACGCGAATGACCACGGACTAACATATTCGGAAATGTTATTGAAAAAAACATGATTTCCTTTCTTTCACCACGATTCTATGGGTTTCAGAAACTACACAACATTTCTTGAAAACATGGATTCTTTACTGTGATAACAAGACTGATTTTGCCAAATAACTGTTCGGAGCAATTAAAACGCTGAATTAATACATCACTTCATAACAATGCTATTTGAATAAGAACATTTACTCCATCCAGTGATGTAAATAGAAATTTTATGAATTTTAATTTATAGTGGCATACATACATATAGCCTTACGATATTTATTTCCCTCCTTTTCTCTTCCTATTTTTCTTCCTTTCTTTCTTTCTCATTTTTTTTTGCTACTAATTCATGGGGGGAGCGATCGACCCCATCCCCCCCTTCCCTCTATCCGCCACTGGGAGGCACCCGACGGAGTGCTTTTTCAATTAGATAAACATGTAATTGAAGTTAATATTTGACGTCACTAGAGTAACAATTATAATAATAATACATTCGATCAGGGACCACACAGCATACCATTCCATAAGTAGGCTATACAGTAATCAAATTTGTCGCTGTTTGCACTAAGATCTTCAAAATATCTCTTTGAACATTAAGAAAATTAGAAAAATATGTATTTTTTCATGTATATAAGTTGACTCTAAGTAGAGAGCATACTTTTTTTTTTTTTTATTGTCACAAATTAAATTATACAATAAAGTAATACAGTTTGAACTCTCGTCCACTAAGCCATAAATGGCTTATCTGTGGTTTAAACGATGAAAAACAAAACACTAACATACACTGTGATTTACTATGCTAATATTTAATAAACTCATATTAAAACATAATTCACTTCGATAGGTTAAATGATAATGAGCATGAAAATGAAAATAAGGCAACCAATTGGAAACTAATTCTAGAATTTCCATATTGTATCAACATATGCTGTGATTGACCCTAACAAAAAATTAAAATTAATGACAAAAAATATACGGTACCATAAGTAATTAACGTAGACACTAAATTATGTGAAATTAACTGAATTTATGATGAAAGCTTTAATTTCTTTTTTAATTTGAGCATATCCATTCATTTTTCTTAACTCAACAGGTATGTCATTGAATATTGAAGGTATTGCATATTCCAATCTTCTTTTACCATTTTTGTTATTGAAAAGAGGTAATCGGAATAATTCAAGTTTTTGGAGCCTGGTATTAAATGGAGTGTCAACTGGTGTTTTATATAAGTCAGAAAAATAATATTTAAGAATGAATCTATACTTGAACAAGTAAATAACTGGTAAAACATTTAAACACTGAAAAATTCCAACTGTATCTTGATGGAGAGATCCTAATTTATGAGGAGGTACAATACTTTTAACAATTCTAGTTTGAACGAATTCTATCAATTTCATATGTGAATCTGATGCGTTACCCCAGGCTAAGATTCCATAATTAATTATTGACTCAACTAGAGCAAAATACACAGTTCTGAGCAAAGTGAAAGGAATTATATGTTTAAGCATGTGAATTTTGTATGCACAGGACCTTAACCGGCTACAAATATTATCAATATGTGGTTGCCATGAAAATGATCTATCAATTTTAAGGCCAAGATAAACATACTCATGTACAATTTCAATATTAGAATTGCAATCTAAACAAGGATTACCACAACTTGTAATGTGCAAGCAATCATAAGTGTGATATAAAATTTGAAAGGGTGTATTTCTATCTTTATTTAAGGCAGTGCAAAAGTGGATAATTTTTGTTTTTGATGAATTAATAACCAAATCTGAATCGTGTGTTATTTTAAAAATATTTGTGAAATCAATTTGTAGGTTATGCACAGCAATTGTTATGTCTCTATTTGTACTCATAATAAGGGCGTCGTCCGCATACAAGTACATTTGACAATTTTTTACGTGATCTGATAAATAATTGGTATACAATAAATACAAAATTGGCCCTAAAATTGAGCCTTGGGATACACCAGAAATAACGTTTTTAGAAGTGCTGAGGTTGTTGCCGACTTTCACCACGATATGACGATTGAATAAATAATTTTGAAACCAACAAAGCAGATTACCACGGATCCCTATGAATTCTAATATAGAAACTAGTTTTTGGTGATTTAGAGTGTCAAATGCTTTAGAGAAGTCTACGAAGAGAGCCAGAACATGTAAATTAAAATTTAGTCTAGAATTAACAAAGTCTGAAAATAAGGATAATAAATCAGAAGTACTTTTTCCCTTTTGAAAGCCAAATTGAAGTGGATTAATGATATTACTATCATTTAAATAATTCGTTAAGTTTATTGCGATCCATCTTTCCATTATCTTTTCAATTGTCGGTAGAAGAGCAATTGGTCTATAGTTTGAATATTGAGAGTGATCTCCTTTCTTATACACAGGTCTTACAATAGATATTTTTAACTTATCTGGCACCACTCCTTCTTTAATACTTAAATTGATGAGTTTGGATATAACAGGACTTATATGCGTGGAAACTAATTGCAAGTCTTTAACTCTTATCCCGTCGATGCCCGGCTGTTTGTTTTCATCCATAGAATTGATTATATTTTTGACAGTATCATGCTGTACAGATGGAATAAACATAGATTGCAAGGCCGGAGATCGATCTGATGCAGGCACAGTGACAATATTGCAGTCATGATTTAAATTAGTAATTTCATCGATAAAAGAATTTGCAAAACTATTTACGATAACGTCATTACTATGCTTTTTACCTAGATGTTTACTTATAGTTTCATCTACAGAGAGTTTTTTCTTTGTTCCGATTATTTCATTTATAGTTTTCCATGTATCTTTCAAACTGTTTCTCGAAGCATTTATTCTGTCTTTAAAATATTTATTTTTTTCTTTTGTTATTTGCCAATTTGTTATATTTCTCAGTGTCTTATACTAATTACGTAGATCATTCTTGAGAGAATTACTACAATCTTTCCATCTACGAAATGATTTATCTCTATCTCTTATAAGATTCATTAAGTCTTCCGTTATCCATGCTTTGTTAACTCTCTTTTTCTTCATGTTTAGGCTATTACGTGTGAACGTAGAACTGTCATAACAATCTTTAAATTTTGACTCAATGTTATTATACAAATCAGACGCATTATCAATGCTCATTAGGCAATTCCAATTAATTAATTTCAATTTACTAGCTAATTTATCCTCATTCAAACATATCATGTCTATGCATTGTTCAGCTGGCTCATTCAAATCGTCAGTAGTGCAACAAATATAGTGTATAAGTATATAGTGATCTGATAATTTTGTTGTATAAATGAAAGAATGTATTTCTTGATTTAGATTATGGTATTATGCATTGAATACCATAGGAGGGGGGGGGGGGGGACAAGCCTGAAATCATCACTGGTTTCGAGCTACTCATAAGAATCCTATAAAAAAAAGCATCTGATAATCATTGTATCTTGAAGTAAACTAAGAAACTTGGACAATAAGAAACTTGACAATTTTTGTAATTGAATTTTGGAAGATGAGATACTTCCCGTGTCGGTTGCGACATTTGAATGAAGATTAGAGATCGATCCTCGATATATTAACGTATTATCGATGTAATTGTCACTGATGAACGGTGATGATGCAGGTCTATTTGCAGACGAAATGATCTGTGCCCATGTAATATGTTGCTTTTATATATATATATATATATATATATATATATATATATATATATATATATATATATATATATATATATATATTATTTATGAGACGTAGGACTTTTCCAGTTGTATGCCCACAGTTTAATTAGTAAATTGTTCAAACTGAGTGAATTATAAAATGTATGTAACAATGTGCCGGTATATGAAGAAAAAAATAATTCATTTCATTATAATAATTATAATGAATATAAAGAATTATATTCGCAGGTTAGTGACTTTGTTATGGCGGTGAAGTGTCACAGTGATAGACTTATGTCCTTGATACTCAAGATAAGTGACAGGGTGACTGTGGAGATTGTGCAGGTGTATGCACCACAGTCAGGTTTAGCAGTGGAAGTGAAAGAGAGTTTCATGGAGGAATTGGAAAAGGTATTGGAGAGATCGAATTACGACACCATTGTGATGGGAGACTTTAATGCAAAGGTAGGGAGCGATAGAAAGGGTTATGAAGAGGTGTTGGGTAAGTTTGGCCTGGGTGAGAGAAACAGAGATGGAGATAAACTGCTGGATATGTGTAGAAGAAATGGTTTGGTAATAGGCAACAGCTGGTTTGAAAAGAGGAGAAGCCATAGTATAACAAGGTATGGGTATGGTGAGGACAGATCGGAGTCCGTGATTGATTACATCTGCGTGGCAAAGAGGTTGAGAGAAAGCGTAGTGGACATGAAGGTATGCCCAGCTGTTTCACTCGATAGTGATCATCGATTGCTAGAGTGCACGTTGAGAATGTATGTGCAGAAGCCATTAGTGACTGTTTCACATAAGAGAATCAAGGGGTGGAAGTTACAGGACCCAGCTGTGAAGAGCGAATTCTGTTACGCGATCAAGAGTAGAGTGCCTGAAGGGGAGTTGAGGGATGTGGAGGAGGAATGGCAGGAGTTCAAGAATGCAGCTGAACAGTTGTGCGGAAGAGCAGGTGGAAGAAGGAAGAGGAAGGAGACAAGATGGTGGAACAACAGAGTGAAAGATGCAGTGAAGGAGAAAAGACTAGCGTGGCAGAATAATGAGATACACAGATCAGCAGAGAGCGAATATCAGTACAGAGTAAGTAGAAAAAATGTGGCGATCATTGTTGCAGAGGAAAAAGAAAAATCAATGGAGGAGTTAGCAGGCAAGTTGGTGGAAGATTTCGATGGCAGCAAGAAAATGATCTATGGTCTGATCAAGGGGAAAAGGGGTATGAGAGAAGATGTAAAGAGTATGAAAAATAACAACGATGAACTGATATGTGATGTTGGGGAGATAAACAAGATGTGGAGAGAGTATTTTGAAAACCTTTTGAATGTGAAAAATGATTTAAATACATCGCATGAGGAAGGAGAACTGCACAGTGCGGGGGCTATGATAGACAGTAACATGGAGGAAGATCTCAGTGATGCAGAGATAACAAAAGCTATGCGAGAGATGAAGAATGGTCGTGCACCCGGCATCGATGAGGTTACCATTGAAATGGTAAAAGCGGCAGGGGATTGTGGTAGGAGATGGCTTGGTAGAGTAATGAAAGCGGCGTGGGAACAGAAAAAGGTTCCAGGAGATTGGGAAAAGGGGATAATTGCCCCCCTTTTCAAGAAAGGAGATCGTAGGAAGTGTAGTAATTATAGAGGAGTGACGTTACTCTGCCAGTGTGCGAAGTTGTTTGAGAAGATAGTGGAGTGGAGATTGAAGAATTACGTGGAAGAGAGATTGCGGGAAGAACAGTATGGATTTAGAAGAGGACGTTCGACAATAGACGCAATTTTCACCATGCGACAGTTGATGGAGCAGCAGTGGGAGAGAGGTCAGGTGATGCATATGGCTTTCTTGAACTTGGAGAAGGCATATGATAGGTTGCCAAGAGAAAAAGTGTGGGAGTGTTTGGTAAAGAGAGGAATAGGCAACGAGTTGGTTGAGCTAATAAAAAGTATGTACCGGAATAGTGTGAGTTGTGTGCAGTCGGGGGTGAGGAGATCAGAATGGTTTGAAATAAGTGAAGGACTACGACAAGGCAGTGTATTGTCACCGATGCTCTTCGTCATAGTGATGGACGAGCTGCTAAAAAAAGTGGAGCCTAATGGGACTGGTGATACTTGTACTTTGATTTATGCGGATGATGTGGTGGTTTGGGGAGAAACAAGAGAGGAAGTGCAGTGCAAGATTGATAAGTGGAGTGAAGAGACGGAGAGGATGGGTTTGAAGATTAGTGAAGAGAAGAGTGAAGCAATGACAATGGAAAGGAAGAAGAATAGACACGGTAATGCTCGGATAAAGCTTAGAGACGGATGGTTGAAAGAGGTGGAAGAGTTCAAGTACCTCGGAAGCCTACTCACCAATAAGGCCAAAGTAGATAGAGAATTGCAGGAAAGGAGAAAGACAGCAGAGTCATTTTATCAGGCAGTGAGGAAGTTGTTGTGGGATGAAAGATTTCCAAAAGTCTGTAAATTGCTGATGTACAAGATGTATTTCCTGCCAATTCTAACGTACGGGGCAGTAACGTGGTCGGCGAGTATTATGGAATTGAACCAGCTACAGGCAGCTGAGATGAAGTTCTTGAGGAGTGTGAAGGGGATTACGAGAATGGATAAAGTTCGAAGTAAGCAGATAAGAAGTGAGCTAGGAGTAGAGAGATTAGGGTTCAAATTGGGAAGAGAGAGGCTTAGGTGGTTCGGTCATATGAAGAGGATGGGAACCGAGAGAATACCAAAGCGGGTATTCGAGGCGGCTACAGTGGGAACACGGAGAGTGGGACGGCCGAGAGAGAGGTGGATTGGGCTGATTAAGGAGGATGTACTGATGAGAGGAGGAAGGTGGAAGGAGTTAGAGGCAGAACGTCAGTGGGAGGACAGAATAAAATGGAAGGAATTGGTGGAACAATTGGAAGTGGAAGAAGAGGAGGAGGAAGATGAGGAGGAAATGCCAGGCGTGGCCAACCGATTTCCAGGAGTCCTGCAGCCCTAGTGATGGTGGAAATACCCACCCCCTGACCCAATGTTTCAGTTGGAACCAGGGAAGGATTATTATTATTATTATAAAGAATTAAAATTAAATTGAAAACCTGAAATCTCATTGAAAAATATTCGCCTGCACATATAATTTTAAATTATCAATTCCAAATAACTTAAAATATATAGTTACCATATAATATCTAAGCAATATTTCAATGGATTCTAAATGAAAGTGTCTTGTTGAATGTATCGTTGCTTTTCAATGATTTCGATGAGGTGAAGCAAACAAATTCCCGCCAGTATTGAACAAGTATTGTCTATGGGAATCTCCAATCAACGACACGGCAACACCCTGCAGTTACTCATATAATTCAATTTTGGGTGACAAAACGATCTCAAGTCTTGATCATGAAAACGATGTATCTCTGCCAGGATGGTCGACTAAGGCGGGAATCGAACCCCGGTCTCCTTGCTTACCGCGCTTGCTCGTGGTGGCTCCAGGTCGTCTGAAAATTGCCGACTGTTTGTTGTTGCTTATTGGTGACAGGGTTATTCGTACTTGTATTGATAAGAGAATTATGAAGGCTTGAACCACCCGTTCGCTAAGTGTGTGGGATAGGACAAACTGTCAATCGGGAGCTTCGTTTCTCGTAGGTTACCTGAGACTTGTTCACTATTAGATAAATGGTATTATCGCGTGTTTAGAACGCAGGTTTGAAACTTCCTGCCGTTGATAGTGTATTACACATGAAGACGGATACCCGAGCCATCAACCTATATTACGCTAGTCGAAATTGACAGCTCGAAACAGTTGGTCGTTAGTAGTATAAGATGGCAAGACGGGTGATCGATCATTGCCTTACGTGGATGTAATTCATTTCTCCTTTGTCTAATGCCGCGCGCTATATTATACAATAATAGAATATAGTTGAGAAAATCACATTAATCAATCTCTCTCTCTCTCTATTTTCCCCCTTCCCCACTCACAATTACAACTCATTTCTGGGAATTTTCAATACGATTTTCAGCGCCATCTCTGGGCAAAAGTTTATGTTTAGAAATCAAGGAAATACGTTAACAGTTTATACCAATGGGAAAATTCCATGTCCAGATTATTAAATTCCTCTTTGTTGCCTAGCCAACTTTTGATATTTCTGAAGAAAAAAATGGTCAACCCATGCTTAAAGTAAGATGACCGTTATTATTTCCTGGGTACGAGAGTAGTCTCTACAAAGACATTCGAAACACTCTTAGCTTTTCCCTCACAGAAAACATTGTTTTTGATGAGCGTAGCGAAGTCTCCATCCCACTCTTATAGGGCTTTGTCTGTGTGTGTTTTTTTTTTTTTTGTTTGTTTGTAAGCACTCCACAGGTCGCAAGGGTTGACTGACCAACATGAAACTTTTTTTTTACACGCAAACTCATCCAACTTAGAACTGTATAGTTTTTGGGATGAATCGGTCGGACCGATTTTGAGAATCATCATCTCAAAGTTTCTAAAAACCCCATAAGATTTGGCTGGGCAGAAAATGTTGAAAAATAAAATCTCTCCAAATGGAATGAAATTCTCTCTGAATGTGTATACATGGATTTTACACATTATTACGATTTTTTAAGCAATTCTGATCAGTCGTTTTGAAGAAAAAAAATAAAATGACTGATAATATTCATAAAATATATCATAAAAAAATTGTGACAGAATTAAGTTGTCGAGATTCACTGCTTTCTAGATTCAAGAGTTGACCAACAATGAAGTATTTTTATATGCGTCAAGGTGTGTAGAACACCAGAGTCAATGAAGTGGCAAGAGTAGAACTACTTTAACGACTTTAATAGCTTATTCAGATATCAAGGTGTGTAGAATACCAGAGTCGATAAAGTAGCAAGGGTAGAACTACTTTAAGGACTTTTATACCTTATTGAGATATCTCGCTCATCTTACAACGCATATTTCGCGTTTGACTAGTTGTAGTTCATACCGGTAATTCATTTAGGTTTATTCTATTGTTAAGAAAAAATCTATTCCATTAAAGTTCTTGACATCATTTGATATCAGTCAATTACAAAATTTAAAACAGTCACCCGTTGAGGGATTTGATCCGCTAACCTACGGAATCTGAAATACGGATATTAACTCCTGAACCAATGATGGTTTAGCGTTTCATCAAAGTAAGCCTTTGCTGTTCATTCCAAAGTTTCTTGGGTCTTCTTAGGTGCAATTCTCACGGCCGGTATTAGCCAAGATCGTCCATGTTTTGACTCAACGTCCTGTTATTCCGAGAAGGGTCAATCGTGACGCACATGTGCACGGTTTGATGAAGTGTAAAACCTTCATAATCAGAATTAATTGATATATCAGTCGAGAAATCCAGGAATAGGCCCATACTGTACTATAGTAGCCTGAACTAGCAAAACACCATAGGCCGACTGAATATTGATTGCAATTACTTCAGAGTATGTATGAAAATCCAGTTTCCTTGACATTTTCAAAAGATTCACATTATTCAGGTTATTAAATCTTGACAAAATTTCAACTGGTAACAATTTTTTTCAGTTTCTTCATGCCAGTCATTCTTAAATTAAATGGTGAAAATTGTTCAAATTCTATAAAGTTCCAAGTTGAATGACATGAAGTATTGAAAAAAATCACCCAAACGAAGCTTCATAAGAGTATCACGGATGTCTTTGATAACGCGCATGCAATAAATAACTATAAAAAGGATTGATATTTGAAAGTATGCTTTTCCGTTTGTAGACCCTATAGTGCATTGAACGTTGCTCTACTGTAACCTTTCAGCCTTCCATCACAACGTATCCATTTCAGTATATTGGTAGGCCTATACTGCAGTGACTTGCCGACCCTCGTAAACTTTGAAAAAGAAGACAAACAGGAGACACTGTTGAAATTATTCTCAAAAATTTCTATCCGATTGTCACGATTCCTTTCCCTGCTTCATAACGAGTTTCAACTTCCTTTTCTTTGCTCTAATTTCATTGTTCTAGCTTTGCATTTTCATAACTGTTTATGCTAGACACAAGCCACTGATATTGTATGTAGGGCTATATATGGATAGTAAAACATCGAAATGTACTATGTGGGCCTACAGTATAACCTGTATGTTTTTCAACAGAGTGCAGTTCGAGCAGCTGTCGAAGGAAGAATCTTAATACTTGAAGGAATTGAAAAAGCTGAACGAAACGTGTTGCCTGTTCTCAATAATTTGCTAGAAAACCGAGAAATGCATTTAGAAGATGGACGATTTTTAATCCCAGCATCACGTTATGACAAACTTCTCAAAGTATGTACCAATCATTTGAAATGAGTATTACAGTGAAACCTCTATCTGTCGTTCATCAATAGATTAGGAAAACGATGCGTGCAATAAAATTTAACATTGGTTATTTCAGAGTAGGGTGAGGCAAATTGAACACTAATGGGAGGCGGGAAAACAATAGTTCCAAGAACGATGCGTAGAAGTTTCCCTGTATGAAATTTTAATTAATAACCACATTTACATTCCACAACCAAACATATATCACTGAGACAGGTGGTCAAGTGGCTAGCAGACTGAAGTGTCATTCGGGAGACCGGGGTTCAATTCCCCCCATGGTCGACCATCCTGACAGAGGTGCATCGTGGGTTTCCTCTGTCGTTCAGGTTGATACTCGGATGGCTCCTTAGCAACTGGCTATGGCTGACTCCTTCCCACTTTTCAAAAACCTCTAATGGAATGGCATTTTGTCTCATCATCCCATTCATCATTCACCGACGCCGATAGATCTTAGTCATTAGTACAGTGTGTGGTAAAACCCAATGTAAATTGAAAAAAAGTATGCTATCCGTTGGCTTTATCGAGCCATTCAAGCCATAAATGTGCTGCGAGTGTACTGTTGACCTTCTTGTGCTTCATATTTCCAACTCTTTAGGAGGCCCGCCTACATATATATATATATATATATATATATATATATATATATATATATATATATATATATATATATATATATATATATATATATATATATATATATATATATATATATATATATATATATATATATATATATATATATATATATATATATATATATATATATATATATATATATATATATATATATATATATATATATATATATATATATATATATATATATATATATATATATATATATATATATATATATATATATATATATATATATATATATATATATATATATATATATATATATATATATATATATATATATATATATATATATATATATATATATATATATATATATATATATATATATATATATATATATATATATATATATATATATATATATATATATATATATATATATATATATATATATATATATATATATATATATATATATATATATATATATATATATATATATATATATATATATATATATATATATATATATATATATATATATATATATATATATATATATATATATATATATATATATATATATATATATATATATATATATATATATATATATATATATATATATATATATATATATATATATATATATATATATATATATATATATATATATATATATATATATATATATATATATATATATATATATATATATATATATATATATATATATATATATATATATATATATATATATATATATATATATATATATATATATATATATATATATATATATATATATATATATATATATATATATATATATATATATATATATATATATATATATATATATATATATATATATATATATATATATATATATATATATATATATATATATATATATATATATATATATATATATATATATATATATATATATATATATATATATATATATATATATATATATATATATATAGTATATATATATATATATATATATATATATATATATATATATATATATATATATATATATATATATATATATATATATATATATATATATATATATATATATATATATATATATATATATATATATATATATATATATATATATATATATATATATATATATATATATATATATATATATATATATATATATATATATATATATATATATATATATATATATATATATATATATATATATATATATATATATATATATATATATATATATATATATATATATATATATATATATATATATATATATATATATATATATATATATATATATATATATATAATATATATATATATATATATATATATATATATATATATATATATATATATATATATATATATATATATATATATATATATATATATATATATATATATATATATATATATATATATATATATATATATATATATATATATATATATATATATATATATATATATATATATATATATATATATATATATATATATATATATATATATATATATATATATATATATATATATATATATATATATATATATATATATATATATATATATATATATATATATATATATATATATATATATCTCAAACCCAGATAACCAATTAAATTGGGCCAGGGGGTGTTTCCACCAGTTTTTCTAGGGCAGACTTCTCATATCAATCGGTTCCTGCCAGTTCCGACTTATTCCTCCTCTTCTTCACTACTGCTAGGCCTATCCTCTATTTCTTCTTCTCTTCCTACGAGTTCCCTCCATCGTTCTCTATTCTCCCACCATCTCTCGTCTTCCACTTCATCCCATTTTTCTCCTCGGTTGACTACCCCGAACTTGACTCCCTCTTGCCACCTTTCTCTTGGTCTTCCAACTCTTCTCTTAGCTCCATTGTTTTCCGCTATCTCAAACATTGCTCTCGGTATTCTTTCCATTTCCATTCTCCGCATATGCCCGTACCACCTAAGTCTCTCCCTTTCCAATTTAAATGATAACCTTTCCACTCCCACTTCCTTCCTTATATTACTGCTTCTCTTCTTCTCCAACTTTGACACTCCTGCTACGCTCCTTACAAACTTCATTTCTGCTGCCTCTATTTTCTTTTCTTCTCTCCAGTTGATTGACCATGTAACTGCTCCATATGTCAAGATAGGCAAGTAGTACCCATTATAAATGAGTATCTTCCCACACCTTGGAAAATCTGGTTCCAAATCAGCTTCCTTACTTTTTGAAATAGCCCGTCCGCCTTAGCTATTCTCTTATTCACTTCTAGCTCTACTTTTGCCGTATTACTGACAATACTTCCCAAGTATGAGAACTCTTCTACTTCTTCCAGTTCTTGACCTTGCAGCTGTACTTTTTCTTCAATCTTTCTCTTCTCTCTGCTCATCACCATTGTTTTGCTCTTTTCCACGCTAATTCTCATCCCAAACTCCTCTGTAATTTCTTCCCATCTTTCTACTTTCTCTTGCACCTCGTCTCTACTGTCTCCCCATAACAAGATATCATCAGCATATATCATTGTCTTTGACCCTGGGCCTTCCTTCTCTGCTTCCACTTTTCTGATCATCTCATCCATCACCATTACAAACAACATACGGTAGGTGATAGGACACTGCCCTGCCTAACTCCACTCCTTACCTCAAACCATTCCGTCCTGCCTCCATTTGTTTGCACTGAAGCCTTGCATTCTCGGTATAAACTTTTCACATGGTCTATCATCCCCACATGTATGCCCTTTGCCCTGAGACTCTCCCACACCCTTTCTCTGGGAAGATGGTCGTATGCTTTCTCCAAATCTAGAAAAGCCATGTACACTCTTCTTCCCTCCTCCCACCTTGTTTCTACCAGTTGCCTGACAGCAAATATCAAATCTACTGTTGATCGGCCTGTTCTGAACCCATAGTGCTCTTCCCTTAACATGGGTTCCACTAGCACTCGCATCCTTCTTTCAATAATTCGTTCATACAGCTTGGCTGCCTGGCTCATCAGCGTCACTCCTCTGTAATTCTTACTTCTTTTTCTGTCTCCTTTCTTGAATATTACTGTTATTACCCCTTTCACCCAATCTTACGGCACTCTTTTCTGTTGCCATGCTGCCGCCATCACACGAAACATCCACTCCGCCCCCCACTGCCCTGCTGCCTTCATCATCTCTACCACGATCTCATCTGCTCCTGCTGCTTTACCATTCTTCATCTTTTTTATTGCCTGTGCTACCTCCTCTCTTGACACCATCTCCACACAGTCCTCTCCTTCCATCTCTGCTTCCTCCACTTCTTCTACCCGTGTATGTTTTGCATTCAATAGCTCTTCGAAATGTTCTTTCCACATTCTCTTAATTTCTCTGGGTTCTCGAATCAGTTTATTATTCTTATCATACATGATCTTCTGCTCCTCTTTGTCTCTCCTCTTTTCTTTCATAATTCCATACAACATTTTCTTATTTCCCTGCCCATCTTTCTCCAGCTTCTTGGCAAGCTCTACCATTGTCCTTTTTTTCTCCTTCTCAATTATGCTCTTAACCTCTCTCTTCCTCTCTAAGTACTTCAATATATTTCTTGCCGATCTATCTTTCTCCTTCCTAGTCCAAGCTTCCTGTTATTCGGCAAATTATTTTTCACAAAATCGGTTTTCAACCATTAGTAAACTAGGTTCTGGCAAAATGTGTCTGGGGTAATCAAACTCAATTTGGCCTATAGTTGTAATTGTAAAATTGTTATTGCAAACAAAATTCAAGGAAAGGTAATTAACCCTGCAAGAAATGAAAAAGAACTGAAAATATAGAATTTAGTTGCAGGATTAATAGTTGATCGAGAAGATTTGCTTCACATAAAATAATTTGAATGAATTTATCATGAAAATAAATTGTTATGGATAAAAACTGTAAATGGAAATAAATGAAGATACTCAGAATTATGGTCGAAGCTTGTATTAAGCTGGCCTTACATGAACATTTTTGATGCGATATCGCTCCCGCATGCGGTTGCGGGACGGTGCGTCGCGATTAAACAAAAGTGCTGCTGCCTAGTAGCAATTCAAGCAAGTTTGTCAAAGAGATGGGCGTGTCTATAGTGTCCCGCGCTTTTCGTGGCATGACTCAAGTACGTCGACTGTTTGTTGTAATTTGGTTGACATCGCTGGTGTCTTCTCAATCATAATAATAACTATATACAAATTAAAAACAAAATCTCATGAAAGAAGTCGTATGCACGTGGGCAAATTGATCAATTGTGGAATTATTTTGAAACAATGCATGCTAGAATCGACACAGCTGTTCTGGGAGAAGCAGTACGACGGCGACCTCAAGCGGATTTTACCTGATCCCAAGCTACATCCGGCCATTCCGCATGCGATTTGCTGCGGTGCGAGCCAAAAGTTGTGTAGAGCTGAATTTGTGCGACAAAACCACACACCATCACACAGTCTTCGCTGATTGGTCAATAATTCAAAATGGCTGATATCGCTCCTGCATGTGGTTGCGATATCGCATCGAAAATGTTCATGTAAGGCCAGCTTTAGGCTACTAAGGTTCCCAATCGATCAAGAAAATGTAAACGATACCAAAATGTTCTATATTGAAAATCAATTGAAAATATTGAGATATTGGAAATTCTATCCGATATCAAATGAAAAATCATGATATCAAAAATTGATCAAAAATATTGATTTTTTCAGGTCTGAATCATGTTTTTTCTTGAGCAGTCAGTTAGCTATATTCTTCCGTATGTTCTAAAAAGAGAGAGGATGAAATGAAACATATTTTCTCTGATTCATTTGAATTTGATGAACATACCATACCGGTATTATTTTCATTGAATATTCTTTGTTTCAGTTTGTATTCTTTTTATATTTGTATTTGTATTGCATTCAACGACACACTGTAGGTCTACTGATGACTAAGATCTATTGATCTAATGATGAATGAGATGACGAGATGGAAGGTTATTTTATTAGGTGTGTTGGATAGTGGGAAGCAGTCGGCCGTGGCCTGATGTTGAAGAGCCATCCCTGTATCAACCTGGTGACAGAGGAAAATCACGAAAAAACCCTGTCATGATGATCAACCATGGCGGGAATCAAACCCTGGTCTCCTGAATGACGGTTCAGTGTGCTAACCACTCGACCACTTGTCTCAGTGGTTCTTATTTCCCCTCATTGATTGTTCTCATTGCTAAAATTAATACGGCAGGCGTAAGTAATGAGAAATGGGAGTCAAGTGTGTGGGTTCATGAGGTCCTTGAAGGGTTCATGTTGTGTTGAATGATGACAAATTGCTGAGGCGTAGGCTAGACAGACAGACATCATAGATACAAATTGTTGACAGGCTGGTTTGTTTGGCTAGCTGCTTGTTCTTTCAAGTCAGCAATATGGCCAATCTGTCACAACTGACAGTCTGCTGTTCATTCATTAGATATCGCAATAATCAAACATTAAATACATTGATTTCGATAGGCCTATTGATCGAAATCTTGATTTCAAAAATTGATCTTAATATCGACATTGTTCAGCAACCCTATGTATTACTCTTATAACTAGAGACAGGATAGTAATGCAGTATCAAACCTTCGAATAAGCAGTATTAAATGCTGAAATAAGCACTATAAGCAGTATTAAACTGCCAAAATAAGCAAAATATGCAGTATCCAATTGCCAAATGAGCGCTATTAGCGGTATCAAATTGCAAAATAAGATGTAACAATGTAAGATGTACAGACACTTTTTAAAAATACGTTTAAAGTTTTATTAATACCATACTACGTCAAACGTCACTTTACATCAGCGTAGGCCTACTACTTTTTGCCTTGCAGTGGATTACCAGAATCTGACCAATATTATCTGGTGTCAGATTATGGCGCCTATTGGTTAGTATGTTTGTATAAGCAGCAAAGGATCTCTCTACATGCATATTAAACCTCCAAAATGAGCAAAACATGCCAGCATAATATGCCAAAATAAGCAAAATATTAGGGTTGCCAACAATATTCGATATATCAATTTAGATCGATATTTTTTCAAACGATACGATAATCGATTCAATCTTGGCGATACGATATCAATATGATTATTTTCAGTTATCGAAATGAACATTCTATCCTTTTTAAACTTACTATTTTACCCTTTATGTAATTGCTCCAATCAGTGTATGTGGCGCGAAAGTTCTTGTTTTCTATTGGACACTCAAAAGCCAAGAGAAACGCTGTTTGCAATGACGTCAGAGTTGATATGCGCAAGAGACGAAAATATAGACTTGGGCCTATCGCGCGGTTGGGTTGTTCCCTGGTACAGACTCCGGAGTACTTCAACCTATAAAGGGTACCGTATTGTCAAGAATATAAATATAAGCCCAGCTATGCGACAACGAAACGACTTGTGACAAACTGTTGAGAGAGGCCTCAATTGATTGCCGGTTTCGAGTGTTTTTTTCACGCTAAACAGTCTCGTACTCGTCAAGATCAGACCGCATCAGGGTAGTGCGAAGTAGGAAAACGCACACCTGCAGCCAACAGCTCGGCGCGTGCTATGTTTATTATTGCGCGTCAAATGAAAATGATGGAAATTGAGAAAATGATGCTTCTCCATGATAAAATATTTATTAAATGTGATTTTAGTGGAATATCTCTCAGTTTCTAGTTGATTCCGTTATTATGAGTTTGCGGATGTAGTAAGCTTACGCCCAATTAAAATGAGCAAAACAAGTTGTTTGCGCCAATCCTATTATGACGACCAACTAGGTCTTTCCCCCTTGTGTTTTGTTTTCGCATCCCTTACCCCTAGTTGTAATACGCAATATGCCTCCAGTTATTATGTCGTCATCCGTGACCTTTAGATACCACAAACAGGCACATCATGTACCTGTCATTGCAGTCGATCTCAGGTCACTTACTTTTCGTCTCTCGTGTCGTATAGTTGGGCATATATTGCCTGCGTCAGTCGTCAGTTTCGGACACCCGTTCGTCAGTGTCTTTTCTCGTGTATGCAAGTTGTGTAGTGTATCTCCTCGTTATGCAGTGAAGTTTATTTAGTTAAATCAAGCCTTACTATTTCCTTTTCTGTCATTTATTCATCACCAATTCCCAAACCATTTCGTTAGGTTCCAAATCCAACCTCCAATACGTACGTACTTCTTTCTCCCACCCAACGTCTTCACAAAGTGCATTCTCTCAAACATCGTCGCGACGCTTCAAGACGCTTCAAGACAAATACCTCAGGGGAAACACAGGTATCGTGCTGTTTATTATAAACCCTTCCTCAATTACCCTACATACAGTCCATTCATCAAATTCACTCGTTGATAGTCGTAAGAGTAACATCCCGCGTCACAAATAAATCCTATTGGATTTATAACGGCGCCAACACAAGTATTTTTGACCGATTATAGGCCTGGGCCGAGATTCGCAAAAAGGCCGAGGGTGACTTTTGGGTTTGAAATTTCAAGGAAAACCCTTGAATTAAATTCGGGACTATGCGGTATTCTATTAATAGATGAATAATGAATTCCAGATGTACGTTGTTACTTGTACTTTTTTTACAGCTCAGATATCTGCCTTTTCGTCTATCCCATTATCTTTCTACCCCTCCTTGCTAGGACCGAACTCCCGCACGTAGTCTAAGGTCAACCACTTGTCAATGAATCAATCAACCCAGCTGTTTAAACTGCAATTTGTAACACAATAATTCCGATGCGATACAATATTTTGACATTCGATACGATTATCGATTAGGAGAAAAAATATCAATATAATACGATTAATAACCGATGTTAAGTAAACGATAATCGATATGAGTTTTCATATCGAACGGCAACTCTACAAAATATAATAATACCAAAATAAGCACTATAAAAAAAAAAGTGCCAAAATAAGCAAGACATGCAGTATCAAAGTCATATATTCTGAACCCTTGAGTCATGAAAAGGATTTATAATCGATTTTGCATGTTCTCCTGGCTATATCCAAAAACATGCAATTGCATTACTATCCTGTCTCTACTTATAACTTCATCGTTCATTATGGGAGATACACCATAGTTCCTATTTGTTTGTTCAGGATCACACCCAAGGAGAACTGGATAAATGGCAGCTGGTGCGAGTGAGTGAAGACTTCCGAGTGATTGCGCTTGGATTACCCGTCCCTCGCTACGCGGGCAATCCTCTCGATCCGCCCTTACGATCACGATTCCAAGCCAGAGACATCAGCAGCCAGACGTTCAAGGTTAGAAATAACACGTCCAAATATTTACCGTATACCTCGTTCGCGGAAGTGGAAGACCCAGGGGGTTCATTTCTGTACAATTTCATTTGGTTTTGGTGATATAAAGAGATGATACCGATAAAAACCAGCAGGAATGCAGTTTCAATCACTTGACACCCGAGTTACGAAATCACTACCATACATCTCAGTTCGAGTTTTCATATCTGTTAGTACGTACAGATACTTGTGTTTAGATGGCCTTTCATAACATTTGTAGCAGAAGCAAATCGTTTTATACGTTGATATGTCGTTGTACCGTAGTTGATATGTGAAACAAGAAATTTGCCGATATCACTTTTATTCAGCGTTCAGCGGCTTATCAATTTGAGATATTTAGTCTAGAACGATGTTTTGGAATAACATCTGACCAGTATTCTATCATTTTCCAATACTATACACTAGTATATTATATTGGTCCCCACAAAAATATGAAACTCATTTGTAAATCTATCTCCCAGATGTCAGTACAAGTCCCATGTCGATGTGAAATGAAACGTTTTGGAATGTGTGAGGACGCGTGTATGCGCCCGGTTAGTCTCAACAGCTGGTTCATAGACATCTTGAGCATTGGTCTAGCGCAGCTCTGAGCTAGACCGGACACCTCCTGTATGCTGTGTCTGTCGTAACTTGTAAGTGATCACTTGGCCTGACTGGCATCTTGGATAGCACATTTATGAATGTTTAGGAAAGTATTCAGTAGCGTCCTGCCAACATTATCCGATACACCAGCAGCGATAACAATTAATATTTTGTCAGACGTTGTGATAGGTCTATATTCAATTTCTACAACTAGGCAAACGCGTCATGTGTTTCCGCGTTGATGGATGAGCTGGAACATATCAACTTATCTTTGGATTGGTTATTATATATATATATACACCTTGAGATCCAAACCATTACATCACTGCCATCTTATTTTCCATTAATAATTTAAATGATAATAAAGAAGGCTTTGTTTTAATCGTTTACAATCAAGTGGTGACACTTGTTGCTTTGATTTAATAGGTATCTTAATAGCTTTGAATAATTAACACAAATAACATTATATATTTTTTACATCGAAACGGCTGATCCGATTTGAGTGAAAGTTCGGAATAATGTGTATTATTATCAGATTGAAATTCCATGAGAATTTGAATCCTCTCAGATGAAATATTTTTCACGAATGTTTTCCTCTGGGTTATTCTAATGGGATTTTTGAAAACTTTGGAATGAGTTTTCTCAGAAGTGGTTCAACCGATCGCGCCTCAAAACTATACAGCATCAAGTCAGATAGGGGTTCATGTGTGTGCCAAGTTTCATCATGATCTGAATTTTTGTTTGACCTGTAGAGCACGAACAAAAAAACAAAAAAAACAAAAAAAAACGCACTTTTTTTTCGGGTATAGTGAAATTGAGTCTTCGCTTTGCTCATCCAATAACAAAATAAATTCAATACGAATATAACGGTAAAATTAGAAAAATAAAGAAGAACTTCTATTAGTGCGAAATAAGTTGATAAACTAGGCAAACGCGTTATGTGTTGCCGCGTTGATGGATGAGCTGGAACATGTCAACTTATCTTTGGATTGGTTATTATATATATATACACCTTGAGATCCGAACCATTACATCACTGCCATCTTATTTGCCATTAATAATTTAAATGATAATAAAGAAGGCTTTGTTTTAATCGTTCACAATCAAGTGGTGACACTTGTTGCTTTGATTTAATAGGTATCTTAATAGCTTTGAATAATTGACACAAATAACATTATATATTTTTTTACATCAAAACGGCTGATCCGATTTGAGTAAAAGTTCGGATTAATGTGTATTATTATGTTGTTCGAGTTCTGTGAAAATTTGAAAAATTTCGGAGAACATTCACTTTGTCATTTTTTCCGCCTGGCTTATTCATATGGGTTTTTTGAAAACTTCAAAATGATTTATCTCAAGAATTGTTGAACCGATTTTGCCTCAAAACTATACAGCATCAAGTCAGATAGGGGTTCATGTGTGTGCCAAGTTTCATCCTTGATCTGAATTTCTGTTTGACCTGTAGAGCGCAAAAAAAAAAAAAAAAAAACACCTTCGATTTTTCAAGTACAGTGTAATTGAGTCTTCGCTACGCTCATCCAATTACGATATTTTCAATTATCAATACAGTAGTAGGCCTACTATTTTCAAAATTTGCAACATGTCTCTCCTCTCTGTTCTCATAGTTCTTACAATTAGTGAGGTCGGTGCCATTATTATTATTTATCTACGGCGAAAAATTATGGTCACAGACAGCGCAGTCCTGGTGTTGAAGACCATTAGTTTTAAATAATCAAAATGGGGTGGTAAGGTCGCCCTTGTGGTGCCCCGTCCAAACGATCCTATCTTTCATCCATAGCCTTAATTGGGGAACAATGATTTTGTATCAAGTTTCGATGTTATTAAAAAAAAAAAATTATTGAACACTCTCTATAGCCAATAAGAAACAAAATTGTATCAGTGAATTGAAAATACCAATACAAAACAACATTGGTAGATTATCGAATAGTAGAAAAAAATACCGCTATACTACGGTTGATTTTCAATATCTAGGCCCATATAAGTTTTTAAATCAAGGAACAACCCTAGAGAGTAATCTTATCAAATATAGAATGAAATCTCACATATTTGTCTCCTATGTATATTCATAAATGCGTTTGAGACACGACAGGTGGGTTTAGTGATTACTCATGAGTGACGTATTATCTCGACTTCACTGGCTCCATAACTTAGCACTGGCCGTCGTGAGACTGACATGGCTCGTTTGCGCGGCGGCGGAGGAGGCAAGAAACCGCGTGACTCGGAGATAGGCAAACAGACTAGTAGAGTTATACATAGCGATCCCCGCACATCACCATGTCATTTTTATCCCAAGAGGATACTAGATACAAAAACATGTATGTATGTACGTCACATGGAAAGCTGCAGAAATATATGCTGTTCATCATACAGTATATTTCTCAGTAGAATTGCCACATCAGTCATCGCTTAGAGTATAGCACGTCCTTCCACAATTCAACGCTGACTCAGCTCATCTAGCGGAAAAAAGAAAAATTTCAGAAACGAAGGAGAAAAGGAGGTGGAAAAACTTAACTCAGCTATAATTTCGACTACCAATTCAATCAACTTTGCCACCGGCTCAAATGGTAGATATCAGAGGTAACATCAATTAATTGAGGATCTATAGCCAATGAATTGCGTAATGTACAGCCAAAAGATGCATAGCCAATTGGTCAACTGCCGAGTAGTGGAACACTTCTAGTCGGGCGATATCGCACGCTAAGATAGTCACTGGGCCCGGTGTGAACACGATCCTGTTGATACGGGAGTGCACGACGTAGCTAGCTGAAATATGATAGAGTCCTATTCTTCGTTCGGCTCTCGGGGTGAAGATTTTCCTGCTATTTGTGGATGCGCGCGATACTTGATGTATCACATCACAATGCTCCTCAAATTCTCCGCGTTAGAGTGGCTCACGTACTATGGTTACGCCGGTTGAAAGCAGCTACGACGGGCCAGCCTGACTGGGAATATTCCTCCACACGTTATCCTCATTGGGGCACCTGGTAAGATCGCCCTTGTGGTGCCCCGTCCAAACGATCCCATCTTTCATCCATGGCCTTAATTGGGGAACAATGATTTTGTATCAAGTTTCGATGTTATTGAAAAAAAAAACTTATCCTCATGGCGGAGCTCCGTGTCAGACCAAGTGAATGACTTTATTCGCTGATTGTTATGACTGATGTGGTAATTTTACTGAGAAATATAACTCATGATAATCAGCATATATTTCCAAATCGTTTCATGTGACTTACATTCACGTTTTGTATTCAGTGTCCTCTGAGGATCGAAGTGAAACGGTGCTGTGCGGTGATCGCTGTGCATAACTCTATAGGTCCCTACTAGTCTCCTTGCCTGTATTTAAGAATTGTGTTATGAATTAAAGCTTGTAGAATGACAAATCGTTGGAAAAAATGTGTTCAAGTTGCATTAAACTTGAATGAACAAGAGGTTAGAAATTACTATTATTTGATTTAATCAGAAAAAAAGATTGAACTGCTTCATTTTTTTTATAGAATTCGATATTGCAGATAGTTTTGATAAAACGTTTGAATAACTAAATATATGATAATTGATAAGATCAACATATCGGCATTCTACAATTATATATAGGCCTATACCTATTGAAAGTGTTAAATGACTTTATGACCTGATCCAAAGTCAAAGGTCAACTGTTCAAGGTCAATTGTAGACAGGTCAGTTTTTGTTTGAGTGTGTGACATTAAAGAATACACAATCTTGGGTGGTAAGATCCACTGCTTGAATGGTAATATTGGGATCGTAAGATCGCCCTTCAGGTGCCCCGTTCAAGTGATACTAAACTTTCACCCTGTGCCTTTAGTATTGGGAAACAATGCAGACTTTGTGTCGAGTTTTAGATGTTTAGATTCTATTCGCAATAGTGTCATTGACGCACTCAACTTGAAGCTCCTGCCGTACATCCTCATTCCTAACGCAATCCAATCTTGTAGTACATCCTTTGACCGCTATTGAAAAATTCATTTCCGCAACTCGAATACGACTTCTATCTTCAGTTTTATTCATCCAAGATTCCCTCCCATATAGTAGTTGGTAGGCCTACTGCCAGTGTTGGGTAATTAACTTTTGAAATGAACGCGTTCGTATTTTCTGAACTTATCAATGAGCGCGTTACATTTATGGTCGACGATCTTGAACTTTTTTCACGTTCGATTTTTCGGTGAACTTTAACAAAATAGAACGTTCATTTAAAAGTTCATAACTTTAGAACACTCATAACCCTATTCGACATGATCGCACTATCCGTACTTCCCCGTCCAAATTCCGAGTGCTGAGATCGACTATTTTACGGTCTATCCCGAATGTATAATATTCCCTGTTCTGGATTTCATCACGTGATCACCAGGCTAGCCGGCAGCCGCGTGTGGTCAAGGTCGACGTGTTGTGACTTGTATTTGTTATCAATCACTATTAAACTTGAGACATTCATTGTAAAAAATGTGTGTGTACCGTACATATATTATTTTTCACCCCTTTTTCCCATATAACTTTCAAGGTGAATTTTTGAACGAAGTTATGTTTTTTTTTTAAAAACATTTGAAGTAGAACTTTCACAGCAAAGCCACAAAAACGAACTTTGAACTTTAAAAAAAATCAATTTATTTGACATGAACCGAAGTTTTTAAAAGTTCCTTTTATAAGTGAACTTCCCCAACACTGCCTACTGCCATAGGGGCGGGGCGTACAGTCAGCTCTGAGCGTCTTTTCTAGTCTTGTTTTTCAAAGTTCTTTGGATGGTAGGCCTACCACTTACACACAGTCTGGAGCTTGTGCAACTTCTCACTTATGCCGTCGAAAGTGTACGTTATGTCGCAACCCGAATAATTGGAGTGCGATACTTGTTCTGTTGACTTGTTATCCACAACTTTTCTCGACTGGACTGGACCCTTTTCTCTGAACGCCATGACCAAGATGCATTAAGAGTTGCGTTGGTTTTCCGCCAAGAGATGGTGTCCTCCCTTCCTATCCCTCCCATGTTGAAAATATATGTACCAATTCACCGGCCACATTTTATGAATTATCGATTGTGCGTAGATAAGTGGTGATGAAAGGAACCGACGTTATGTTCACGCTGGCTCAGCTAATATCAGATGTCATCAAGTATGTCAGTCTGTTAGCCGTTTTTACAAAACAACACTCGATAGAGCAGTGATCATTATTTCTCAGAAAAGTACTCGGGAAATGGAACGTGTTTTCAAATCAGCGAAGTCACCATCTCCCGGCGGCAAACCAACGCAACCCTCAATGCATCTTGGCCATGAGTTGATTCCTGAACTGACAACTGATCAGACCATCAGACTCTGGAATGACCTGTCCCAAGACCAGATGGAAGCAGTGCTTAATTTGTACCGGAACCCACCGGAACGGCGATCCAGTTCCTTTTTGAAACTGGGTTTTCAAAATGATAGAAAATCAATGATATGGCAGATTTCGATTCATTTATCGATACTTTCAACATGCAATATAATTTTTACAAATTAATAAATATTTTCTCATTCTGAGAATGTTTTTATTTCTCATTCCTATGAAAAATAGAAAGGAATAGCTGATGGTTTTCAACAGTATGGGACGGAAGTTAGATTGTGATCTATCGAAGATGAAAATAATTTCGAATATACGTATTTTCTTGAAAATAGTTCGAGGACGAAAATATTTTTCAATTTATTTGTACTTTGTCAATGAGTTTTTGTTTTAGATTGCGGGGGTGGGGGTTGAGGAGATGATGGTTTGCTTCGAGTTGCGTTCCGTTTTTTTTTATTCACACTTTAAGCCCTGGATTGAAGTATTTCTCAAAGATCTCTTCTACTTCAATAAAGTTATAAATAATATGTGTTTGTAATTCATGTACTCATTCTTCTTGTCGTACTTGACCAATATGTATCTATAACTACAAATCTACAACCACCGGATTTGTATAATCCAAAGTTGTATGTAAAAATAAAAAGTGATGATTTTTTTTTTTTAAATTTGAAACAGCACCAAAAGAGAAACAGCAGAACACATTAAAAAGAAATATGAGAATAATAACATCAATAAAATGAATAGAATTAAACTCTTTTCCACAAAGCCTGGGAAGGCTTATCTGTGGGTTGAAAAAACAGAGAATATATATTATATGTAAAGTTAGACTAAGATGTAAGGAAGGAATATGTTTAGTGCCAAAAAGTAGGGTGTTTAGATTTGAAGTGATACTAAGAGAATAATTTAGAATATAGAAAGGCATTCAAGGTCAGAACAAAACAAAACGAAAATAAACTAATGAAACTAATAATAGTAATAATATAATACAGGATGAGAAAAGAATATTTGGACAAAAAATGATTTATAAATCCACCTTTAAACCTTGATATTCATTCATTCACCACGCTATAAATTACGAAAAGCCATTTTCTTTTGACTTACGTTATCAGTAGCGCGCCTAGCCTTTGATGAGGCAACTCCAAGATGTACTGAGGGTTGCGTTGATTTGTCACTTCTTAGCTCAAACTGGCAAACGCAACCCTCAGTGCATCTTCATCAACACCAACACCTACAAGGCGGCAGGTTTGTGCTTCTTCCGCCATATTCGCCTTAGGGGCTGTCCATAGATGATGTCACACAATTATAGGGTATATCGACCCCCCCCCCCCTTTTCCGAGTTGGTCACAGAGTGAAGACCCCCCCTCCTTTAATGATGTCACAATCCAGTCAAAAGGGTCAACCCCCCTCCCTTCCTCCCGTGAAATTTATTTCACTCCATTTATTTGAATCTGTAAAACGTGGAATATTAATTAGTGATGTTGTATTATTGGAATATTAAAAAAGAGTTTTTCTTGATTTTTCAGTAATGGCACCTTTTTTTTAATAGCATTGTAATAATTGCACTTCTTTTTTCAATAATATTGTGAATAATCGGTGACGAAATGAATAATTGATAACATCAGAAGAAATTTAAATGCGAGAGATGCAATGCAATAAACTCGACAGAACTAAACTCTCAAAACTCATTGACATAGGGCCAAGAAGTTCAATCACAATAAAAGATGAAAACTATTCACAGCCACCTGAATAAATTCTGCATTAAAATATAATGTCATACAAATTATGTGGCACCAACTGATTTTACTGGAAATTGAAATAGCTAGATGAATAATATGTAGTGAGACGCGTGGCCGAGTGGTAACACACTGAACCGCCATTCGGGAGACCGGGGTTCGATTCCCGCCATGGTCGACCATCCTGACAGGGGTTTTTCGTGGTGTCCCTCTGTCGTTCGGGTCAATACTGGGACGGTTCCTTAACAACTGGCCACGACCGACTCCTTCCCACCACCTAATGTTTCCAAAACACCTAATGAAATAACCTTTCATCTCACCATCCCATCATCTCATTCATCATCCACCGACGCCAATAGATCGTAGCCATCAGTATAGTGCGTCGTTAAGACCCAATATAAAAAAAGTCACACTTGAAATATCCTATAAAACCTCGATAGCCGTTTGAAAGCCCCACATAATCTATCTCAATTTTCCTCTTAAAATATCCCAAATTAAAATAGTAGGTATAGTTGTCTAAATCATCATTATATATGTTTATATTGTATATACATTGTATATACTTATTGTTACCACAAATTTGAATTTATTATGTTGTAGAGAACATTTCTGTATACAATCTAACAGGATATTGAACTGTTATATAATATGGCTGAGTGACAAAATGAGCGACATTATTATTATTATTATTATTATTATTATTATTATTATATTATCACTCCACAATGTACGCCTACTCCAATAACATCTGTCTATTGATTTGTATAATGTGTGTTTCTATCTACTAGTCAAACGCGAAATATGCGTTGTAAGATGAGCGAGATATCTCAATAAGGTATAAAAGTCCTTGAAATCGTTTTACACTTGCTACTTTATCGACTTTGGTATTCTACACACCTTGATATCTGAATAAGCTATAAAAGTCGTTAAAGAAGTTCTACTCTTGCCACTTCATTGACTCTGGTATTCTACACACCTTGACGCATATAAAAAATACTTCATTGTTGGTCAACTCTTGAATCTAGAAAGCAGTGAATCTCGACAACTTAATTCTGTCATAATTTTTATGATATATTTTATGAATATTATCAGTCATTTTATTTTTTTTCTTCAAAACGACTGATCAGAATTGCTTAAAAAATCGTAATAATGTGTAAAATCTATGTATACACATTTAGAGAAAATTTCATCCCATTTGGAGAGATTTTATTTTTCAACATTTTCCGCCCAGCCAAATCTTATGGGGTTTTTAGAAACTTTGAGATGATGATTCTCAAAATCGGTCCGACCGATTCATCCCAAAAACTATACAGTTCTAAGTTGGATGAGTTTGCGTGTACAAAAAAAGTTTCATGTTGATCAGTCAACCCTTGCGACCTGTGGAGTGCTTACAAAAAAAAAAAAAAAAAAAAAAAAAAAAAAAAAAAAAAAAAAAAACACAGACAAAGCCCTATAAGAGTGGGATGGAGACTTCGCTACGCTCATCAAAAAACAAAAGTAAATTGTGAAAGTGAGCGGAGACCGGTGTTCTTTGAGGCTCTACCCTGTACTTATTCGATTCTTCTGGTGACTGGTGAGAATTGCGCCATGTTTAAACCACTTCTCCGCAGTGTCGCAAATTGCCTCCAAACTTATAATAATAGCAATTACGTGCCGCTATGGGTACCGTGACTGACTGGCACTACTCAAACTTTTTAATATCAACTTCATGATTGTTCGTTTTCAACTTGGAGAAAACTATTTTGTGAACTCATATCATACTTTTTTATTTTCATTTTCGTTCTATTTTTCCCCCTGAAATTGCAATAATAAAAAATGTCGTATGCCTGTATTAAATTAAAGTCGTTCCCAGGTATGTGTAAGTGATTAGTTTCCTCACTTTTTATTGTATGATATAATTTATTTATCATTATATATAAAACAAATTAAATTAATTTAACTCTTATGTTTATTAACCGTCATGTTATACACTTTATTTAGTATAGTTCTATATTATTATGAGTAATAAGTAACATGGTCATAATTTATGCATTCCACATTGTGTTGTGTAGACAGTAAGGAGATTGATGTTTACACAATATATTATAGTTTATATGTATACGTCTATCCACTAAAAAATAATCCACCCTCGGTAGCTCAGTCAGCTGAGGCACCGTTTCAGAAACTGAAGGGACCGTGGGGCGTGGGTTCGAGTCCCACCTATAGGCATGAGTTTTCGTATAAACGTCCTTTCACTTATCATCATCACCCTCTCATTCGTACCCCCGTTTAACCTAGCTGTTGGTGGGGGCGTTAAGCAAACAATAATGTAACGGAAGTAGGGGTTCACTAACATGATAAGCACGAAAATTAACGCTTTTTTACGTAGAGCCGTATTATTCTCAGGTTATGGATATTCAGTATGAGGTTTACTATAAAAAAACACAACCACATCTTTCAAAAGCCTCAAATTCTTGAAGATGAAGCTAGATTGGGTCATCACCAGAGTCATTAGAATGTGATTTACGACTTTCTTCTTTCGTGTTCTTCTTTCTTTCTTTCTCGAAGGAAATATTTTCAACGAACTTTTTCCTCTGAGTTATTCTCATGGGATTTTCGAAAACTTTGAAATGAGTTTTCCTCAGAAGTGGTTGAACCGATTGCACCTCGAAACTATACAGTATTGAATTAGATAAGGACACGTGTGTATGCCAAGTTTCAACTGATTTTGAATTTTTGTTCGACCTGTGGAGCACGAACAACAAAAAAAGCACTTTTTTCGAATATGGTGAATTTGAGTCTTCGCTTCGCTCTTCCAATTACACATTCTAATTAATTCCTTGATAATGAAGAAGGCATTGTTTTAATCGTTTTTAATTGTCGACACTTGTGGCTTTGAGTGATGTATAAGCATTACACTAGGAAAACGCGTTATGTGTTATCGCGTTGATGGATGAGCTAGAACATATCTTTGGTTGATCATATTCGACACGACAAGTGACGATAGAATGCGCTTCTGAATCTCAATATGGCCGACAAATGGTTACAAAAGATCAGTCAACAGTGCAATTTTCCGATCAATATCAATATTCTCTAGTTCCAATTGTTAACACTTACAGCGTATTTGCAACTTTTTCTGGGCAATATATCCACCTTGAGATACAAACAATTACATCACTGCCCTGTTTCATTTATTACTCATTCTAATTAATTTCTTTATTTTTTTTTTAATAATAAAGAAGGCCTTGTTTTAACCGTTTTTTATTAATTGGTGACACTTGTTGCTGAGATTTAATTGTTTTTTTTTTGAGTGGTATAAAAATATTACATTATATATTTTTCACATCAAAACGGCTGATCCTATCAACTGAAAGTTCGGAATAATGTGTATCATTATTATATTGAGATTCCGTGAAAATTCGAATTCTTCTGGAAGAAATATTTTTTATGAATTTTCTCTTCAGGGTTAGTCTGATTTTTTAAAACCTTTGAAATGAGTTTTCTCAGAAGTGATGCAAGCGATTGCGCGTAAAAACTATACAGTATCGAATTAGATAAGGACACTCGTGTATGCCAAGTTTCAAGTCGACTGAATTTGCATTTTCGTTTGACCTGTGGAGCGCGAAAAAAAAATCTAGGCCTACTTTTTTTCGAGAATGTTGAAATTTGAGTCTTCGCTTCGCTCATCCAATCATATGTCGATTTATATTTCATAAGTGTTTTTTGTTTGGGTTGTTCTGAATCATTTATTAAAGTGCCCCATACCTAGCTCTGACAATTGCCTCCACAGAGAAATGGAGATGATTATTCAACGATTTTTAGTGAAACCTCGATTTATTACGTCTCTCCCTGATTACATTACGAGTTTGACATTTCACGAAATTGCCCCGGGCATTCTAGATCTATGACGTAGATCCCACGCATCGTCTGTCAGTTTTAACTTCCTTGCCGTCATTTTTTCCTGAACGGCCTAAAGCACTAAACTAGATCTGCTCTACACGGCTCACCTTTGAAGTTAATAAAAACTATCTAATATCATCACAATATGTAAACCTTCCTCTACAAAATAGTATATTCAAAATTAAAATATTGAGGTGTTTTGAACGATTTTGAGCAATATTATTCAAGGCTTACATTTTGACAAAAATGTGAAGAAATTTAGCGATCTTTCAACTTCTATAGTATCTCACACACGTACAAATTTAAAGAAATGTGTATTCAGTAATGACGACTGTGGCAAGCAGAAAATTAGAAAAAATACAGCATAGGAAAATATCTGATGCTTTTTACGTAGTTCTCAGTTACATACAGCTTTGTAAATTCCACTACGCTGGTCGATTCTGATCTTTTCTTCCTAGAAGGGGTCGAGTAGAGCCCTACCGTATAGGGCAGCAAAGTAGGCTGTGGCGCGGAAGGATAGGGTTCTAATGTAGGTTCATTCTTATGGGTAATAGCACGCACATGATTTTAAAACTGTCATAACTTCTAAACTACTAACACTACGGCTAAACCAGTTAGCCTACAAAGTTCAGTAAACTGTTGAACACGGCCACTGTGAGAATTCCGATGCAACTATCTCTCTCTTTCATTCGCTTGGCGACATCGCAATTACAGCATGTTTTTTATCATCCAATTGTTTAAATTTACTAGGCGTTTGATACAATGTATGTTATCATCGTAAAGATAACAGTTTACTGAACATTGTAGGCTGACTGGTTTAGCCGTAGTATTAATAGTTTAGAAGTTATGACAGTTTTAAAATCATGTACGTGCTATTACCCATAAGAATGAACCTAAATTAGAACCGTATCCTTCCGCGCCACAGCCTACTTTGCTGCCCTATAGCAACCGCTCAAGAAGCCATAGCAGGTATAACTAAAACTATTGAAATACATTTCTTCATATTATGCATTATAAGACGTATATTACGTTCCTATAGTGAAAGTGTATTTTTCCAATTTTCTGCTTGCCACAGTCGTCATTACTGAATACAAATTTCTTTCAATTTGTACGTGTGTGAGATACTATAGAAGTTGAAAGATCGCTAAATTTCTTCACATCTTTGTCAAAATGTAAGCCTTGAATAATATTGCTCGAAATCGTTTAAAACACTTCAATATTTTAATTTTAAATATACTATTTTGTAGAGGAAGGTTTACATATTGTGATGATATTAGATAGTTTTTATTAACTTGAAAGGTGAGCCGTGTAGAGCAGATCTAGTTTAGTGCTTTTGGTCGTTCTTGAAAAAATGACGGCAAGGAAGTTAAAACTGACAGACGATGCGTGGGATCCACGTCATAGATCTCGAATGCCCGGGGCAATGTTGAACTTAAAAAATTCGTAATTAAATCAGGGAGATGACGTAATAAATCGTAGTTTTCACTAAAAATCGTTAAATAATTATCTCCATCTCTCTATAGAAGCAATTGTCAGAGGTATGGTGCTCTTTAATAATGTATTAATCATCTAAATTAGCAATACAGAATTCACCCAATGCACAACAGTAATTGAAAACACATTAACAAACACATTCAATTCGCAATGGAAATATCATAGAAGAGGCCCTATATACATTTCACATGTTTTCTCGATATCAATTGACTTGAGGAGCGTCAATTTTGTCATTTTTGTTGAATTCAATCATTGTCCTAACATGATTCCTGCATGATTATTCTCAACATTACTTTGGTAAACATAATTGTTTTGCCAAGTGGCCTAGGCCTATTTGACGGAGTACTCGAAACAGATCTCAGTTAGATGGTTTACATCGTGAGATGTGTGGATATGCTAAAATATCCTGTTGTATTCGAATTGAAGAATTTTACTTTGTTTATCCAATCATGTTGTTATTATTATCCTTGAAGTGAAATGTTGAACTTACATTTTAGTACATTCTGTTTTGTTCAATTTGACAGAACTTCCATCCTTTATTTAAAAAAATTATCCAACTAGGTGGAGATAACCCAATTGACACAATCATTCAAGATGAAGAAGTGATTGTCACATGCTGCAACCACATAAGCAGTGGAAAACTTTTGGTCACTTATGCTACCCAAATGTTCGTTCCTCACATCGTGTATCAGCTAAAGAGAGCCCCTCGAGTGGATATCATTTGGGCCATAACTCACTCAAATCATTTACGAGAAAGAAGAGAGGACTCGGTACTATACGGCAAGTGGACATTTCAAGTACTTTACCAAAAAAATTCATAAGTTTTTCCGCGCTGATGAAAATAAACGGCAACTATTTCATATGCTTGGTGATTTTGAGCATTTTGAGCTTGGAGCATTTGAGAAATATAGCTGCTCACGAAATTGCCGACCCTTGACCCTAATGAATCTTCGGCATTGCCCTTCTTCCTTGCTGTGAAAAGGTGTGACAACTGCTCTTCCTCTGCTGGGAAAGATAAGGGAACGGCCTGGCGAGTTTGGAATCTTCAGCCCAGAATTAACAAAGTTATTCCGGAAGTTATCCTCTGAACCAGAAACAATAAACGATGAGTCTATCCTTCTTGTAGAAAAGTTTGTCATCCAGTTTCATGATGGGACTAGTTCTTCCACGTCAGACACGTTCTTCAGTGCAGAGAAGAACAGTTTACCCAGAGACAGGCGGTAATGGAAGCCATTGCCACCAACCCAAGACGCGTTGAGACAGCATGTAAGGCGAGCTGCTTTCAGGCAGGCTTTGTGTGGGGCACATCTTCAACTCTCATGCAGACACTTCCCAATGCATCGGATTGGGGATGGCTTATGGGATTTTCAAGGATGTGGGAACCTCGTTGAACAACACTAGCAGACGCCATGCATTCCTGCGACGAAGTAATATTTTGCAAGTTGAAAAACGGATGCATAGAGGCCACCTGTGGCTGTCAAACAAGTGGGCAACCTTGTTGTGCGTCTTGCACATGTCGAAGAGAGTTTTCATAATCATATAAGGTGGACGTCATCAAACATATTACTTGTCTTTCTAATCTAAAGATGTGAATAATGAAGAAAATTGAGAATGAATCAATAAGTGAATGTGTGACGTGAGAATTATATTCCTGCTAACGAAATTGAGTGAGCTGTATTATCTTTTGATTTGTCTAATTATCTTGGGTGATGCTATTTTAATGAAACGTAACAGCCTTATCGAAACGGCTGTATTCAAATTCAAATTGTATCTCCAATTTATATTCACGGAATAATTTCCTTCCGAATGAATGGTCGCAAGATAAGATTGAATTCATTTGATTTTTGCCGATTTCAAAATATTTGAAAACCCTTCCGACCAAATTTTGAGCCTCCAAATTAATTGTATACCGGCACCTGTTCGACTATACGGTTCATTATGAATATATATATAGAGTAATAACAGCACTGACTACGTGTCTGAGAAAGAAAAAAAAAGAAAAAAAAAAATATATATATATTCACCTTTTGAAAATTTTGACTTTTTTTTCTCCCCAAATGTGGAAAATTTTCTCATCATCCAATTGATATGAATGTAGAATCAGCTACCAGTGAGCAAAATTGTTCCGTAAAATTAAATACCGGGCCTCCTTGTTCCATTTTCTCAAATTTTGAAAAATTTGGCACACCGAAGTTTGCACCTCATTTGATAATGTTCGAGGAAAATTCAAATATTATTTCATATTCATATTCCTTGAACAATCACCTTCAAAATGAATGGTCGCAAGACGGGATTCAATTAAGAAAAAGTTGTGTGTATATAAAAGGTCAAAGGTCAACAGAGTGGTCAATCCCAAGGTCAAATGACGTTTTTTTTAATTGAAGTATGTATTCATACCATTTATTGGCCTATATTGTAAATTTTACCCTTTCAAATTGCGTAGACTACCCTCAAGAAATTAATCAATTTTAGTGGTATTCGCACATAGTGGTATTCGCACATAGTGGTATTCGCACATAGTGGTATTCGCACATAGTGGTATTCGCACATTGAATTAACGGGGACAGATCACAATGGTCAGGATAATGAACATGATGATTTTTATGTTTATTCATCATCATTTATATCATTGATCATCATAATTTTGACCCCCCTGGAAGTTCAATTCTTGTCTAGGCCTACATTACATTTCTCATTTTTAATACAATATTTTTAGTTGTATATGACTGATGTACAAATTTTGTTCATGTTTACCTGTTATAATGGTGAGTTACAACTATATAACAAGTAGAAATTTAATTACATCCAATTTATACTAACCACGATATAATTGTACGCATAGTGAACATTGCGAGAGCTCGCGCCTGTTGTTGGTTATTATGATTTTTGACCCAAGCCAGAGGGGGAATTATTTGTTCTGGTCAGTTATGATGCACAAAAATAAATTGAATCGGTTTCATATTTTTTTTGTAACTTACCATTTCAATTACGGTAATTGCAATAATTTGCTATGTGTATAGGCATGGTCATGGATATCTGGAAACTAGAATCATTTCAACCGTCGCAATTCTATAGGTCGATCTATATTTTATGAAACGTACGAATAGCAACGAGAAAAACTTCATAATAAGTGTCGTTAATGAATAAAGTCAAAAGGGTATGAAAATATCACAAGCTTTAGTTTTTTTCCAAAAAGTCAAAGCGACTGAAAATCAACGAACTTATAGAAATCAATAATTTTGAATACCGTGAAAAAAAGTACCAGGCATAAGAATAATAATTGGTTCGACTATTCTTTCAAATTATTTTCCCCTGGGTCTATTATACTAGCTATAGGACTTTCCCAATTTCAAAGTCACTTTTTCTCATTTATATAACCATGACAATTAAAACTCTCATTGTGAATTAGGTGAAATTTTCTTTTCTTGATAATTTACATGAGTGTGATTTACCCGTTGTGAAATGCAGGAGAATGATTATAATGTAACAAGAAAAAACAGGTACAAAATGCCAGATGATCAATCTGTGATTTCCTAGCCGTTTTTTTTAGTGAGATGGACACCGTATGTATGTACATGGATTCAACTGATTCTCAATTCATTTCAGGTGCACTGAATTGTCTCTTTCCTCCATCACATTTGAAATGTGCATTTCATTGAAGTTATTGAAATGTGCTCGTGTTGTGCTGAAATGTACTTTCAAAAATTCGTTTAGTCTTGCTACCGTATTCTAGTTATTCCAATTCCAATGTGGGGAAAGGGGAAAGGGGAGTTGATGCCAGCGGCCCCCACCCCCACATTTATATATATATATATATATATATATATATATATATATATATATATATATATATATATATATATATATATATATATATATATATATATATATATATATATAATATATATATAGGCCCTATATATATATATATATATATATATATATATATATATATATATATATATATATATATATATATATATATATATATATATATATATATATATATATATATATATATATATATATATATATATATATATATATATAATATATATATATATATAATTGAATGGTACTAATACATCAAATTTGAAAATTGCGTGTTGAATGAAATAGGCACATATTATCCAATATTTGAATTGAATAATCCCACAATTTACCCCAGTTGGCCTATCATTTGTTTCAATATTATTAACGAGCACATCAAAACAAATCAACTGACAAAGACTCTTGTAATCTTTTCATCATTATCGAGCTATGATGGATGGATAGACTTTAAAATAAACGAAACACTTATAAGTGTGCTAAGCAATGTAAGATACCAATACGATGTATACATTCAAAGCTTCTGCTTGGGAAGTGTTTATACGACAATGCCTCTTTCCGCTCATCGATCAAATGTCCGTGTCAACATTGTCTATTGATGGCTTATTTGCTTTTCAACGTGTGTTCAGTTCAGACAAATTAGATCTGGAGAGATTCCAACAGCCCTTGTTAACACAATACATAAGTGATTGATGTAACATTCGTTCAACTGGAAATATAAACATTATTCGTTCATTCGTTTATTTTACAATGGATGTTATTTATAGCCTGCTGAAGAAGATTGATTTAAGGAAATAAGGAATAATAATAATAATAATTTATATAATGCCACTTTCATTTAGATAGGCCTAAGGAATAGTAAGGAAGTAACTATTATTAGTATATATTATTATTAGTATATATTGTAATTATTCATTGTTCACCACTGGTGGTTTGTGTTTGTTTAATTCGGTGTACTATTTTTCCATCCTACAGACAAGCCTTTAAAGGCTTTGAAGATCTTTGTAAAAAAAGAAAAAACTGAGGAGTAATAATCTTGTTTATTACCATGGTAAAGTTTACCATGGTAAAGTTTATTGAAATATTTTTGCTATTTTTTGCACCTGGAATTGATTGATTGATTAAGCTGTGTAGGCCCCTATCATATTATTTACGGACTTAATGCGCTGATTGAAGGAAAAGCCCATGTCCTTTCTGTAGGGAATAGTACTTATATAACATTTGTTCGAATTGAAAGGGGTATGATTTTTTCCACTGATTTACTTATCTCATACTTGTATCGAAAGGGATCTCCTTCAGTAATATCATTTGTTCCCGCAATGATGACGACCTCGTCATATAAACCAAAGTCCTTAGTAAGCGAATCGATTTCACGAACTACCTCCTCGATTCCAACGTCAGGTGTGACGATACTTGTTATCTTCATTTGACTAGCGTCTATGTCCTTGTGTAGTCGTAGCATTGCCGATAACTCTCTTCCATGACTGTCCGATAGAATGAGCACTTTCTTCATATTCAATTATTTCTTCTTGTTCATTTCTTTCTTATTATTCATTCATTTCTTTCTTCTTATCATCATTTTTCTTATCTACTTTTTTCTCATGATCTGTTTCTTTATTCGTACTTTCTTCTCTTGTCTCACATCCGTGTTTACTATTTTTCTCTTGTTTCTTTGTACTGTTTGGCAGCGTTATATTTCTTTTAATGTTTAAGCATTGATTCATGGTACAGGTTTCATTTAAATGGTCAAACTGTATTTGAGTCAGTTGAAATTTTTCATTTAGCTTAGAATGAAGTTGTGCTATTTCACTTGTCATCAAACTCTGATTGTTTTCTAATGTATGAACCATGTTTCTTGTGTTCATTGTGGATGTACGGATTTCAGCGACCAGATCATTGACTTCAAGAACTACGTTACGCATGTTAGAATAGGCATCTTGAATAGCTGAGCTTTCTTCTAAACAGCAACATTTACGATCGGAGTCTTTACTATTTGACTCTACTGTTCCAACAATATTATTTTGCGGTTGCATGTTCATCTTTTGGATAGATTTTATTTCAGTTTGCAATTCAATCATGGTTACTTCCATTTCTTCCATTTTCTTTTCGGCTTCTTGAATGTATTTAACTCCAATTTTCATTACTTAAGTAAAACTAGGTCGATGCTTATTTCTATTTTTGATGATTTTATTGTTGCCTGTTTGACTTTGGTGACTTTGAATTAAGGTTTCAACATTTTTTGTGCGAAAAGCACATGTCCACTTGTTATTTGACAGTGGTCCATATTTATTGTCCGGTTCACTCCCGCATGCAAAATGTGCCCACCGTTCACACTCGACGCATCTTATGCCAACTCCTACCTTCTGGTGGCACTTGAAACACTTCTTGCACCTTTTATTCACCATTTTGCACTTCACTGTATTTACGTTTATATATAATGACCTTGATTTGCAGAAGTCAGATTTTAAAGATATAAAGATTTAAGATATAAAGTCTTTGGATCCTCTATGCACGATTATGTGATATCAATATCAGAGTATCTTGATGGCATTGGATCCAGAATGAATTTCAAGTCTAAAAACCTCGCTATCAAGGTATCACGACGATACTTATACGAATAAAATGATCACTTCACTGGGCAGTGACTTCACTGGGCAGTGACTTCACTGGGCAGTGACTTCACTGGGCAGTGACTTCACTGGGCAGTGACTTCACTGGGCAGTGACTTCACTGGGCAGTGACTTCACTGGGCAGTGACTTCACTGGGCAATGATTTCACTGGGCAGTGACTTCACTGGGCAGTGACTTCTGTAACGTATGTTTCTCGTTAATTCCATACGAATTTTCTTCAAAAACCAAAGAATTTTACAATCCCAATATCAACTTACTTAAGCCTCGTTCACAATTGAAATAGTGATTATGGAATATGGAATATTGAATATGGTATAGTGTTATAGTGACATAGGAGGGCCACAATAGCCGCTTATTTCAACTGTATAGGTTCGCCAGTAATTTATTTCATAAATTTACATTAGTGAATACTAAAATACAGTATTATAATAATATTGTAAATTATGAATAATAACAAATTTATAATGTATTTCATACTGTATTTTGTATTTTATTATGAACTATTAGTAATTACTATTTCATAAATTTACGTTTACCATAAACGGTAGTCATTTGACTCCAGCAGTAACATTATCTGATTGGTCAGAATTTTGCTGTTATAAGGAATAGTAATAAGAAATGGATTTATTTCATTTCTTATTCCTTATACCATATCACTATACCACATTTTCTCATTGTGAATGGTAACACGGAAATGCCATCATCCATTTCGCTTAAACACTATACCATATTCCTTAGTTCATATTCCATAATCACTATTTCAATTGTGAACCAGGCTTTAGTGGAGACTCGATGATGAATATTACCTCAAAACTCGTAGAAATATATGTGGATCACGATGGTACAATCACTAGAGATGAGAACTTCCTAATTCCTGAGATAATTGATTACAATCCTAGAGCACACGTCTTGTCAACTAGTTCCAGTCACGGTTGCTATGTATATTGAGGGTTGCGTTTGCCCGTTGGAGATGGTGTCTTCACTTCATATCCCCCCATGTTGAAAATATGTTCCGATCAAGGAGGTTAGATACTAATAGTACTATTATAATAGTACTATATAGACTATTAGTATCTAACCTCCTTGGTTCCGATAAAGAACTATTGACCGTGCGTAGATAAGTGGTGATGAAATGAACTAATGTCACGTTCAAGGCCGGCTCGCTGGCATCAAGTTTGCCAGCCTATCAGTCGTTTCTACAAAACACCACCAGATAGAGCAGCGATCCTTATTACACAAAATGGTCCTCACGGTATGGCACGTGCTTTCAAGATAGGTGAAGGCACCATCTCCCGGCCGCAAACAAACGCAACCCTCAATGCATCTTTACACGAACGCCCTCAGTCGATGCCCTTTGATTATCATCGTTGTATTTGATTTGACGAAACTTGATCGGTCGAGTCGACTTTGACAAATCGATAATAAAATGTTGAATCCATCCGTGAGAATAACATGACGAGGAAAACTGAGAAATGTTTTTCATTAGGAAATACACGTATACATTTTGAAATGCATAACCTAATGGGCATGAATTAAATTTTCATGAAATTTGACAACTAGCTGTTACCAAGGTGTCTAGATTTTCATTGTATTTCATAACTTCTAATTCAATTCAATTTAATTTCAATTTTTTTCTCATATCATTTGAATACCATACATATAAAAACAATGCTAATTCGTTGGAAACAACTTCGAAATACGGCCCAATTGAGATATATTAAATGAAAAAATTGATATTATTTTCATGGCAAGCTTATAGGCCCTACATACATACATGACATTCATACCAGATATTGTAATAAACATAGAGAAATGTGATTTAGACCATGTGAACTGCATGAGGGCGTGAGGAATAGATAATAATGATGTGAAGCCCGCTCAAGAACGGATAATATTGTCTAATCAAATATAAAATACTTGCTTTTATCAACATTGAAACTTGACACGAAGCCATTGCATATATTAATATATTAAATAATATCTATTCATTGCATTCCATGAATGGGATTTTTACAAGAAGCATTCCAAATAAACCCCCTGTGGTAGCAGTCCGAACTTGACCGAATCCTAACTCGACCGAATCCAAACTCGACCGATTCCCAACTCGACCGAATCTTAACTCGACTGATTTTACGAGGCGTTAGCAAAGCCCACAGTACGGCAGTCTTGACTCGACCAATTCCTAACTCGTCCGATTCCAAACTCGACCGAATCCAAACTCTACCGAATGCAAACGCGACCGAATCCAAACTCGTCCGTTTCACTTTTTTACCTGCTTCGGTCGAGTTTGGAATCGGTTGAGTTCAGACGTAGCCACTTTGGACAATATCGAATACAGTTGAAAAATAAGTAATCGAATCAATGTGATATAGATAATAATATATATATATATATATATATATATATATATATATATATATATATATATATATATATATATATTTTAATACCATCGAAACTTGATACAAAATCACTGTTCCCCAATTAAGGCTATGGATGAAAGATAGGATCGTTTGGACGGGGCACCACAAGGGTGATTTTACCACCCCATAATAATATTGTGTAGAAAATCGTGTTTTAGAATTCAGCTCAGTATTATTGACATATTCTGTACGCGGAATTTGAGGATCATGAAACCGTAGAACAATTGCAGAAAGAAAACGAAGGTGGAATGTATGTCTTTTTCAAAATTATTGTCACATGAAAAGAATAACAAATACATGAACATTCTCCAAAAGATGTACTAAGCCTTCAACAAGCTTGTCTGTAAGATGATTAAATAATACACCGAATTAAAGGGACAGTCAACTTGTTTTATATTCTCTATCATGAACAGTCTTGTTTTGTTATGAATTTTGGTAAAAGTTTCATAATTTTATCTCTTCTCCTTCAAGAGATATGAATATTCTTACATGTCAGTTATAGTGGATTCCAAGAATTGTTGACTAACCATGGTCAGTCATTCATTCCACTCCGATCTTAGCAGGTGCAATTCTGCCATTCACGTGGTTCTGAGAACTTTAAATTCCTGAACAATACATACACTTTTAGTTTGTTTCAGACTTCACAACCAAAGAGACGTATTGTCGATCTTGGCTTATGGTTTTTGAATTGTGTATTTGCAATTGCATGAATACAATAATTCGTGAAGCAGTGTTATGTTATTTAATCACTCTCAATCTTAAAATGTGTATTTCATATGTGCTCATATAGTTTATATTTAGAGCTATATTGATTTTAATTTACCGGAAGTTTTTCAACCAAACTTGGGCTAACGTTAATACTTATCGAATTTAAATTTATATTGGATATGACTGATCGGGCAATCCAACCGTATCGACTCGAACCCGAGTATTCAGATAGTGAAATCGAAGTACCGGTAGTGCAAGCTATAGAAGAGCACAGGTTGACGGCAAGATGTCTAGGAAGACGTGAGCATCGATCGTTTATGGTGTATGTGTGATAAGTGCAAAGTTATGCCAACCGTCCACGAAAGCTTGTGTTGTAAAGAAAGTGAACGTATACTATTTCAAAGGTTAGATGGAATTTTATTTGCGTAACACAAAATACAGATTTATATTGGATAATTTTATCTAAATATGTACGGTACTCAATACGTTACGCCACCAAATAATTGAAAACAAAACACGAGTAGGAGAAAGAGAATAGCTCTTATCGACGATATACTCCCAACAAAGTGTGGCGATTATGTTACAAACAATTCGTAATTAGGATTCATTCAAATACGTCACTTGGGAAAGGCAACAATATAGTAATTATTCCGTCTAGTGTCGTGTCGGCAATGAGAGAACAATATCCAGAAGAACTCGAGTCAAATTATACGGGGTTTATTGCGTCACAACAAGGCAATAAATACTAAGTGGCCGGCTGTGATTAATCAAATTATAAACATTGGTTATGAACATGGTTATAAACATTTAAAATGGGGTGGTAAGATCGCCCTTGTGGTGCCCCGTCCAAGCGATCCTATCTTTCATCCACAGTCTTAATTGTGGAACAATGATTTTGAATCAAGTTTCGATGTTATTAAAAAGAAAAAATAATACAAAATATCATAATTCAAGTTGGAATATTCCACCGTCCATCTTTACAGGGGTTTTTCGTGGTTTCCCTCTGTAGTCTTTGGCTAATGCCGGGATGGTTCCCACAATATAGGCCACGACCGCTTCCTTCCCACTATCCTTCCCACTACCTATAAAAACCTTCATCTCATCATCCCATCATCTCATTAATCATTCATCCGACGCCAATAGATCTTAGTAATCATTACAGTGCGTCGTTAAAACCCAATATAAAAGAATAAAAAATAAATAAAAGAACGTCTCGACCACCGTACGCCACACTCCTCATTTCCAGGAATTAGCAAATACTACTTGTTACCGCCGATCTTAGAGATGGCGATGAAAGACCAGTGGACTGTGTATTGATGTTGAAATTACGGGGAGGCCATGTAGAACTTAAATATTGGGGTGCCGACTTGGCATTAATAATCAGGCGAGCATAATCCAAACTCGGATTATGCCTCACCCCAAAATGATACGTATTTGGTCTACGTCGACTTGACGTTGTTATTAACCAAATTCAAAGAATAACGAGAAGCGAAACAAAATAGATCAAAACCTGAGTGGTGTCCCCGCACACCATTCGAATAAACAAGAAACAAAGGCTTGAGAGAAAACAAAACACCCAACTTCGTAAATGCTAAAGACCATAACAAAAGTAAGGAATTAGAAACAAGAAAGTCTGGAAAGAGGTCCTATTAACGACTCAAGAAGAAAGCAAGATAGAAAAGCAACAACTGCGTACATGCGAAATAATGTACAGCACGTCCAAACTCTAACAAGAGGAGAGAACGACGGGAGATGCTCACACAACAAGAGCTGGTTGCAAACTGACCGAATTAACCCACTTGACGAGCGACTTCAAATGCACGTCCGAACCCACGCGAGCAGAGGAGATAACTGACCTGCGAGGCCCAGCTAGATCAGGCAACGCGAGAATGGCGAGCTGTGATTGGATGCAGCACATCGCGTGATAATGTACCAGCCAACCAGCTTTGAGAGAGGAAGGTAAACTAGAAACACGCTTTGCAATATAAACAACATTCCATGACGCAATCGAATATGATTTCGTAGTTCAAATGACAAATAAGGGAAACAAGCTAGCTGGTCTCAAAAGACCGGCGTTAACATACCGCCCACCAAAATGAACATTTTAAAGCTGAGGTAAACGTCATGGAAAATTGGAAAATGAATTTAGAACAACAAACTGTTCGTAAGAAGCCTTGTAACTTCATAGGCAACGTGAGCAAAGAATTTTTCACCGAATAATTGGATTGCTTCCCAATTGGATCGGAGAACAGCAAAGAAATCGCACATGATCCGAGCGATTCATTGAGGAGAAAACGCAACCATTTTATTCAATGGTCGCTGACTTTCAAAAAAAAAAAAAAAAGAGAGAACAACAAGAAAGTAAACATGAAGAAATGAGCAAAGCACCAATGGTGCTTTGAACAGAAAGAATACACGAATGAATATCAACTCGACTATTCGGAAGTTGGGAGTGACACCAGTTTGTTAACTGGGCGCTTATAAGTACCGGTTGAGGTGCGAACAGAGACGACCCGAACGGTGCCGTCTCGCCCGGGGTGAGTCTCGACCACTCTGCCGATTGGCCAGGCCAAAGGATTGCTTGTGGCATCATGGAAAAATACCACATCCCCGACAGCCAGGTTGGGACAGCCCCGAACCCATTTACGGCGTTGCATCTGCGTATGCAAGTACTCCGATGACCAACGCGTCCAAAAGGCCTGGTGCAGTTGGCGCAATCGTACCCAACGATCAAGATGCGAGTGGTTTTCTGGCACCGTTTGTTCAGGTGGAGCTAACAAAGCGGTGCCGATTAGAAAGTGTCCGGGAGTTAGAAAGTCGTAGCTTTCGGCAGGGTCAGATGAGAGGGCGCAGAGAGGTCGACTGTTGAGGACGGCCTCAATGCGGGAGAATAGGGTGGCGTACTCCTCGAAGGTGTGAGGTGTGTCCCCTATTAGACGGTAGAGCAGGGATTTCGCCGATTTTACACCGGCCTCCCAGAGGCCTCCAAAGTTGGGAGCTTGCGGAGGGTTGAAGTGCCAAGCTATTTCACGTTTAGAAAGATGGTCGAAGACGGAGGTTTCAGCTTGAGATAGAAAACCATAAACCTCGCGCAGATGTCGCGCAGCACCCACATAGTTTCTCCCACAGTCGGAGTAAATGTGCGACGGGAGTCCTCGCCTGGAGAGAAACCGATCTAGGCAAGCCAAAAAAGCGTCCGTGGATAACTCGGACACCGTTTCTAGGTGCGCCGCTTTTGTGGACATGCAAACGAAGATGCACAGATATCCCTTGGTGATGGGTGCCTTACGACGATTACTGGATTTGACCTGGAAAGGGCCAGCAAAATCAGTTCCCACATGGCAGAAAGCGCGAGAAGCTTGAACACGTGAAGGAGGCAAATCTGCCATTGGAGGCTGCATAGGCTTTGCGCGAAACTTGTGGCAAGTAATGCACTGGTGTATGCGCTGCCGCAACAAACCGCGCAGAGAAACGATCCAGTAACGCTGCTGTATCAGCGCCTGTACCGTTCTCGGGCCGGAATGTAGCGATGTTCTGTGGACGGCATCGCAAATGAGAGATGAGAGGTGAGCTTCTTTGGGGAGTAGGATTGGGTACCGAGCCTCTTCAGGAAGAGAAGAGTGACACAATCTTCCGCCCACCTTGAGTAAGCCCGAGGATTCGAGAAAAGGTTTCAGCGAAGCGATCCGGGATGAAACCTGTCCCTGTTTGGCAAGTTGGCTGATCTCGGTTGCATAAAAGTGGTTTTGAGTGACTCTTATGATCAGTTCAAGAGCGTCTTGCAGCTCCACAGGTTTTAAAGAACCCGTAGGAAGGAGAATCTTGGATCGTTTCGCCAATAAGAGACGGGCAAATCGAACTACATACCCAAAGACCCGTTGTGCTTTGAGAAGTGTGGAAAACTTTCGAAAATTCACCAGGAGAGGATCTACTTTGACCGTTGTGGCCAAAGTGACCATGGAAGGCTTAATGTCTGGCAATTCAGCAATAAATCAGTGGATGGCACAGAGATAGGCCACAGAGCATGGGGACTCCTGAGAAAAGAAGGACCCGAGAGGTACAACGGGTATTCCATGAGCTGAGAAGGCAGTATTCCACGAAAAGCGCAGTCAGCGGGATTTTCTTCGGAATCCACGTGTGCCCAGTTGGTAGGAGTGGAGTTGTCGAGTATCTCCACTACCCGGTTAGCGACGAATGTCTTTAGTCGATGTGGAGGGGTGGCAAGCCACGCGAGCACAATTGTCGAATCAGTGTAGAGGGTTACTGACTCCACGACAAGAGTGCTGAGTGAGGGAAGAGTATCTTTTAGCACACGCGTTAGAAGCAAAGCAGCAGAGAGTTCAAGCTTAGGGATGGTCAAGGGTTTGACCGGGGATACTTCACTCCTTGCTCGCAACAAACTAATATGCGAAGTTGCATGATTCGTTGTGTGAAGGTAAAGTATCGCAGCGTAGGCCTTCTCGGAGGCATCACAAAAGCCTACAAGTCGATGTATGCCTTGTGAAGCAGGAAATGCGCGTGGAACTCGGAAGTTCGAGAGAAGAGAGATCTCGGCTACCGCGTCCAACCACCTTTGAGCAAGAAGCGGTGGTAAAACGTCGTCCCACTGCACCCGCGATAACCAAAGTTGCTGAAGAAAAATCTTCATCCAGCATACGAGCGGGGTGAGGAATCCCAAAGGATCAAAAATGCGCGCAATGTACGACAAGACCGTGCGCTTCGTTACCACGCCTTCGAATGGTAAGGTGTGGAATGAGAAATCATCCGATCGGGGATCCCAGAACAGACCAAGGATCTTGATGCCCTGATCGTCATCCGAAAACACGACTGGAGTCTCTAGATGATCCTCCGGAAGTGTACTCAATGCTTCTGGGAGGTTACTGGCCCACTTTCGGAGTTCGAAACCTCCAATAGCTAGAAGAGCCTGTAATTCCGATTGAAGAATGCGAGCTTGAGCGACGTCTGCTGCGCCAGACACGATGTCATCTACGTAGATGTGAGACATCAAAGCACGCGAAGCATTAGGGAAAGGAGCCCCTTCGTCGTGCACGAGCTGCTTCAGCACTCGTTGAGCAAGAAAAGCTGACGGTACGAGCCCATACGTGACCGTGTTGAGCTCATATTCTTTTACTGGAGAGTCTGCATTGGGTCGCCAAAATATGTGCTGATATTTGCGGCCAGATGGTTGGACCAGAATCTGACGATACATCTGACGAATGTCAGCACAAATTGCGATGGGATGAGAGCGAAATCGGGTTAAAACGCCCGGGAGTTCGCTCTGAAGCTTGGGACCACTGAGTAACAGCTGATTCAAAGAGGCGCCTCTCTCATCTGGAGAAGAGGCGTTAAATACCACTCTCAGCTTCGTGCTGGAGCTGGTAATCTTGTGCACACAATGATGCGGAATCACGTAGTTCGAAGAGGTGCTTGCAAGTTGCATGTGGTTCGATTGAATATAGTCTTGCATGAATGCTTGATACGCAGCATCATGCTGAGGATTGCGTTTCAGTCGCCGCTCCAGACTCAAATAATTCTGGAGGGCGGCCTCACGATTATATCCGAGAGGAGAGGATGTGTTCCTGAAAGGGAGTGCTACCGAATAGCGTCCGGAAGGGTTCCGTGAGTGCGTAGAAAGAAAATGCTCCTCACAAAGTTCATCGTCCGGATCAACTTGAAGAGGACGTGAAACTTCTTCCGATTCCCAAAACAATCGAGGAGTACGATCCAATGGAGAACTAGTGCAAGCAAGCAGAGAGAGCGGAGGCTGGAACTCGGCATCCAAACACCGAATAGGACCCAAAACCACCCAGCCGAAGACCGTGTTTATGGCAGATGGACTGCCACTCATCACAATATCACCCGACTTTTCAAGAATATCAGGGTATAAATCGGCGCCGATCAAAAAGTCGATATGATCTGGCACATGAAAGCGGTCGTCGGCAAGAGAGAGAGCGATAACGTTCAAAAACCTCAAGCGGAACGGTGGTGGTTGGAAGTTGACTCGCTATCGCAGGCATAACGTAGGCTTGTACGCTGAGAGAGGTTGCAGGGGTGAACCGGGAAGCGATACTGCATTGAACAGTCCCGATTACCCGAGCACTAACGTGACCAATACCAGAGAGTTCGGAATGACAAGGATTGATTTTCAATCCTAGCTTCTGAAGGAACGAGTGAGTGAGAACAGAGATTTGTGAACCACAGTCGATAACCGCACGGATAGGTTGCAGTTGACCGTGAGAGTCGCGGATCAAGGCGCGAACAGTGCCCAACAGAGCTGTGGGTAGCACTGGCTTGCTTGTCTTGACTTGACAAGCGAGAGTTTGAGGATGAGGCGAGGTGGTCTCCGGAGGAGAAGAGACTTCGGTTGCTGTTGTGTCACGAGTCAAGGGGTTGATTCGTGCAGTGTGTAACAGCGAATGATGTCTGTTACTTTGGCAAGTACCGCAAACACTCTTAGAGGTGCATTGCGGTCTGAGGTGAGCGCCCATGCAGTTGAAGCAGCGTTGCAGGCGACGTAACGTGTTGTATTTGTCGTCAACGGACTGTTGCCGAAATACGGAACACGAGTATAGAGTATGCTCCCCTTTGCAGACTGGACACGAAGATTGTTTCGTGGTCGAGCTTGCTGATTTGCTCTGCTCGCGAGATTTAAAGCTGACGGGCGGATGATTCGCAACCAACAACGAATTTATTCGCTTTGTGGAAGGAGGAATAGCTTTCGAAGAGCTAGCTGCTTGTTTGTCGAGAACACACAATTCCATCGTCCTGGACTGCTCTTCAATGAATTTGATCAACGACGCGTAGCTAGGAGTGCTGTGCGAAGAATGTTTCTGTTCGAAAGCCTTGCGCGTTGATGTGTCGAGATTTGTCAGTGCTAACGAGAAAAGCAGAAAATCTGACAAATCTTCGATATTCAGAGCTTTCAACGCTTCGATCGAAGTTTTATGAACTTTCAGAAATGATTGCAGCCCAGAATGTGAATTGGTTTTGAGAGGCGTAAATTCTAAAACCTGTTGTACATACGTGGTGGCTAACAAGCGAGGGTTATGATACCGACTGACAAGAGCATCCAGTGCCACAGAATAATTGGCTTCCGTGATCGGAAACCCGGAGACGACAGACAAGGCGTTGTCTTTGAGGGTGGTCCTCAAATAGTGGAATTTCTTAACTTGATTCAGGTCGTTGTTCTCGTCGACGAGAGATTTAAATAGCGAATAGTATTCCGTCCATCGAGTAATATCACCAGAGAATGCCGGCAACGCGATTGTCGGCAATGAGATGGCTCGAGAACCATTTTGATTTGGCGGCGGAGGCGGCTTGGGCGTCGCCGCGGCAACGGCGTCGAGATACAGCTTACGAGTCGCATACAGCATTTCCTCAAAGCTTGCTTCAACAGCGTCGACCGGTAATGCATCGTCACTGTTGTCAAGTTGAGCATTCAATGCCATTATTTCGTTTTGAATGCCTTCAAAGTTGGCTTCCAAAACGTCAAGCTTGTCGAAACGAGATTTGTAAGACGAAGCATCGTCACTCTCAAGCATTTTGAAAGCATCATACGAGCGTTGTAGCGCTGTGAATATTCGCTCACGTTTGGCTTCAAACAATGATTGTTGTTTCTCCATCTTTGAAGCCATTGTTGTGGATGAATATTCACAAAGCAGAACCAAGAAGCCAGCACAAGTATCGAAGACTTGTGAAATGGATTACTCACGGAGAAAATACGGCCGAAATGCACAGAAAAAGAACAATGCAAAATAATTCAAAAACTGAATGTCTATAGAACAAGTTAAAACAATTGTTGATAATAACTCGCAAACACAAACAGAATAAATCATTGCGCCGTGGAAACACGATTTTGTGGAAGCCGGAATAGTGCGGAGGACAAAGAAGTCACCCATGCGATGCCTGATCGCGGGTGCTGACACGAATGACTGTGGAATCCGGTGGTGGACTCCGCGTGGTGCAAAGAAAGGAATCCACAGATGGATTCCAACAAGAGAACGCAATTGGAATCCGGAGAGGGACTTCGCGTGGTGAAAAGAATGGAATTCACAGATGAATTCCAACAAGAGAACGAAATTGGAATCCGGAGATGGATTCTGCCTCACCAATGACGAGAAATTGGAACCAAAAATTATCTCCGGCTCAAGGGACCAAAATGTTACCGCCGATCTTAGAGATGGCGATGAAAGACCAGTGGACTGTATATTGATGTTGAAATTACGGGGAGGCCATGTAGAACTTAAATATTGGGGTGCCGACTTGGCATTAATAATCAGGCGAGCATAATCCAAACTCGGATTATGCCTCACCCCAAAATGATACGTATTTGGTCTACGTCGACTTGACGTTGTTATTAACCAAATTCAAAGAATAACGAGAAGCGAAACAAAATAGATCAAAACCTGAGTGGTGTCCCCGCACACCATTCGAATAAACAAGAAACAAAGGCTTGAGAGAAAACAAAACACCCAACTTCGTAAATGCTAAAGACCATAACAAAAGTAACGAATTAGAAACAAGAAAGTCTGGAAAGAGGTCCTATTAACGACTCAAGAAGAAAGCAAGATAGAAAAGCAACAACTGCGTACATGCGAAATAATGTACAGCACGTCCGAACTCTAACAAGAGGAGAGAACGACGGGAGATGCTCACACAACAAGAGCTGGTTGCAAACTGACCGAATTAACCCACTTGACGAGCGACTTCAAATGCACGTCCGAACCCACGCGAGCAGAGGAGATAACTGACCTGCGAGGCCCAGCTAGATCAGGCAACGCGAGAATGGCGAGCTGTGATTGGATGCAGCACATCGCGTGATAATGTACCAGCCAACCAGCTTTGAGAGAGGAAGGTAAACTAGAAACACGCTTTGCAATATAAACAACATTCCATGACGCAATCGAATATGATTTCGTAGTTCAAATGACAAATAGGGGAAACAAGCTAGCTGGTCTCAAAAGACCGGCGTTAACACTACCATTGCATTTTTCTCCCGGACGCGTCAACTTATAGATCAATTACAAAATACTGTATATCTTGAAATTATGAATAGAATACAAATCTGCAATCTACAAATAATCTACAAATAACAAGTTAACTTTCCCTTCAAACAAACGTAAACGACTAGTGGTGAACAATGAATAATTACAATATATACTACTACATTTTGTCAACTGAAAATGATTGCATGAATGCAAATTATGAAAAAAAAAGAACAAAATTACACCAATTTTCAGAAATACTGCTTATGAAATACAGAAATACTTCTATAATTATAAGTGTACATAACTATCATATCTCTCATCTTCCAACGAGTTTGTTGCGCTTTCAGTCCGTCTTTACCGTCTAGCAATGCTGTATAATGCATTCCAATCTCCGCCCGCGTGCAAGTAGGCCTATAAGAAATACGCGTGCTTATTATAAAATCTGCATAATCACTGTGGAAACAGAATAATTGAACATTTACAACGTCATGTTGGTAAAACCAGTTGGTATGATTGTTAGATTTAAGGTGCATCCTTGTAATTAACATGGAAGTTGTAGAAGTAATTAGTGTCGTAAGATATATGTGATGATACCACATTGAGTATAGGACACCGAGCGGTACTGTTTTAACATGAGTGGAAGTGCCGGGTTTCAGCGGATGCCAACTTGCAATGCAGTTGAAGCTGACCACTAGTGATAGGCGTGGCTTATCGGCAGGCCACCTTGATCTATACTTTATGTGGGCATTTAGAGATAGGCCTACTCTGATAGGCAATGTCAATTTACCCACATTACAAACAGCCCATTTGATTGGATGTTTTGTTTTGTGACGTTTGTGGGCGGGTCAATCACTGGTCATCAATTGTATGGGTTTGGGAGAAGCATGTATACAAGGACGTATCAAGATATTTTGCGCCCCTATTTTTCACCTTCCCCCCCCCTCCCCCCCTCAAGTATGGTAATTTGTTCAGAATAGTACACCATCAATGAGTTATGACGAGCTCCAGACGTTTTTATTCAGAAGAACATGTATAATTATTGTGTTGGCCTATTACTATACGAACTATTGATGAGATGGATCATTGTATAAACTATGATTGTTACTGAATAATTTGTTGGAATGTTAATATTGAAATCTGTTGAACGGCAAGACAATATAATATTATACAAAAAACTATATTGTACGTAGCCTTCACTAGAAGAAAACTTGCAAATACAGAACATTGTTTTCAATGCTCTCCATGCATTAGTTGGTATCTCAAAACGTGATTATATATTATATGAAAATATATGATTTTTTTGAAAAATATCGATCCACTTATTATTTGATTTTTGAGGAGTTGACGCCCCTCAAAAATATGTCGCCCCAAGCCCGGGCCTCTTGTGCCTAGGCCTTCATACGGCCCTGACTGTATAAGGTCTATACGTCATTCTCAATTCCAAATTCACTTTACGATACATTTCTTCAGTATTGCATTTACTTAATTGCATTTGCAAAATTTGAAAATGGCGACGAGGTGTTGTGCCTGGCCAGCTCAATACAGCGCACGTAATTTGCTCACGATTTTGGTTCAATTGTTGAACCCCCAACCCGACTTCTGTTGAATATAGGGTAGGATTTTATTGTTATCATTGCATCATAATAGGCTTTTTTTATATTCATGGGTTTCATTTTTCGGAAATGTAAGAATAATTCTATTCCAATATAACTGATGAGCAGAACTTGGAGAAAATTAACGAAGGTGTAGTTCAGAATAATGATCATATAATATATAATGATTTAAATAATATATTAAAAAAAAAATGAACAGCCAGAAAAAAAATGAAAACACACACACACACACACAAATGTTAGATGAAAATTGTAAATGTATATGTATATAGTAGCCATTTGCATTCTTGTTGCTAAAAGCTCAGTTTAAATGGCCTATTGTGATACTGATTCGAATTAATTTTCATTATTATTCCTAATTAATTATATATTTTATAATATTATGTCATATTAATTATATCATTCACCAAATTTATTTAATCTGATTAAATTCAAGCTCACGGATGATGGGCCTACACCCTATTCCAAAGATTCACATATATCGTATAACAGTCTTATAATACAGACAAAATCGTAATATAATGTTTTCTTCCATCAATTGAAAGCTTCTAAAGCTATTCAAAAAGAATGGAGCAAGTGAAACCAATTATATATCGTAGGACGGTTAAAATAAGCAGAGATACAACAGGATGGCAGTGACATAACAGTTTTAAAATCAAGATGTGTGATAGTATATATATCTTTCCATCACATATCATATGGATATGCCTATCACGCTCATCCTACAACGCACGTATTGCGTTGCGTTTTCCTCTAGCTAAAAATAATAACATTCAGTACCCAATAAGAAAATATAAATATATAAATTGCATAAATAATAAACAATCATAATACTTGAGATGCGTATATGGAATATTCCTATTTCTCCATTCACTTCTTTCCCCACATTGAAACACGCGCCGACCAGCTTATATGTACCATCATCAACTCCAATCTACATTTCTACGATTGATCTGTCAAAAACATGATACAGTTCTCATCCATGACGTCGCGACGCCTGCGTGTTATCGACGTCACGACGTTTAGCCCCCCCCACGTCTCTAGATGCCAACTGGTAACAACATATACACATACTTGGGCCACGGGCCCCCAACTCAGTGGCCGCGCGGCGTGGTTCCACAGAGATTCGTGATTTGTCATTATGCTGCGAGCAACGGCACGGTACGGACGGTAGAAACGCAAACGCGTGCGGGAATCATTGTTTATTTAGTCTCGTGGACAAATGTTACAATGTAAACTTAAACTTGTTCAACGTGGATTTTTTCAGTATTTATGACTGAACTCCAGCCATAAATATTTGCGAACATTTCTTGTATAGTCTATAGGCCTATGTTTGTGTGCTATTCCAGTAAAAATGTGCGTGTTTTCCTATACGGGAATTTCGAATCTTACTTTTTCTTGAAAACCTTGTGGTACTTACAAAATATATAATTTAGTTCCAGTTTTACCAACTGATTGTTAGTGAACTAACCGATAGTTAGCGGGTCAACTTGTCATCACCCTTGGTTACTCATGTTATTTTCGTTCCTTAACTAATAGCTAGCGGATTAACACTCGACTACAATGATTGTGTTCATGCCGATGACAGTGTTGAAGTTGTGTGTATACAAACAATGACGTAATCATACTGACTGACTGACAGAAGACAATTAGCGCCATGCCCGCCCGCTGGCAATCCTCGCAACGACCTCTGTTCGTGCGAACCGTCTGGGTGGACGGCCTCCGCCACGCCATCCTCTCTGCCGAGGACCCGCTGCTGCACTGCCCCCCTGCCTCCCGCCCCGGCTCCTGCGACTCGTCCTCTAGCCGCTCCAGCCACCATGACGGGAACACACCCTGTTGCGACGAGCTGGCACACTGCCTCATCAAGCTGCAGCTCGTGCTGGCCAACAGCAACGTCAGCAAACCCGGTTCTTCGCCGGACAAACCGAGGAGAGCTCGTGGCCATTGCTGTGAGAGGCACCTCGCGAGAGAGGAAGCGGGCAGCGACGAGAGTCGAAGGTTGTCCGTGGCTCACGCGGCGGCCGCCATGGTGGGGCGTTACAAACGTCCGTTCTTACCCGACTTCTTTCAGAGTAGTTCCGAAGAGGAACCGTTGAGCGAAGAGGGACTGTGGGTTCTACCCGAAGTAGAGGCGTTTATTCCTGAGACGCCGTTCAACCCTCTGTCGGAACGAGTTTTACAGTGGTTAGATCTTGCCGGTAGAGCGGCCGAGGACATGAAGGAGGTATCCGAGAAACCTCACCGGAGACGTCGTTCGGGAGTGAACAGTGCTATCGTAACGAAATCACCGGTGAAAGAGACCCTACATACGTCACAGGAACGGAGGTACTCGTTCCCGGCGCGGAGTCCAAGAGGGATCGTGCCGACAAACACGTGTCAACTGCAGCCGACGGGGGAAACGCCTGACGAGGAACCGTTGAGGGTGAGTGCTCGCGGTCTGCGTACAAGAAGGAAGCGTCCGATGTTGAGTGACAATCAGCCGGTGGTGGAGTTGCCGTCGTTCCGCGCCCCCCCGACGCTTGTCAGCGTGGCAACGCCGGTCAGCAGGGCGTCGGTCGAGAAGGGTCGGCCGCAGCTGCATATCTTCATGCCGGCGCTGCCGAGTGACGGTGGCCGACTGGTGAGAGGGCGCGATGACGGGGAGAGTATGTCGGAGTGTGATACCCAATGGGATGACTGATTGTTGAGATTGGGAACAGAAATGGTTACAAGTGATGTTATTCATATAAAAGGGGAATGATTGATTGGCATCTCATGTGGTACAGGTGGTGTGTAACGATTAGGTTATTTCCTAAACTGGGAGATTTGTGGTTATTCAATTGAACTGTTATCGCTCACCATAAAACTATAGTGAGTGCGGACATTTAAACTTTCTTTTTCTAAAGATTTGAGGTCCATGTAGGCCTATATATGTGTAATAATGTGTTCGCTGGAGCTTCTTGCTCATACTTCGTGAGATGGCCTCCGACTGGACTGATCGGCCATCACCTACATTGAGAATGGGCTAAAATGGTGAAATCGGGCACTTGATCAGTAATACTATCAAAATATATACGTTATTGATTATCATCCAGATGGAATATCGAATATTCTGGCAAGGGAAATTGTTAACGCATGTCCTAATAGTGGAGTCAATCAGCGTGAAAATCGTGTAAATCGTGACAAAAGCATGCGAAACTTGTTTACCCGTACTTCAATAATGTGACCAAAAGAAATCAAAAAATGTATGATGGCTACAAGCTTAGTTCCTATAACTTTGGGAGTGATGGGGAATGATTGATGGGAGTGACAGTTGTGTGTAAATATGCCAGACGGAATGGTTAGGATGAATATTTTATTTTATTTTATTTATTTTTCACAACTTTAGGATAACAGTCTCCTGGGTGGTTGTATAGTTTTTGGTATGCAATCAAATTATTACAAACAATTATACATGTAACTGTAACATCCGGTTGAAGTCATTCATATTCATAATCGTTTCAATCTTCTCTTTCGAGAGCTGGTTCCACAATCTTATTGATTTACCCAGGATTGATTGGCGCCCAATGTCTGAACGGTAACTGGGGATGAAAATTTTTCTACAATGGTTTTGACGTCCAATGTACTTGGGATACGTTATGTACTTAGCCAGGTCCTGACAGGCTGGTTGACCAGAGACCGCCTTATATAAGTAGCGCAAGCCCACCTTAGACCGACGCTTGGCTAGGGAGTCCCATTTGAGTTCCTGGAGTAGTTTAGTGACACTCACAAGTGACTGTTTCTTATTTCTAGACCATTTCCCATGAGAGTTTGTTACAAAGCGAGCTGCTTTACGTTGCACTGCTTCAATTGCGTTTATCTGTGTTGAGACATGAGGGTCCCAGACTCCACTGCAGTATTCGGTAGAAGGTCGAATCAAACACTTATAGGCATGCTCCTTGGTTTCCTGTCTGCTTCCCTTCAAGTTTCGCATTAAAAAATGCATATTTCTTTTAGATTTAGATATCATCTGTGATATATGTTGATTCCAACGTAGGTCTGATGAAAGAGTGACACCCAAGTATTTACACGATGAGCTCTTTACTAGTTGTTCTCCACCTAATGTGTACGAGGTCTGTAGTTTTTTTTTACACCTAGTAAAGCTCACAACATTAGTTTTTTCTTTGTTAAGCTTCATTCCGTTTTGTTCGACCCACAGCTCAATGCGGTCTAGATCATGCAGTCTGCAGTGTCTCTTGGTCACTTTGGAGCTTGACAGGGTAATAAATCGAATTAAAGCTGGCTTTATGTGAAATGCAAAACTTTGTTGGTACAATCTTAGTTTTGTTACATCCATAGTGATTGAAAAAATTGGGTTAAATTGGATTAATCAATCAATTTGTAATAATTTATGAAAGTGTAAGTAGAATAGCAAGTGTACGATATAGATATCAAATGAATGGTATTTCGAAGAATCTGAAACTTTGTGGCCACATACTTAATTATTGTATCGTTCGGAGTATAATCAAATTAATTAGGTTAAAAAAATACTCGGAAGTGATTAAGGTTGATAATAAATTAACGCTTGTGTCTGAGGCAATTCAAAACTTCATAATCACAAAATTGGCCCGTAACTTTCTGGGTAATTGAGTTAAATAAGTTAACCAAAGAAATTTTAGTTGAATATTGTAAATATCATATGAAATTATATTCCGTAGATTATATTCGATTAGATTATATTTCGTAGAATCGGAAACTTCATTGCCACAATCCTAAATAATATAACTTTCGGACTAATTTAACTAATTAGATAAATCGATAAATCGATAAATCGATAATGTTTTCATTAAAACTGGGAAAAACACTCTCAGGTGGACAAGATGGGTATCAAATGAAAATGAATATGCAGAGTCCGAAATTTCATGGCCACAAACCGAGGGGTAAACAACTACATTTGAAGTACACCTGATTTCAGATTTCAGGGAAATTTCACTGGATTTCAAGGGATTTCAAGAATATTTCAAGGAATTTCAGGAAGATTTCATGACAAGTGTACACCATATTTTAAGAATTGTTAACCCCTCTCCACAAACTGAATGACTGTAACTTTCGGAGTTATTAAATTAATTTGGTAAATTATTTACTTTTTCATTCAAAGTTACAAAAACTGACTTCGTGGCTATGAAGATTCGAACTTCCTTGAACACAAGCTTTCATTTGATTCTCACTTTGATCATGTCAGAGTTTTTTTTAATACCAATTTTATCAAATAATCAATTAATTAGGCTCTAGCCTAAATAACTGATTCACTCCGAAAGTTGAGAGTAACAACAGCTTCTATTAGACTATGTCATGATGTTTTTTTCATCAGTTTCGATTAAAACAATTGACAGATGTAGATCGTCCGCCCTCGTGATGTCACAAAATATGAAAAACAATCAAGTGGACAGTGAAGCAGGGGGAAATAGGAAAATAAACAATCAACGTATCTAAAATTTCCCCTGCTTCGTATAAGTCACACCCATCTACATTGGTCAATTGTTTATCAACATAATTAATTGAATTACTCTCAAAGTCACAGTAATCATGTTTGTGGCCATAAATAAAAGTTTCAGTTCCTATGTGACTTATTATTTTTTATTCGATAACTACATTGTCCATTTTCTGCAGTATCCCCACTTTTAATTACAAGTTGATTTAATAAACTAATCAATTTATCAGTTCTAAGTTACAGAAACTTTTGAATTTCTTCTGGTCACATCACTGAAGTTGGCAAGTTTCTAGTAGGCCTACCAGTAAAGGTATTGTGGGGTAGTGAGTGATACCATTGTTATCACTTCTAGCACTTCAGCCACGATGTAGTGATACCAACCTATTTCATCATAATATAAAGAAGGTGACCCAGCTCCCATACTGATAACATGGAAGGCACTTGTGGTTTCTTACGGTCAGTTCAGAGCCAATCGTCCCGATTGCCTGTCGCGATTCAGCGGATTTGCTTGTGAACTAGATGTAAATAAGAGTGGCTACGGTACCGGTATAGCATTGTTGAACTGACAAAATCTATAAAGCTGGATTTCCATGCACGCGATTCTCATATCGCGCGATACCATGTCGCGCGTCATGGCGGCTCAAAGTCGCGAGGCGGCAGACAATTTCCTCCACTGACCAATCAGGGACAAGTCGCGAATCGCGTCACGAAAGTAGAGATTTGCTCTACATTCGAGCGGTATGAGCTCGCGATATTGGCGGAAGTACACAGTTTCGGATACTGCATCCGGCGACATCGATAATCGACTTCGATTGGTCGCGATATATACGATCGAGTTCACTACCAGTCGACCACCACCTTGTTTACCATCACGTAGAAAATAACTTCTGTTGACTTGCTTGTGACAGTATCATATACCACATACCACATACCAAATATCAAATACCATAATATCAGTATTCGGCGTCTTCTGGCGCGCCTCCTCAAAAATACCTTCAATATACATTATCGTGCGTTCATGTAACTCAATCTCAGCTGACCAGGAGTTTTTTGACAGCTGAACAAGATAATTGCCGCCAATAGTAGTTCAAGTTTTTGTCGCTAGATGTCTATACTCTCGAATCGCCAAGCGACTTTCAAAATGTCCACTACTCGCGATTTCGACGCGCGACATGATATCGCGCGATTTGAGAATCGCGTGCATGGAAATCCAGCATAATCTCGTAATGTACTCGGCCGTATATAGCATTAATGTTCTAAATAGTTCGATATAAAAGTGATAGGTGCGCTACAGGCAATCGGGACCCTGGACTCGTGAACTGACCCCGGATATATTTCACTTTCAATACCCGAGTTGGGTCACCTTCTTTATATTATCAAGAAATAGGTTGGTATCACTGCATTGAGCTCAGCTGTTGGTGAGAAATGCATGGGACGATTTTCAAATGGATACACGATATATGTATCGTATTTTATATATCAAAAATGTTTTTCTTCAATTACATTTTAAATAAATTTCAATTGTTTCGATGCCTACTTGATGTATCTTCCGACATTCACTTCTTTGCGGCTTGAACCTGTGCTGTTTAAACATATTTTTATACATATCTTGACGTTATATACACTGTCAGTGTACTCGCCCAGAGTACGAGCTAGCTTCCAAATCGTAGAAAAGTAGAGCAGCATTACAAATCGCTTACGACGACGTGGTCTCGTCTTGATTAAAGTTGGAGAAGCAATAGGCGGGACCGTTCTTGAATATTGGCCATAAAATAAATATCTATGAATTGTATATTGTATATTTATTATAATATATATTGTATATTGTATAAGTATTACTTGAAATAATTATTCAGAATTATTTACAATAAATGAACTGTTTGAATACTTCACCATATTGAACACTTTCTCAGTAAGTGACGTACCGCATGGAATTTCACTGAGCGATAATGTTGAATCTCTTTCAGATACATTTAATATTTCAAGTCATGCCAAAATATGTATAACATGAAATGAAACCAATTTGTTTCCATTGATTGATTCTTATTGGGTTCAGAGATACACTGTATACAGTCTGTATATTGATTGCTAAGATCTATTGGCGTCGTTGAATGATGAATGAAGTGATGGAATGATGATTTGAAAGGTAATTTTATTCAACCCTTTATTTAGACCAGAGATTTTGCCCAAGCTTTTAATTTTGAGTATATAATTGAATAGAGATAGAGTGTGGGTTTTTTTGATTAGTGGGAAGGAGTCGGTCGTATAGCCTGCTGAAGATCAACGTACGACGGACTTGTGTCGAGGTGGAGCTGATGATGTGTGAACAAACCCTCACGAAGAGTCTCAGGGTGCATTTCGAAACCTACTGGCCTTGTAATTTTTTTTTATTTTCACATAAAAAGAATATCAATACAAACACTCTCAAAAAAATCTTCAAAGCCTTCAAAGCCTTGTCTGTAGAATAATAAAATAAAATACCGAATTAAACAAACACAAACGACTAGTGGTGAACAATAAATATGACACTATAAACCTACTACATTTTATCAACTGACAAATTAATTAAATGCAAGATATGAAGAGAAATAAAATTGAACTGATTCACAGAAATACTGCGTACCGGTATACTTAAGAACAGAAATATGCAAAATAAAATTGAAAGATAAATTATAATATACAGTACTTGCCACAGAAGAATGATTTGTATCCAGTAGGCCTCAATAACAAAACGCACCCAGTACAATTCGAAAGTGAAAAAGATGGACGACATTATTGTTTTTCAATTATATGTTAGATTATGGAACAATGTGTAGGAAAATGAATACGCAAATCAACCTCAATCACTTTTCAAATCGATGGGCATTTCTCCAGATGCAGTAAATACGCTTTATTTACAACAGTATTCACACTTCGATTTGTCTGTGATTCAACCAGGAAAACGCGGGATGCGCGTTGTGAGATGAGCTTAGAAATATGGAAAACTAGGATGAAAAATATTCTGTCAGCTCAATCCACATATACGGACCTTGGATTAATTCAATCGTTCAAAAACCTCACCTGCAACTTGTTGATATTTATAGTGCTGCAACCTGTCGCATATACACTTTGCAAAACCAATTGATCCGAATATTCATTGAATGTACACTCTTATTGCGTTTTCTTCCTTATTTAATATCCGATTGTTGCAAAAATCTCCGAAAAGGTGAATAATATAGTATTGTTCATATTCGGTGAAAATTTGAGAGCTTTTGGAGAATTCTTGTTTTTCAAGTATTTTTCCTCCGGGTTATTCTTATGAGAAGTTTTCAAAGTCTACGATTTTTTCCGGAAAAAAACTTTCTGGCCGATTTTTCTGCAAAACAATCCCAGCCTATTCTGGGATGACAGAAATATGTAGAAAAAGTTACAAGTTGATAGGTATTTTTTCCTGACCTGTATGCCGCGTACAAAATTACAAAAAAAAAAGCGAAGCCCATTTTTTTTCGGTATGTGAAAAGAATCTTCGCTACGCTCATCTGCCTAGCTTTCGGAACGCAGCCAGTACGCTTGGAGTAGATTCTGGAGGTTTCGGAACGCATCCAGTACGCTTGCAGGCGATTCTGGAGGTTTTGGAACGCAGTCAGTGCGCTTGCAGGCGATTCTGGAGGTTTCGAAACGCAGCCAGTACGTTTGCAGGCGATTCTGGAGGTTTCGGGACGCAGCCAGTACGCTTGCAGGCGATTCTGGAGGTTTCGGAACGCAGCCAGTACGCTTGGAGTAGATTCTGGAGGTTTCGGAACGCAGCCAGTACGCTTGGAGTAGATTCTGGAGGTTTCGAAACGCAGCCAGTACGCTTGCAGGCGATTCTAAAGGTTTTGGAACGCAGTCAGTACGCTTGCAGGTGATTCTGGAGGTTTCGGAACGCAGCCAGTACGCTTGAAGTAGATTCTGGAGGTTTCAAAACGCAGCAAGTACGCTTGCAGGCGATTCTGGAGGTTTCGAAACGCAGCCAGTACGCTTGCAGGCGATTCTGGAGGTTTCGGAACGCAGCCAGTACGCTTGCAGGCGATTCTGGAGGTTTCGGAACGCAGCCAGTACGCTTGCAGGCGATTCTGGAGGTTTCGGGACGCAGCCAGTACGCTTGGAGGTGATTCTGGAGGTTTCGAAACGCAGTTAGTACGCTTGCAGGCGATTCTGGAGGTTTCGGAACGCAGTCAGTACACTTGCAGGCGATTCTGGAGGTTTCGGAACGCAGCCAGTCGCTTGAAGTAGATTCTGAAGGTTTCGAAACGCAGCCAGTACGCTTGCAGGCGATTCTGGAGGTTTCGGAACGCAGCCAGTAAACTTGGAGTAGATTCTGTAGGTTTCGGAACGCAGCCAGTACACTTGGAGTAGATTCTGTAGGTTGCGGAACGCAGCCAGTACACTTGGAGTAGATTCTGGAGGTTTCGAAACGCAGCCAGTACGCTTGCAGGCGATTCTTGAGGTTTCGGAACGCAGTCAGTACGCTTGCAGGCGATTCTGGAGGTTTTGGAACGCAGCCAGTACGCTTGCAGGCGATTCTGGAGGTTTCAGGACGAGGCCACTACGCTTGCAGGCGATTCTGGAGGATTCGGAACGCGGCCAGTACGCTTGCAGGCGATTCCGGAGGTTTCGGAACGCAGTCAGTACACTTGCAGGTGATTCTGGAGGTTTCGGAACGCAGCCAGTACGCTTGGAGTAGATTCTGGAGGTTTCGAAACGCAGCCAGTACGCTTGCAGGCGATTCTGGAGGTTTCGGAACGCAGTCAGTACGCTTGCAGGCGATTCTGGAGGTTTTGGAACGCAGCCAGTACGCTTGCAGGCGATTCTGGAGGTTTAAGGACGCAGCCACTACGCTTGCAGGCGATTCTGGAGGTTTCGGAACGCAGCCAGTACGCTTGCAGGCGATTCCGGAGGTTTCGGAACGCAGCCAGTACGCTTGGAGTAGATTCTGGAGATTTCGGAACGCAGCAAGTACGCTTGGAGTAGATTCTGGAGGTTTCGGAACGCAGCCAGTACGCATGCAGGCTATTCTGGAGGTTTCGGAACGCAGCCAGTACGCTTGCAGGTGATTCTGGAGGTTTCGGAACGCAGCCAATACGCTTGCAGGCGATTCTGGAGGTTTCGGAACGCAGCCAGTACGCTTGCAGGCGATCCTGGAGGTTTCGGAACGCAGCCAGTACGCTTGGAGTAGATTCTGGAGGTTTCGGAACGCAGCCAGCACGCTTGCAGGTGATTCTCGAGGTTTCGGAACGCAGCCAGTACGCTTGGAGTAGATTATTAAGGTTTCGGAACGCAGCTAGTACGCTTGAAGGCGATTTTGGAGGTTTTGGAACGCAGCCAGTACGCTTGGAGTAGATTCTGGAGGTTTCGGAACGCAGCCAGTACGCTTGGAGTAGATTCTGGAGGTTTCGGAACGCATCCAGTACGATTGGAGTAGATTATGAAGGTTCCGGAACGAGGCGAGTACCTTTGGAGTGGATTCTTGAGGTTTCGGAACGCAGCCAGTACGCTTTGAGTAGATTCTGGTTGTTTCGAAACGAAGCTAGTACGCTTGCAGGTGATTCTGGAGGTTTCGGAACGCAGCCAGTACGCTTGGAGTAGATTCTGGAGGTTTCGGAACGCAGCCAGTAAGTTTGGAGTGGATTCTGGAGGTTTCGGAACGCAGCCAATACGATTGGAGTAGATTATGAAAGTTCCGGAACGAGGCGAGTACCTTTGGAGTGGATTCTTGAGGTTTCGGAACGCAGCCGGTACGCTTTGAGTAGATTCCGGAGGTTTCGGAACGCAGCCAGTACGCTTGCAGGCGATTCTCGAGGTTTCGGAACTCAGCCAGTACGCTTTCAGGTGATTCTGTAGGTTTCGGAACGCAACCAGTGCGCTTGCAGGTGATTCTGTAGGTTTTGGAACGCAGCCAGTACGCTCGGAGTAGATTCCGGAGGTTCGGAACGCAGCCAGTACGCTTGGAGTAGATTCTGGAGGTTTCAAATTGCAGCCAGTACGCTTGCAGTGATTCTGGAGGTTTCGGAACGCAGCCAGTACGCCTCAAGTAGATTCTGGAGGTTTCGAAACGCAGCCAGTACGCTTGCAGGCGATTCTGGAGGTTTCGAAACGCAGCCAGTACGCTTGCAGGCGATTCTGGAGGTTTCGGAACGCAGCCAGTACGCTTGCAGGCGATTCTGGAGGTTTCGGAACGCAGCCAGTACGCTTGCAGGCGATTTTGGAGGTTCCGGGACGCAGCCAGTACGCTTGGAGGTGATTCTGGAGGTTTCGAAACGCAGTCAGTACACTTGCAGGCGATTCTGGAGGTTTCGGAACGCAGTCAGTACACTTGCAGGTGATTCTTGAGGTTTCGGAACGCAGCCCGTACGCTTGGAGTAGATTCTGGAGGTTTCGAAACGCAGCCAGTGAGCTTGCAGGCGATTCTGGAGGTTTCGGAACGCAGTCAGTACGCTTGCAGGCGATTCTGGAGGTTTTGGAACGCAGCCAGTACGCTTGCAGGCGATTCTGGAGGTTTAAGGACGCAGCCACTACGCTTGCAGGCGATTCTGGAGGTTTCGGAACGCAGCCAGTACGCTTGCAGGCGATTCCGGAGGTTCCGGAACGCAGATAGTACGCTTGGAGTAGATTCTGGAGATTTCGGAACGCAGCGAGTACGCTTGGAGTAGATTCTGGAGGTTTCGAAACGCAGCCAGTACGCTTGCAGGCGATTCTAAAGGTTTTGGAACGCAGTCAGTACGCTTGCAGGTGATTCCTGAGGTTTCGGAACGCAGCCAGTACGCTTGAAGTAGATTCTGGAGGTTTCAAAACGCAGCAAGTACGCTTGCAGGCGATTCTGGAGGTTTCGAAACGCAGCCAGTACGCTTGCAGGCGATTCTGGAGGTTCCGGAACGCAGGCAGTACGCTTGCAGGCGACTCTGGAGGTTTCGGAACGCAGCCAGTACGCTTGCAGGCGATTCTGGAGGTTTCGGGACGCAGCCAGTACGCTTGGAGGTGATTCTGGAGGTTTCGAAACGCAGTTAGTACGCTTGCAGGCGATTCTGGAGGTTTCGGAACGCAGTCAGTACACTTGCAGGTGATTCTGGAGGTTTCGGAACGCAGCCAGTACTCTTGGAGTAGATTCTGGAGGTTTCGAAACGCAGCCAGTACGCTTGCAGGCGATTCTTGAGGTTTCGGAACGCAGTCAGTACGCTTGCAGGCGATTCTTGAGGTTTTGGAACGCAGCCAGTACGCTTGCAGGCGATTCTGGAGGTTTCAGGACGCAGCCACTACGCTTGCAGGCGATTCTGGAGGTTTCGGAACGCAGCCAGTACGCTTGCAGGCGATTCCGGAAGTTTCGGAACGCAGTCAGTACACTTGCAGGTGATTCTGGAGCTTTCGGAACGCAGCCAGTACGCTTGGAGTAGATTCTGGAGGTTTCGAAACGCAGCCAGTACGCTTGCAGGCGATTCTGGAGGTTTCGGAACGCAGTTAGTACGCTTGCAGGCGATTCCGGAGGTTTCGGAACGCAGCGAGTACGCTTGGAGTAGATTCTGGAGGTTTCGAAACGCAGCCAGTACGCTTGCAGGCGATTCTGGAGGTTCCGGAACGCAGGCAGTACGCTTGCAGGCGACTCTTGAGGTCTCGGAACGCAGCCAGTACGCTTGCAGGCGATTCTGGAGGTTCCGGGACGCAGCCAGTACGCTTGGAGGTGATTCTGGAGGTTTCGAAACGCAGTTAGTACGCTTGCAGGCGATTCCGGAGGTTTCGGAACGCAGTCAGTACACTTGCAGGCGATTCTGGAGGTTTCGGAACGCAGCCAGTACGCTTGGAGTAGATTCTGAAGGATTCGAAACGCAGCCAGTACGCTTGCAGGCGATTCTGGAGGTTTCGGAACGCAGCCAGTACGCTTGGAGTAGATTCTGGAGGTTTCGGAACGCAGCCAGCACGCTTGCAGGCGATTCTCGAGGTTTCGGAACGCAGCCAGTACGCTTGGAGTAGATTATTAAGGTTTCGGAACGCAGCTAGTACGCTTGCAGGCGATCCTGGAGGTTTCGGAACGCAGCCAGTACGCTTTGAGTAGATTCCGGAGGTTTCGGAACGCAGCCAGTACGCTTGCAGGCGATTCTCGAGGTTTCGGAACTCAGCCAGTACGCTTTCAGGTGATTCTGTAGGTTTCGGAACGCAACCAGTGCGCTTGCAGGTGATTCTGTAGGTTTTGGAACGCAGCCAGTACGCTCGGAGTAGATTCCGGAGGTTCGGAACGCAGCCAGTACGCTTGGAGTAGATTCTGGAGGTTTCAAATTGCAGCCAGTACGCTTGCAGTGATTCTGGAGGTTTCGGAACGCAGCCAGTACGCCTCAAGTAGATTCTGGAGGTTTCGAAACGCAGCCAGTACGCTTGCAGGCGATTCTGGAGGTTTCGAAACGCAGCCAGTACGCTTGCAGGCGATTCTGGAGGTTTCGGAACGCAGCCAGTACGCTTGCAGGCGATTCTGGAGGTTTCGGAACGCAGCCATTACGCTTGCAGGCGATTTTGGAGGTTCCGGGACGCAGCCAGTACGCTTGGAGGTGATTCTGGAGGTTTCGAAACGCAGTCAGTACACTTGCAGGCGATTCTGGAGGTTTCGGAACGCAGTCAGTACACTTGCAGGTGATTCTTGAGGTTTCGGAACGCAGCCAGTACGCTTGGAGTAGATTCTGGAGGTTTCGAAACGCAGCCAGTGAGCTTGCAGGCGATTCTGGAGGTTTCGGAACGCAGTCAGTACGCTTGCAGGCGATTCTGGAGGTTTTGGAACGCAGCCAGTACGCTTGCAGGCGATTCTGGAGGTTTAAGGACGCAGCCACTACGCTTGCAGGCGATTCTGGAGGTTTCGGAACGCAGCCAGTACGCTTGCAGGCGATTCCGGAGGTTCCGGAACGCAGATAGTACGCTTGGAGTAGATTCTGGAGATTTCGGAACGCAGCGAGTACGCTTGGAGTAGATTCTGGAGGTTTCGAAACGCAGCCAGTACGCTTGCAGGCGATTCTAAAGGTTTTGGAACGCAGTCAGTACGCTTGCAGGTGATTCCTGAGGTTTCGGAACGCAGCCAGTACGCTTGAAGTAGATTCTGGAGGTTTCAAAACGCAGCAAGTACGCTTGCAGGCGATTCTGGAGGTTTCGAAACGCAGCCAGTACGCTTGCAGGCGATTCTGGAGGTTCCGGAACGCAGGCAGTACGCTTGCAGGCGACTCTGGAGGTTTCGGAACGCAGCCAGTACGCTTGCAGGCGATTCTGGAGGTTTCGGGACGCAGCCAGTACGCTTGGAGGTGATTCTGGAGGTGTCGAAACGCAGTTAGTACGCTTGCAGGCGATTCTGGAGGTTTCGGAACGCAGTCAGTACACTTGCAGGTGATTCTGGAGGTTTCGGAACGCAGCCAGTACTCTTGGAGTAGATTCTTATGTTTCGAAACGCAGCCAGTACGCTTGCAGGCGATTCTTGAGGTTTCGGAACGCAGTCAGTACGCTTGCAGGCGATTCTTGAGGTTTTGGAACGCAGCCAGTACGCTTGCAGGCGATTCTGGAGGTTTCAGGACGCAGCCACTACGCTTGCAGGCGATTCTGGAGGTTTCGGAACGCAGCCAGTACGCTTGCAGGCGATTCCGGAAGTTTCGGAACGCAGTCAGTACACTTGCAGGTGATTCTGGAGCTTTCGGAACGCAGCCAGTACGCTTGGAGTAGATTCTGGAGGTTTCGAAACGCAGCCAGTACGCTTGCAGGCGATTCTGGAGGTTTCGGAACGCAGTTAGTACGCTTGCAGGCGATTCCGGAGGTTTCGGAACGCAGCGAGTACGCTTGGAGTAGATTCTGGAGGTTTCGAAACGCAGCCAGTACGCTTGCAGGCGATTCTGGAGGTTCCGGAACGCAGGCAGTACGCTTGCAGGCGACTCTGGAGGTCTCGGAACGCAGCCAGTACGCTTGCAGGCGATTCTGGAGGTTCCGGGACGCAGCCAGTACGCTTGGAGGTGATTCTGGAGGTTTCGAAACGCAGTTAGTACGCTTGCAGGCGATTCCGGAGGTTTCGGAACGCAGTCAGTACACTTGCAGGCGATTCTGGAGGTTTCGGAACGCAGCCAGTACGCTTGGAGTAGATTCTGAAGGATTCGAAACGCAGCCAGTACGCTTGCAGGCGATTCTGGAGGTTTCGGAACGCAGCCAGTACGCTTGGAGTAGATTCTGGAGGTTTCGGAACGCAGCCAGCACGCTTGCAGGCGATTCTCGAGGTTTCGGAACGCAGCCAGTACGCTTGGAGTAGATTATTAAGGTTTCGGAACGCAGCTAGTACGCTTGAAGGCGATTTTGGAGGTTTTGGAACGCAGCCAGTACGCTTGGAGTAGATTCTGGAGGTTTCGGAACGCAGCCAGTACGCTTGGAGTGGATTCTGGAGGTTTCGGAACGCATCCAGTACGATTGGAGTAGATTATGAAGGTTCCGGAACGAGGCGAGTACCTTTGGAGTGGATTCTTGAGGTTTCGGAACGCAGCCAGTACGCTTTGAGTAGATTCTGGTTGTTTCGAAACGAAGCTAGTACGCTTGCAGGTGATTCTGGAGGTTTCGGAACGCAGCCAGTACGCTTGGAGTAGATTCTGGAGGTTTCGGAACGCAGCCAGTAAGTTTGGAGTAGATTCTGGAGGTTTCGGAACGCAGCCAGTACGATTGGAGTAGATTATGAAAGTTCCGGAACGAGGCGAGTACCTTTGGAGTGGATTCTTGAGGTTTCGGAACGCAGCCAGTACGCTTGCAGGCGATTCTGGAGGTTTCGGAACGCAGCTAGTGCGCTTGCAGGTGATTCGGTAGGTTTTGGAACGCAGCCAGTACGCTTGGAGTAGATTCCGTAGGTTCGGAACGCAGCCAGTACGCTTGCAGGCGATTCCGGAGGTTCCGGAACGCAGATAGTACGCTTGGAGTAGATTCTGGAGATTTCGGAACGCAGCGAGTACGCTTGGAGTAGATTCTGGAGGTTTCGAAACGCAGCCAGTACGCTTGCAGGCGATTCTTGAGGTTTCGGAACGCAGTCAGTACGCTTGCAGGCGATTCTTGAGGTTTTGGAACGCAGCCAGTACGCTTGCAGGCGATTCTGGAGGTTTCAGGACGCAGCCACTACGCTTGCAGGCGATTCTGGAGGTTTCGGAACGCAGCCAGTACGCTTGCAGGCGATTCCGGAGATTTCGGAACGCAGTCAGTACACTTGCAGGTGATTCTGGAGCTTTCGGAACGCAGCCAGTACGCTTGGAGTAGATTCTGGAGGTTTCGAAACGCAGCCAGTACGCTTGCAGGCGATTCTGGAGGTTTCGGAACGCAGCTAGTACGCTTGCAGGCGATTCCGGAGGTTTCGGAACGCAGCGAGTACGCTTGGAGTAGATTCTGGAGGTTTCGAAACGCAGCCAGTACGCTTGCAGGCGATTCTGGAGGTTCCGGAACGCAGGCAGTACGCTTGCAGGCGACTCTGGAGGTCTCGGAACGCAGCCAGTACGCTTGCAGGCGATTCTGGAGGTTCCGGGACGCAGCCAGTACGCTTGCAGGTGATTCTGGAGGTTTCGGAGCGCAGCCAGTACGCTTGAAGTAGATTCTGGAGGTTTCGATACGCAGCCAGTACGCTTGCAGGCGATTCTGGAGGTTTCGAAACGCAGTCAGTACGCTTGCAGGCGATTCTCGAGGTTCCGGAACGCAGCCAGTACGCTTTCAGGTGATTCTGTAGGTTTCGGAACGCAACCAGTGCGCTTGCAGGTGATTCGGTAGGTTTTGGAACGCAGCCAGTACGCTTGGAGTAGATTCCGTAGGTTCGGAACGCAGCCAGTACGCTTGGAGTAGATTCTGGAGGTTTCGAATTGCAGCCAGTACGCTTGCAGGTGATTCTGGAGGTTTCGGAGCGCAGCCAGTACGCTTGAAGTAGATTCTGGAGGTTTCGATACGCATCCAGTACGCTTGCAGGCGATTCTGGAGGTTTCGAAACGCAGTCAGTACGCTTGCAGGCGATTCTTGAGGTTCCGGAACGCAGCCAGTACGCTTGCAGGCGATTCTGGAGGTTTCGGAACGCAGCCAGTACGCTTGCAGGCGATTCTGGAGGTTCCGGGACGCAGCCAGTACGCTTGCAGGCGATTCTGGAGGTTTCGGAACGCAGCCAGTACGCTTGCAGGCGATTCCGGAGGTTTCGGAACGCAGTCAGTACACTTGCAGGTGATTCTGGAGGTTTCGGAACGCAGCCAGTACGCTTGGAGTAGATTCTGGAGGTTTCGAAACGCAGCCAGTACGCTTGCAGGTGATTCTGGAGGTTTCGGAACGCAGTCAGTACGCTTGCAGGCGATTCTGGAGGTTTTGGAACGCAGCCAGTACGCTTGCAGGCGATTCTGGAGGTTTAAGGACGCAGTCACTACGCTTGCAGGCGATTCTGGAGGTTTCGGAACGCAGCCAGTACGCTTGCTGGCGATTCCGGAGGTTTCGGAACGCAGCCAGTACGCTTGGAGTAGATTCTGGAGATTTCGGAACGCAGCAAGTACGCTTGGATTAGATTCTGGAGGTTTTCATAACGCAGCCAGTACGCTTGGATTAGATTCTGGAGGTTTCGGAACGGAGCCAGTACGCTTGGAGTAGATTCTGGAGGTTTCGGAACGGAGCCAGTACGCTTTGAGTAGATTCTGGACGTTTCGAAACGAAGCCAGTACGCTTGCAGGTGATTCTGAGGGTTTCGGAACGCAGTCAGTACGCTTGGAGTAGATTCTGCAGGTTTCGGAACGCGGCCATTACCTTGGAGTAGATTCTGGAGGTTTCGGAACGCAGCCAGTACGCTTGCAGACGATTCTCGCGGTTCCGGAACGCAGCCAGTACGCTTTCAGGTGGTTCTGTAGGTTTCGGAACGCAACCAGTGCGCTTGCAGGTGATTCTGTAGGTTTTGGAACGCAGCCAGTACGCTTGGAGTAGATTCCGGAGGTTCGGAACGCAGCCAGTACGCTTGGAGTAGATTCTGGAGGTTTCGTATTGCAGTCAGTACGCTTGGAGTAGATTCTGGAGGTTTCAGAACGCAGTCAGTACGCTCTGAGTAGATTCTGGAGCTTTCGGAACGCAGTCAGTACCCTCGGAGTGGATTCTGCAGGATTTCGGAACGCAGTCAGTACCTTTGGAGTAGATTCCGGAGGTTTCGGAACGCAGCTAGTACGCTTGCAGGCTATTCTCGAGGTTTCGGAACGCAGCCAGTACGCTTTCATGTGATTCTGTACGTTTCGTAACGCAACCAGTGCGCTTGCAGGTGATTCTGTAGGTTTTGGAACGCAGCCAGTACGCTTGGAGTAGATTCTGGACATTTCGAATTGCAGCCAGTACGCTTGCAGGTGATTCTGGAGGTTTCGGAACGCAGCCAGTACGCTTGGAGTAGATTCTTGAGGTTTCGGAACGCGGCCAGTACCCTTGGAGTGGATTCTGGAGGATTTCGGAACGCAGTCAGTATACTTGGAGTAGATTCTGGATGTTTCGGAACGCAGTTAGTACGCTTGGTGTAGATTCTGGATGTTCCGGAACGCAGCCAGTACGCTTGGTGTAGATTATGGAGGTCTTCAGAACGCAGCCAATATGTTTGGAGTAGATTCTGGAGGTTTCGGAACGCAGCTAGTACGCTTGCAGGCGATTTTGGAGGTTTTGGAACGCAGCCAGTACGCTTGGAGTAGATTCTGGAGGTTTCGGAACGCAGCCAGTACGATTGGAGTAGATTATGAAGGTTCCGGAACGAGGCGAGTACCTTTGGACTGGATTCTTGAGGTTTCGGAACGCAGCCAGTACGCTTTGAGTAGAATCTGGTTGTTTCGAAACGAAGCTAGTACGCTTGCAGGTGATTCTGGAGGTTTCGTAACGCAGCCAGTACGCTTGGAGTAGATTCTGGAGGTTTCGGAACGCGGCCATTACCTTGGAGTAGATTCTGGACGTTTCGAAACGCAGCCAGTACGATTGGAGTAGATTATGAAGGTTCCGGAACGAGGCGAGTACCTTTGGAGTGGATTCTTGAGGTTTCGGAACGCAGTCAGTACGCTTTGAGTAGATTCTGGACTCTTCGAAACGAAGCCAGTACGCTTGCAGGTGATTCTGGAGGTTTCGGAACGCAGTCAGTACGCTTGGAGTAGATTCTGGAGGTTTCGGAACGCGGCCATTACCTTGGAGTAGATTCTGGAGGTTTCGGAACGCCGCCAGTACGCTTGCAGGCGATTCTCGAGGTTTCGGAACGCAGCCAGTACGCTTGGAGTAGATTCTGGAGGTTTCGGAACGCAGCCAGTAAGATTGGAGTAGATTATGAAGTTCCGGAACGAGGCGAGTACCTTAGGAGTGGATTCTTGAGGTTTCGGAACGCAGCCAGTACGCTTTGAGTAGATTCTGGACGTTTCGGAACGCAGCCAGTACGCTTGCAGGCGATTCTCGAGGTTTCGGAACGCAGCCAGTACGCTTGCAGGTGATTCTGTAGGTTTCGGAACGCAATCAGTGCGCTTGCAGGTGAATCTGTAGGTTTTGGAACGCACTCAGTACGCTTGGAGTAGATTCCGGGGGTTCGGAACGCAGCCAGTACGCTTGGAGTAGATTCTGGAGGTTTCGGAACGCAGCCAGTACGCTTGAAGTAGATTCTGGAGTCTTCGGAACGCAGCCAGTACGCTTGAAGTAGATTCTGGAGGTTTTGGAACGCAGCCAGTACGCTTGCAGGCGATTCTGGAGGTTTAAGGACGCAGTCACTACGCTTGCAGGCGATTCTGGAGGTTTCGGAACGCAGCCAGTACGCTTGCTGGCGATTCCGGAGGTTTCGGAACGCAGCCAGTACGCTTGGAGTAGATTCTGGAGATTTCGGAACGCAGCAAGTACGCTTGGATTAGATTCTGGAGGTTTTCATAACGCAGCCAGTACGCTTGGATTAGATTCTGGAGGTTTCGGAACGGAGCCAGTACGCTTGGAGTAGATTCTGGAGGTTTCGGAACGGAGCCAGTACGCTTTGAGTAGATTCTGGTTGTTTCGAAACGAAGCTAGTACGCTTGCAGGTGATTCTGGAGGTTTCGTAACGCAGCCAGTACGCTTGGAGTAGATTCTGGAGGTTTCGGAACGCGGCCATTACCTTGGAGTAGATTCTGGAGGTTTCGGAACGCAGCCAGTAAGCTTGGAGTAGATTCTGGAGGTTTCGGAACGCAGCCAGTACGATTGGAGTAGATTATGAAGGTTCCGGAACGAGGCGAGTACCTTTGGAGTGGATTCTCGAGGTTTCGGAACGCAGCCAGTACGCTTTGAGTAGATTCTGGACGTTTCGAAACGAAGCCAGTACGCTTGCAGGTGATTCTGAGGGTTTCGGAACGCAGTCAGTACGCTTGGAGTAGATTCTGCAGGTTTCGGAACGCGGCCATTACCTTGGAGTAGATTCTGTAGGTTTCGGAACGCAACCAGTGCGCTTGCAGGTGATTCTGTAGGTTTTGGAACGCAGCCAGTACGCTTGGAGTAGATTCCGGAGGTTCGGAACGCAGCCAGTACGCTTGGAGTAGATTCTGGAGGTTTCGTATTGCAGTCAGTACGCTCTGAGTAGATTCTGGAGCTTTCGGAACGCAGTCAGTACCCTTGGAGTGGATTCTGCAGGATTTCGGAACGCAGTCAGTACCTTTGGAGTAGATTCTGGAGGTTTCGGAACGCAGCTAGTACGCTTGCAGGCTATTCTCGAGGTTTCGGAACGCAGCCAGTACGCTTTCATGTGATTCTGTACGTTTCGTAACGCAACCAGTGCGCTTGCAGGTGATTCTGTAGGTTTTGGAACGCAGCCAGTACGCTTGGAGTAGATTATGGACGTTTCGAATTGCAGCCAGTACGCTTGCAGGTGATTCTGGAGGTTTCGGAACGCAGCCAGTACGCTTGGAGTAGATCCTTGAGGTTTCGGAACGCGGCCAGTACCCTTGGAGTGGATTCTGGAGGATTTCGGAACGCAGTCAGTATACTTGGAGTAGATTCTGGATGTTTCGGAACGCAGTTAGTACGCTTGGTGTAGATTCTGGATGTTCCGGAACGCAGCCAGTACGCTTGGTGTAGATTATGGAGGTCTTCAGAACGCAGCCAATATGTTTGGAGTAGATTCTGGAGGTTTCGGAACGCAGCTAGTACGCTTGCAGGCGATTTTGGAGGTTTTGGAACGCAGCCAGTACGCTTGGAGTAGATTCTGGAGGTTTCGGAACGCATCCAGTACGCTTGGAGTGGATTCTGGAGGTTTCGGAACGCAGCCAGTACGAATGGAGTAGATTATGAAGGTTCCGGAACGAGGCGAGTACCTTAGGAGTGGATTCTTGAGGTTTCGGAACGCAGCCAGTACGCTTGCAGGTGATTCTGGAGGTTTCGGAACGCAGCCAATACGCTTGCAGGCGATTCTGGAGGTTTCGGAACGCAGCCAGTACGCTTGGAGTTTCGGAACGCAGCCAGTACGATTGGAGTAGATTATGAAGGTTCCGGAACGAGGCGAGTACCTTTGGACTGGATTCTTGAGGTTTCGGAACGCAGCCAGTACGCTTTGAGTAGAATCTGGTTGTTTCGAAACGAAGCTAGTACGCTTGCAGGTGATTCTGGAGGTTTCGTAACGCAGCCAGTACGCTTGGAGTAGATTCTGGAGGTTTCGGAACGCAGCCAGTACGATTGGAGTAGATTATGAAGGTTCCGGAACGAGGCGAGTACCTTTGGACTGGATTCTTGAGGTTTCGGAACGCAGCCAGTACGCTTTGAGTAGAATCTGGTTGTTTCGAAACGAAGCTAGTACGCTTGCAGGTGATTCTGGAGGTTTCGTAACGCAGCCAGTACGCTTGGAGTAGATTCTGGAGGTTTCGGAACGCGGCCATTACCTTGGAGTAGATTCTGGACGTTTCGAAACGCAGCCAGTACCCTTGCAGGTGATTCTGGAGGTTTCGGAACGCAGCCAGTACGCTTGGATTAGATTCTGGAGGTATCGGAACGCGGCCAGTACCCCTGGAGTAGATTCTCGAGGTTTCGGAACGCAGCCAGTACGCTTGCAGGTGATTCTGTAGGTTTCGGAACGCAACCAGTGCGCTTGCAGGTGAATCTGTAGGTTTTGGAACGCACTCAGTACGCTTGGAGTAGATTCCGGGGGTTCGGAACGCAGCCAGTACGCTTGGAGTAGATTCTGGAGGTTTCGGAACGCAGCCAGTACGCTTGAAGTAGATTCTGGAGTCTTCGGAACGCAGCCAGTACGCTTGAAGTAGATTCTGGAGGTTTCGGAACGCAGCCAGTACGCTTGAAGTAGATTCTGGAGGTTTCGGAACGCAGCCAGTACGCTTGGAGTAGATTCTGGACGTTTCGAATTGCAGCCAGTATGCTTGCAGGTGATTCTGGAGGTTTCGGAACGCAGCCAGTACGCTTGGAGTAGATTCTGGAGGTTTCGGAACGCAGTCAGTACCCTTGGAGTGGATTCTGGAGGATTTTGGAACGCATTCAGTACCCTTGGAGTAGATTCCAGAGGTTTCGGAACGCAGCCAGTACGCTCGAAGTGGATTCTGGATGTTTCGGAACGCAGCCAGTACGCTTGGAATAGATTATGGAGGTTTTCAGAACGCAGCCAGTACGCTTGGAGTAGATTATGGAGGTTTCGGAACGGAGCCAGTACGCTTGGAGTAGATTCAGGAGGTTTCGGAACGCAGCCAGTACGCTTGGAGTAGATTCTGGATGTTTCGGAACGCAGCCAGTACGCTCGAAGTGGATTCTGGATGTTTCGGAACGCAGCCAGTACGCTTGGTGTAGATTATGGAGGTCTTCAGAACGCAGCCAATATGTTTGGAGTAGATTCTGGAGGTTTCGGAACGCAGCTAGTACGCTTGCAGGCGATTTTGGAGGTTTTGGAACGCAGCCAGTACGCTTGGAGTAGATTCTGGAGGTTTCGGAACGCATCCAGTACGCTTGGAGTGGATTCTGGAGGTTTCGGAACGCAGCCAGTACGAATGGAGTAGATTATGAAGGTTCCGGAACGAGGCGAGTACCTTAGGAGTGGATTCTTGAGGTTTCGGAACGCAGCCAGTACGCTTGCAGGCTATTCTGGAGGTTTCGGAACGCAGCCAGTACGCTTGCAGGTGATTCTGGAGGTTTCGGAACGCAGCCAATACGCTTGCAGGCGATTCTGGAGGTTTCGGAACGCAGCCAGTACGCTTGGAGTAGATTCTGGAGGTTTCGGAACGCAGCCAGTACGATTGGAGTAGATTATGAAGGTTCCGGAACGAGGCGAGTACCTTTGGACTGGATTCTTGAGGTTTCGGAACGCAGCCAGTACGCTTTGAGTAGAATCTGGTTGTTTCGAAACGAAGCTAGTACGCTTGCAGGTGATTCTGGAGGTTTCGTAACGCAGCCAGTACGCTTGGAGTAGATTCTGGAGGTTTCGGAACGCGGCCATTACCTTGGAGTAGATTCTGGACGTTTCGAAACGCAGCCAGTACGCTTGCAGGTGATTCTGGAGGTTTCGTAACGCAGCCAGTACGCTTGGAGTAGATTCTGGAGGTTTCGGAACGCGGCCAGTACCCTGGGAGTAGATTCTGGAGGTTTCAGAACGCATTCAGTACCCTTGGAGTAGATTCTGGACTTTTCGGAACGCGGCCAGTACCCTTGGAGTAGATTATGGAGGTTTTCAGAACGCAGCCAGTACGCTTGGAGTAGATTATGGAGGTTTCGGAACTGAGCCAGTACGCTTGGAGTAGATTCAGGAGGTTTCGGAACGCAGCCAGTACGCTTGGAGTAGATTCTGGATGTTTCGGAACGCAGCCAGTACGCTCGAAGTGGATTCTGGATGTTTCGGAACGCAGCCAGTACGCTTGGTGTAGATTATGGAGGTCATCAGAACGCAGCCAATATGTTTGGAGTAGATTCTGGAGGTTTCGGAACGCAGCTAGTACGCTTGCAGGCGATTTTGGAGGTTTTGGAACGCAGCCAGTACGCTTGGAGTAGATTCTGGAGGTTTCGGAACGCATCCAGTACGCTTGGAGTGGATTCTGGAGGTTTCGGAACGCAGCCAGTACGAATGGAGTAGATTATGAAGGTTCCGGAACGAGGCGAGTACCTTAGGAGTGGATTCTTGAGGTTTCGGAACGCAGCCAGTACGCTTGCAGGCTATTCTGGAGGTTTCGGAACGCAGCCAGTACGCTTGCAGGTGATTCTGGAGGTTTCGGAACGCAGCCAATACGCTTGCAGACGATTCTGGAGGTTTCGGAACGCAGCCAGTACGCTTGGAGTAGATTCTGGAGGTTTCGGAACGCAGCCAGTACGATTGGAGTAGATTATGTAGGTTCCGGAACGAGGCGAGTACCTTTGGACTGGATTCTTGAGGTTTCGGAACGCAGCCAGTACGCTTTGAGTAGAATCTGGTTGTTTCGAAACGAAGCTAGTACGCTTGCAGGTGATTCTGGAGGTTTCGTAACGCAGCCAGTACGCTTGGAGTAGATTCTGGAGGTTTCGGAACGCAGCCAGTGAGCTTGGAGTAGATTCTGGAGGTTTCGAAACGCAGCTAGAACGATTGGAGTAGATTATGGAGGTTCCGGAACGAGGCGAGTACCTTTGGAGTGGATTCTTGAGGTTTCGGAACGCAGCCAGTACGCTTTGAGTAGATTCTGGAGGTTTCGGAACGCATCCAGTACGCTTGCAGGTGATTCTGGAGGTTTCGGAACGCAGCCAGTACGCTTGGAGTAGATTCTGGAGGTTTCGGAACGCAGTCAGTACCCTTGGAGTGGATTCTGGAGGATTTTGGAACGCATTCAGTACCCTTGGAGTAGATTCCAGAGGTTTCGGAACGCAGCCAGTACGCTCGAAGTGGATTCTGGATGTTTCGGAACGCAGCCAGTACGCTTGGAATAGATTATGGAGGTTTTCAGAACGCAGCCAGTACGCTTGGAGTAGATTATGGAGGTTTCGGAACGGAGCCAGTACGCTTGGAGTAGATTCAGGAGGTTTCGGAACGCAGCCAGTACGCTTGGAGTAGATTCTGGATGTTTCGGAACGCAGCCAGTACGCTCGAAGTGGATTCTGGATGTTTCGGAACGCAGCCAGTACGCTTGGTGTAGATTATGGAGGTCTTCAGAACGCAGCCAATATGTTTGGAGTAGATTCTGGAGGTTTCGGAACGCAGCTAGTACGCTTGCAGGCGATTTTGGAGGTTTTGGAACGCAGCCAGTACGCTTGGAGTAGATTCTGGAGGTTTCGGAACGCATCCAGTACGCTTGGAGTGGATTCTGGAGGTTTCGGAACGCAGCCAGTACGAATGGAGTAGATTATGAAGGTTCCGGAACGAGGCGAGTACCTTAGGAGTGGATTCTTGAGGTTTCGGAACGCAGCCAGTACGCTTGCAGGCTATTCTGGAGGTTTCGGAACGCAGCCAGTACGCTTGCAGGTGATTCTGGAGGTTTCGGAACGCAGCCAATACGCTTGCAGGCGATTCTGGAGGTTTCGGAACGCAGCCAGTACGCTTGGAGTAGATTCTGGAGGTTTCGGAACGCAGCCAGTACGATTGGAGTAGATTATGAAGGTTCCGGAACGAGGCGAGTACCTTTGGACTGGATTCTTGAGGTTTCGGAACGCAGCCAGTACGCTTTGAGTAGAATCTGGTTGTTTCGAAACGAAGCTAGTACGCTTGCAGGTGATTCTGGAGGTTTCGTAACGCAGCCAGTACGCTTGGAGTAGATTCTGGAGGTTTCGGAACGCGGCCATTACCTTGGAGTAGATTCTGGACGTTTCGAAACGCAGCCAGTACGCTTGCAGGTGATTCTGGAGGTTTCGTAACGCAGCCAGTACGCTTGGAGTAGATTCTGGAGGTTTCGGAACGCGGCCAGTACCCTGGGAGTAGATTCTGGAGGTTTCAGAACGCATTCAGTACCCTTGGAGTAGATTCTGGACTTTTCGGAACGCGGCCAGTACCCTTGGAGTAGATTATGGAGGTTTTCAGAACGCAGCCAGTACGCTTGGAGTAGATTATGGAGGTTTCGGAACTGAGCCAGTACGCTTGGAGTAGATTCAGGAGGTTTCGGAACGCAGCCAGTACGCTTGGAGTAGATTCTGGATGTTTCGGAACGCAGCCAGTACGCTCGAAGTGGATTCTGGATGTTTCGGAACGCAGCCAGTACGCTTGGTGTAGATTATGGAGGTCATCAGAACGCAGCCAATATGTTTGGAGTAGATTCTGGAGGTTTCGGAACGCAGCTAGTACGCTTGCAGGCGATTTTGGAGGTTTTGGAACGCAGCCAGTACGCTTGGAGTAGATTCTGGAGGTTTCGGAACGCATCCAGTACGCTTGGAGTGGATTCTGGAGGTTTCGGAACGCAGCCAGTACGAATGGAGTAGATTATGAAGGTTCCGGAACGAGGCGAGTACCTTAGGAGTGGATTCTTGAGGTTTCGGAACGCAGCCAGTACGCTTGCAGGCTATTCTGGAGGTTTCGGAACGCAGCCAGTACGCTTGCAGGTGATTCTGGAGGTTTCGGAACGCAGCCAATACGCTTGCAGACGATTCTGGAGGTTTCGGAACGCAGCCAGTACGCTTGGAGTAGATTCTGGAGGTTTCGGAACGCAGCCAGTACGATTGGAGTAGATTATGTAGGTTCCGGAACGAGGCGAGTACCTTTGGACTGGATTCTTGAGGTTTCGGAACGCAGCCAGTACGCTTTGAGTAGAATCTGGTTGTTTCGAAACGAAGCTAGTACGCTTGCAGGTGATTCTGGAGGTTTCGTAACGCAGCCAGTACGCTTGGAGTAGATTCTGGAGGTTTCGGAACGCAGCCAGTGAGCTTGGAGTAGATTCTGGAGGTTTCGAAACGCAGCTAGTACGATTGGAGTAGATTATGGAGGTTCCGGAACGAGGCGAGTACCTTTGGAGTGGATTCTTGAGGTTTCGGAACGCAGCCAGTACGCTTTGAGTAGATTCTGGACTCTTCGAAACGAAGCCAGTACGCTTGCAGGTGATTCTGGAGGTTTCGGAACGCAGTCAGTACGCTTGGAGTAGATTCTGGAGGTTTCGGAACGCGGCCATCACCTTGGAGTAGATTCTGGAGGTTTCGGAACGCAGCCAGTACGCTTGCAGGCGATTCTCGAGGTTTCGGAACGCAGCCAGTACGCTTGGAGTAGATTCTGGAGGTTTCGGAACGCAGCCAGTAAGATTGGAGTAGATTATGAAGGTTCCGGAACGAGGCGAGTACCTTAGGAGTGGATTCTTGAGGTTTCGGAACGCAGCCAGTACGCTTTGAGTAGATTCTGGACGTTTCGAAACGCAGCCAGTACCCTTGCAGGTGATTCTGGAGGTTTCGGAACGCAGCCAGTACGCTCGGATTAGATTCTGGAGGTATCGGAACGCGGCCAGTACCCCTGGAGTCGATTCTGGAGGTTTCGGAACGCAGCCAGTACGCTTGGAATATATTCTGGAGGTTTCGGAACGCAGCCAGTACGCTTGCAGGCGATTCTGGAGGTTTCGGAACGCAGCCAGTACGCTTGAAGTAGATTCTGGAGTCTTCGGAACGCAGCCAGTACGCTTGAAGTAGATTCTGGAGGTTTCGGAACGCAGCCAGTACGCTTGAAGTAGATTCTTGAGGTTTCGGAACGCAGCCAGTACGCTTTGAGTAGATTCTGGAGGTTTCGGAACGCATCCAGTACGCTTGCAGGTGATTCTGGAGGTTTCGGAACGCAGCCAGTACGCTTGGAGTAGATTCTGGAGGTTTCGGAACGCAGTCAGTACCCTTGGAGTGGATTCTGGAGGATTTTGGAACGCATTCAGTACCCTTGGAGTAGATTCCAGAGGTTTCGGAACGCAGCCAGTACGCTCGAAGTGGATTCTGGATGTTTCGGAACGCAGCCAGTACGCTTGGAATAGATTATGGAGGTTTTCAGAACGCAGCCAGTACGCTTGGAGTAGATTATGGAGGTTTCGGAACGGAGCCAGTACGCTTGGAGTAGATTCAGGAGGTTTCGGAACGCAGCCAGTACGCTTGGAGTAGATTCTGGATGTTTCGGAACGCAGCCAGTACGCTCGAAGTGGATTCTGGATGTTTCGGAACGCAGCCAGTACGCTTGGTGTAGATTATGGAGGTCTTCAGAACGCAGCCAATATGTTTGGAGTAGATTCTGGAGGTTTCGGAACGCAGCTAGTACGCTTGCAGGCGATTTTGGAGGTTTTGGAACGCAGCCAGTACGCTTGGAGTAGATTCTGGAGGTTTCGGAACGCATCCAGTACGCTTGGAGTGGATTCTGGAGGTTTCGGAACGCAGCCAGTACGAATGGAGTAGATTATGAAGGTTCCGGAACGAGGCGAGTACCTTAGGAGTGGATTCTTGAGGTTTCGGAACGCAGCCAGTACGCTTGCAGGCTATTCTGGAGGTTTCGGAACGCAGCCAGTACGCTTGCAGGTGATTCTGGAGGTTTCGGAACGCAGCCAATACGCTTGCAGGCGATTCTGGAGGTTTCGGAACGCAGCCAGTACGCTTGGAGTAGATTCTGGAGGTTTCGGAACGCAGCCAGTACGATTGGAGTAGATTATGAAGGTTCCGGAACGAGGCGAGTACCTTTGGACTGGATTCTTGAGGTTTCGGAACGCAGCCAGTACGCTTTGAGTAGAATCTGGTTGTTTCGAAACGAAGCTAGTACGCTTGCAGGTGATTCTGGAGGTTTCGTAACGCAGCCAGTACGCTTGGAGTAGATTCTGGAGGTTTCGGAACGCGGCCATTACCTTGGAGTAGATTCTGGACGTTTCGGAACGCAGCCAGTACGCTTGCAGGTGATTCTGGAGGTTTCGTAACGCAGCCAGTACGCTTGGAGTAGATTCTGGAGGTTTCGGAACGCGGCCAGTACCCTGGGAGTAGATTCTGGAGGTTTCAGAACGCATTCAGTACCCTTGGAGTAGATTCTGGACTTTTCGGAACGCGGCCAGTACCCTTGGAGTAGATTATGGAGGTTTTCAGAACGCAGCCAGTACGCTTGGAGTAGATTATGGAGGTTTCGGAACTGAGCCAGTACGCTTGGAGTAGATTCAGGAGGTTTCGGAACGCAGCCAGTACGCTTGAAGTAGATTCTGGAGTCTTCGGAACGCAGCCAGTACGATTGGAGTAGATTATGAAGGTTCCGGAACGAGGCGAGTACCTTTGGAGTGGATTCTCGAGGTTTCGGAACGCAGCCAGTACGCTTTGAGTAGATTCTGGAGGTTTCGGAACGCATCCAGTACGCTTGCAGGTGATTCTGGAGGTTTCGGAACGCAGCCAGTACGCTTGGAGTAGATTCTTGAGGTTTCGGAACGCGGCCAGTACGCTTGCAGGTGATTCTGGAGGTTTCGGAACGCAGCCAGTACGCTTGGAGTAGATTCTTGAGGTTTCGGAACGCGGCCAGTACGCTTGGAGTAGATTCTTGAGGTTTCGGAACGCGGCCAGTACCCTTGGAGTGGATTCTGGAGGATTTCGGAACGCAGTCAGTATACTTGGAGTAGATTCTGGATGTTTCGGAACGCAGTTAGTACGCTTGGTGTAGATTCTGGATGTTCCGGAACGCAGCCAGTACGCTTGGTGTAGATTATGGAGGTCTTCAGAACGCAGCCAATATGTTTGGAGTAGATTCTGGAGGTTTCGGAACGCAGCTAGTACGCTTGCAGGCGATTTTGGAGGTTTTGGAACGCAGTCAGTACGCTCGAAGTGGATTCTGGATGTTTCGGAACGCAGCCAGTACGCTTGGAGTAGATTATGGAGGTTTTCAGAACGCAGCCAGTACGCTTGGAGTAGATTATGGAGGTTTCGGAACGGAGCCAGTACGCTTGGAGTAGATTCAGGAGGTTTCGGAACGCAGCCAGTACGCTTGGAGTAGATTATGGATGTTTCGGATCGCAGCCAGTACGCTCGAAGTGGATTCTGGATGTTTCGGAACGCAGCCAGTACGCTTGGAGTAGATTATGGATGTTTCGGAACGCAGCCAGTACGCTCGAAGTGGATTCTGGATGTTTCGGAACGCACTCAGTACGCTTGGAGTAGATTCTGGAGGTTTTCAGAACGCAGCCAGTACGCTTGGAGTGAATTATGGAGGTTTCGGAATGGAGCCAGTACGCTTGGAGTAGATTCTGGATGTTTCGGAACGCAGCCAGTACGCTTGTAGTAGATTCAGGAGGTTTTTGAACGAAGCCAGTTCGCTCGAAGTGGATTCTGGGTGTTTCGGAACGCAGCCAGTACGCTTGGATAAGATTCTGGAGGTTTTCATAACGCAGCCAGTACGCTTGGATTAGATTCTGGAGGTTTCGGAACGGAGCCAGTACGCTTGGAGTAGATTCTGGAGGTTTCGGAACGGAGCCAGTACGCTTGGAATAGATTCTGGAGGTTTTGGAACGCATCCAGTATGCTTGGAGTAGATTTTGAAGGTTTCGGAACCCAGGCAGTACGCTTGCAGGCGATTCTGGAGTTTTCGGAAGGCAGCCAGTACGCTTGCAGGTGATTCTCGAGGTTTCGGTACGCAGCCAGTACGCTTGGAGTAGATTATTGAGGTTTCGGAACGCAGCTAGTACGCTTGCAGGCGATTTTGGAGGTTTTGGAACGCAGCCAGTACGCCCGGAGTAGATTCTGGAGGTTTCGGAACGCAGCCAGTACGCTTGGAGTAGATTCTGGAGGTTTCGGAACGCAGCCAGTACGCTTGGAGTAGTTTCTGGACGTTTCGAAACGCAGCCAGTACGCTTGGAGTAGTTTCTGGACGTTTCGAAACGCAGCCAGTACGCTTGGAGTAGATTATGGAGGTCACGGAACGCAGTCAGTACGCTTGCAGGCGAGTCTGGAGGTTCCGGAACGCAGCCAGTACGCTTGGAGTAGATTCTGGACTTTTCGGAAAGCGGCCAGTACCCTTGGAGTAGATTCCGGAGGTTTCGGAACGCGGCCAGTACCCTTGGAAGAGATTCTGGAGGTTCCGGAACGCAGCCAGTACGCTTGGAGTAGATTCTGGACTTTTCGGAACGCGGCCAGTACCCTTGGAGTAGATTCTGGAGGTTTCGGAACGCATTCAGTACCCTTGGAGTAGATTCTGGACTTTCCGGAACGCGGCCAGTACCCTGGGAGTAGATTCTGGAGGTTTCAGAACGCATTCAGTACCCTTGGAGTAGATTCTGGACTTTTCGGAACGCGGCCAGTACCCTTGGAGTAGATTCTGGAGGTTTCGGAACGCATTCAGTACCCTTGGAGTAGATTCTGGAGGTTCCGAAACGCAGCCAGTATGCTTGCAGGCGATTCTGGAGGTTGCGAAACTCAGCCAGTAAGCTTGCAGGTGATCATGGAGGTTTCGGAACGCAGCCAGTACACTTGCAGGCGATCCTGGAGGTTTCGAAACGCAGCCAGTACGCTTGCAGGCGATTCTGGAGGTTTCGGAACGCAGCCAGTACGCTTGGAGTAGATTCTAGAGTTTTCGGAACGCAGCCAGTAAGCTTGCAGGTGATCATGGAGGTTTCGGAATGCAGCCAGTACGCTTGCAGGCGATTCTGGAGGTTTCGAAACGCAGCCAGTACGCTTGCAGGCGATTCTGGAGGTTTCAGAACACAGCCAGTACGTTTGGAGTAGATTCCGGAGGTTTCGGAACGCAGCCAGTACGCTCGAAGTGGATTCTGGAGGTTTCGGAACGCTGCCAGTACGCCTGTAGTAGATTATCGAGGTTTCGGAACGCAGCCAGACGCTTGCAGGCGATTTTGGAGGTTTTGAATCGAAGCCAGTACGCTTGGAGTAGATTCTGGAGATTTCGGAACGCAGCCAGTACGCTTGGAGGAGATTATTGAGGTTTCGGAACGCAGCCGGTACGCTTGCAGGCGATTCTGGAGGTTTCGGAACGCAGGCAGTACGCTTGCAGGTGTTTCTGGAGGTTTCGGGAGGCAGCCAGTACGCTTGGAGTAGATTTTGGAGGTTTCGGAACGCAGCCAGTACTCCTGCAGGCGATTCTGGAGGTTCCGGAACGCAGCCAGTATGCTTGGAGTTGATTCTGGAGGTTTCGGAACGCAGCCAGTAAGCTTGCAGGCGATCCTGGAGGTTTTGGAAGGCAGGCCGTACGCTTGGAGTAGATTCTAGAGTTCTCGGAACGCAGCCAGTACGCTTGGAGTAGATTCTGGAGGTTTCGGAAGGCATCCAGTATGCTTGGAGAAGATTATGGAGGTTTCGGAACGCAGCCAGTACGCTTGCAGGTTATTCTGGAGGTTTCAGAACGCAGCCAGTACGTTTGGAGTAGATTCCGGAGGTTTCGGAACGCAGCCAGTACGCTCGAAGTGGATTCTGGAGGTTTCGGAACGCTGCCAGTACGCCTGTAGTAGATTATCGAGGTTTCGGAACGCAGCCAGACGCTTGCAGGCGATTTTGGAGGTTTTGAAATGAAGCCAGTACGCTTGGAGTAGATTCTGGAGATTTCGGAACGCAGCCAGTACGCTTGGAGGAGATTATTGAGGTCTCGGAACGCAGCTGGTACGCTTGCAGGCGATTCTGGAGGTTTCGGAACGCAGGCAGTACGCTTGCAGGTTTTTCTGGAGGTTTCGGAAGGCAGCCAGTACGCTTGCAGGCGATTCTGGAGGTTTCGGAACGCAGTCAGTACGCTTGCAGGCGATTCTGGAGGTTTTGGAACGCAGCCAGTACGCTTGCAGGCGATTCTGGAGGTTTCAGGACGAGGCCACTACGCTTGCAGGCGATTCTGGAGGATTCGGAACGCGGCCAGTACGCTTGCAGGCGATTCCGGAGGTTTCGGAACGCAGTCAGTACACTTGCAGGTGATTCTGGAGGTTTCGGAACGCAGCCAGTACGCTTGGAGTAGATTCTGGAGGTTTCGAAACGCAGCCAGTACGCTTGCCGGCGATTCTGGAGGTTTCGGAACGCAGTCAGTACGCTTGCAGGCGATTCTGGAGGTTTTGGAACGCAGCCAGTACGCTTGCAGGCGATTCTGGAGGTTTAAGGACGCAGTCACTACGCTTGCAGGCGATTCTGGAGGTTTCGGAACGCAGCCAGTACGCTTGCTGGCGATTCCGGAGGTTTCGGAACGCAGCCAGTACGCTTGGAGTAGATTCTGGAGATTTCGGAACGCAGCAAGTACGCTTGGATTAGATTCTGGAGGTTTTCATAACGCAGCCAGTACGCTTGGATTAGATTCTGGAGGTTTCGGAACGGAGCCAGTACGCTTGGAGTAGATTCTGGAGGTTTCGGAACGGAGCCAGTACGCTTTGAGTAGATTCTGGTTGTTTCGAAACGAAGCTAGTACGCTTGCAGGTGATTCTGGAGGTTTCGTAACGCAGCCAGTACGCTTGGAGTAGATTCTGGAGGTTTCGGAACGCGGCCATTACCTTGGAGTAGATTCTGGAGGTTTCGGAACGCAGCCAGTAAGCTTGGAGTAGATTCTGGAGGTTTCGGAACGCAGCCAGTACGATTGGAGTAGATTATGAAGGTTCCGGAACGAGGCGAGTACCTTTGGAGTGGATTCTCGAGGTTTCGGAACGCAGCCAGTACGCTTTGAGTAGATTCTGGACGTTTCGAAACGAAGCCAGTACGCTTGCAGGTGATTCTGAGGGTTTCGGAACGCAGTCAGTACGCTTGGAGTAGATTCTGCAGGTTTCGGAACGCGGCCATTACCTTGGAGTAGATTCTGTAGGTTTCGGAACGCAACCAGTGCGCTTGCAGGTGATTCTGTAGGTTTTGGAACGCAGCCAGTACGCTTGGAGTAGATTCCGGAGGTTCGGAACGCAGCCAGTACGCTTGGAGTAGATTCTGGAGGTTTCGTATTGCAGTCAGTACGCTCTGAGTAGATTCTGGAGCTTTCGGAACGCAGTCAGTACCCTTGGAGTGGATTCTGCAGGATTTCGGAACGCAGTCAGTACCTTTGGAGTAGATTCTGGAGGTTTCGGAACGCAGCTAGTACGCTTGCAGGCTATTCTCGAGGTTTCGGAACGCAGCCAAAACGCTTTCATGTGATTCTGTACGTTTCGTAACGCAACCAGTGCGCTTGCAGGTGATTCTGTAGTTCTTGGAACGCAGCCAGTACGCTTGGAGTAGATTCTGGACGTTTCGAATTGCAGCCAGTACGCTTGCAGGTGATTCTGGAGGTTTCGGAACGCAGCCAGTACGCTTGGAGTAGATTCTTGAGGTTTCGGAACGCGGCCAGTACCCTTGGAGTGGATTCTGGAGGATTTCGGAACGCAGTCAGTATACTTGGAGTAGATTCTGGATGTTTCGGAACGCAGTTAGTACGCTTGGTGTAGATTCTGGATGTTCCGGAACGCAGCCAGTACGCTTGGTGTAGATTATGGAGGTCTTCAGAACGCAGCCAATATGTTTGGAGTAGATTCTGGAGGTTTCGGAACGCAGCTAGTACGCTTGCAGGCGATTTTGGAGGTTTTGGAACGCAGCCAGTACGCTTGGAGTAGATTCTGGAGGTTTCGGAACGCATCCAGTACGCTTGGAGTGGATTCTGGAGGTTTCGGAACGCAGCCAGTACGAATGGAGTAGATTCTGGAGATTTCGGAACGCAGCAAGTACGCTTGGAGTAGATTCTGGAGGTTTCGGAACGCAGCCAGTACGCTTGCAGGCGATTCTGGAGGTTTAAGGACGCAGCCACTACCCTTGCAGGCTATTCTGGAGGTTTCGGAACGCAGTCAGTACGCTCGCAGGCGATTCCGGAGGTTTCGGAACGCAGCCAGTACGCGTGGAGTAGATTCTGGAGATTTCGGAACGCAGCAAGTACGCTTGGAGTAGATTCTGGAGGTTTCGGAACGCAGCCAGTACGCTTGCAGGCTATTCTGGAGGTTTCGGAACGCAGCCAGTACGCTTGCAGGTGATTCTGGAGGTTTCGGAACGCAGCCAATACGCTTGCAGGCGATTCTAGAGGTTTCGGAACGCAGCCAGTACGCTTGGAGTAGATTCTGGAGGTTTCGGAACGCAGCCAGTACGATTGGAGTAGATTATGAAGGTTCCGGAATGAGGCGAGTACCTTTGGACTGGATTCTTGAGGTTTCGGAACGCAGCCAGTACGCTTTGAGTAGAATCTGGTTGTTTCGAAACGAAGCTAGTACGCTTGCAGGTGATTCTGGAGGTTTCGTAACGCAGCCAGTACGCTTGGAGTAGATTCTGGAGGTTTCGGAACGCAGCCAGTAAGCTTGGAGTAGATTCTGGAGGTTTCGGAACGCAGCCAGTACGATTGGAGTAGATTATGAAGGTTCCGGAACGAGGCGAGTACCTTTGGAGTGGATTCTTGAGGTTTCGGAACGCAGCCAGTACGCTTTGAGTAGATTCTGGACTCTTCGAAACGCGGCCAGTACCCTTGGAGTAGATTCTGGAGGTTTCGGAACGCATTCAGTACCCTTGGAGTAGATTCTGGACTTTTCGGAACGCGGCCAGTACCCTGGGAGTAGATTCTGGAGGTTTCAGAACGCATTCAGTACCCTTGGAGTAGATTCTGGACTTTTCGGAACGCGGCCAGTACCCTTGGAGTAGATTCTGGAGGTTTCGGAACGCATTCAGTACCCTTGGAGTAGATTCTGGAGGTTCCGAAACGCAGCCAGTATGCTTGCAGGCGATTCTGGAGGTTGCGAAACTCAGCCAGTAAGCTTGCAGGTGATCATGGAGGTTTCGGAACGCAGCCAGTACACTTGCAGGCGATTCTGGAGGTTTCGAAACGCAGCCAGTAAGCTTGCAGGTGATCATGGAGGTTTCGGAACGCAGCCAGTAAGCTTGCAGGCGATCCCAGAGGTTTCGGAAGGCAGCCAGTACGCTTGGAGTAGATTCTAGAGTTTTCGGAACGCAGCCAGTACGCTTGGAGTAGATTCTGGAGGTTTCGGATCGCAGTCAGTACCCTTGGAGTAGATTCTGGAGGTTTCGAAACGCAGCCAGTACGCTTGCAGGCGATTCTGGAGGTTTCGGAACGCAGCCAGTACGCTTGGAGTAGATTCTAGAGTTTTCGGAACGCAGCCAGTAAGCTTGCAGGTGATCATGGAGGTTTCGGAATGCAGCCAGTACGCTTGCAGGCGATTCTGGAGGTTTCGAAACGCAGCCAGTACGCTTGCAGGCGATTCTGGAGGTTTCAGAACACAGCCAGTACGTTTGGAGTAGATTCCGGAGGTTTCGGAACGCAGCCAGTACGCTCGAAGTGGATTCTGGAGGTTTCGGAACGGTGCCAGTACGCCTGTAGTAGATTATCGAGGTTTCGGAACGCAGCCAGACGCTTGCAGGCGATTTTGGAGGTTTTGAATCGAAGCCAGTACGCTTGGAGTAGATTCTGGAGATTTCGGAACGCAGCCAGTACGCTTGGAGGAGATTATTGAGGTTTCGGAACGCAGCCGGTACGCTTGCAGGCGATTCTGGAGGTTTCGGAACGCAGGCAGTACGCTTGCAGGTGTTTCTGGAGGTTTCGGGAGGCAGCCAGTACGCTTGGAGTAGATTTTGGAGGTTTCGGAACGCAGCCAGTACTCTTGCAGGCGATTCTGGAGGTTCCGGAACGCAGCCAGTATGCTTGGAGTTGATTCTGGAGGTTTCGGAACACAGCCAGTAAGCTTGCAGGCGATCCTGGAGGTTTTGGAAGGCAGGCCGTACGCTTGGAGTAGATTCTAGAGTTTTCGGAACGCAGCCAGTACGCTTGGAGTAGATTCTGGAGGTTTCGGAAGGCATCCAGTATGCTTGGAGAAGATTATGGAGGTTTCGGAACGCAGCCAGTACGCTTGCAGGTTATTCTGGAGGTTTCAGAACGCAGCCAGTACGTTTGGAGTAGATTCCGGAGGTTTCGGAACGCAGCCAGTACGCTCGAAGTGGATTCTGGAGGTTTCGGAACGCTGCCAGTACGCCTGTAGTAGATTATCGAGGTTTCGGAACGCAGCCAGACTCTTGCAGGCGATTTTGGAGGTTTTGAAATGAAGCCAGTACGCTTGGAGTAGATTCTGGAGATTTCGGAACGCAGCCAGTACGCTTGGAGGAGATTATTGAGGTCTCGGAACGCAGCCGGTACGCTTGCAGGCGATTCTGGAGGTTTCGGAACGCAGGCAGTACGCTTGCAGGTGTTTCTGGAGGTTTCGGAAGGCAGCCAGTACGCTTGGAGTAGATTTTGGAGGTTTCGGAACGCAGCCAGTACTCTTGCAGGCGATTCTGGAGGTTCCGGAACGCAGCCAGTATGCTTGGAGTTGATTCTGGACGTTTCGGAATGCAGCCAGTACGCTTGCAGGCGATTCTGGAGGTTTCGGAACGCTGCCAGTTCGCTTGGAGTAGATTATGGACGTTTCGGAACGCAGCCAGTACGCTTGGAGTAGATTATGGACGTTTCGGAACGCAGCCAGTACGCTTGCAGTCGTTTCTGGAGGTTTCGGAAGGCAGCCAGTACGCTGGGAGTTGATTCTGGAGGTTTCGGAACGCTGCCAGTTCGCTTGGAGTAGATTATGGACGTTTCGAAACGCAGCCAGTACGCTTGAAGTAGATTCTGGAGGTTTCAGAACGCAGTCAGTACCGTTGGAGTGGATTCTGGAGGATTTCGGAACGCAGTCATTACCCTTGGAGTAGATTCTGGATGTTTCGGAACGCAGCCAGTACGCTTGCAGGCGATTTGGAGGTTTCGGAACGCAGCCAGTACGCTTGGAGTAGATTCCGGAGGTTTCGGAACGAAGCCAGTACGCTTGGAGTAGTTTCTGGAGGTTTCGGAACGCAGCCAGTACCCTTGGAGTAGATTCTGGAGGTTTTGGAACGCATTCAGTACGCTTGCAGGCGATTTTGGAGGTTTCGGAACTCAGCCAGTACGCTTGCAGGCGATTTTGGAGGTTTCGGAACGCAGCCAGTACGCTTGCTGGTTATTCTGGAGTTTTCGAAACGCAGCCAGTACGCTTGGAGTAGATTCTGGAGGTTTCGGAACGCAGCCAGTACGCTTGCAGGTTTTTCTGGAGGTTTTGAAACGCAGCCAGTACGCTTGGAGTAGATTCTGGAGGTTTCGGAACGCAGCCAGTACGCTTGGAGTAGATTCTGGAGGTTTCGGAACGCAGCCAGTACGCTTGCAGGCGATTTTGGAGGTTTCGGAACGCAGCCAGTACGCTTGCAGGTTATTCTGGAGGTTTCGAAACGCAGCCAGTACGCTTGGAGTATATTATGGAGGTTTCGGAACGCGGCCAGTACCCTTGGAGTAGATTCTGGAGGTTTTGGAACGCATTCAGTACGTTTGGAGTAGATTCCATAGGTTTCAGAACGCAGCCAGTACGCTCTGAGTAGATACCTGGAGGTTTCGGAACGCAGTCAGTACCCTTGGAGTAGATTCTGGAGGTTTTGAAACGCAGCCTGTACGCTTGGAGTAGATTCTGGAGGTTTCGGAACGCAGCCAGTAGGCTTGGAGTAGATTCTGGAGGTTTCGGAACGCAACCAGTACGCTTGGAGTTGATTTCGGATGTTTCGGAACGCAGCCAGTACGCTTGAAGTAGATTCTGGAGGTTTCGGAACGCAGCCAGTACGCTTGGAGTTGATTTCGGATGTTTCGGCACGCAGCCAGTGCGCTGCAGGCGATTCTGGAGGTTTCGGAACGCAGTCTTAGCGTGTGATTGAGTCGTTCCAGTGAGGTCGTCCGTCTGTTTTTCTCGTTCTGTTGCTGTCCAACTATGTCAACAGTCTCTCTCACTCTAATGGGGCACCAATACAGCGAACACGCTTCTTCAACATGCCTACAAGAATGGATTAGAACAATAAAATGTTGATATTATATATTATATGTAATGGTTGGTTGCCCCGCACCTTGATTAGTCACCCGCCTATATGAACTAATATCCCATCCTAGACGATCATAGACGATCAAATTCAACAAAATACTCCTTTGTGATCATTAATAACGGTATGAGTAATAAAAATACAGATTTAAAAATAAATATGGAAAGCGTGTAAACTATTGAGCTTGTCATCCTTATCTTTTGTATTTTTATGAATCGATAGAAAAATACAAAATGTAGAATAAAAATCAAGACGAAATTATCAGTTTTGTAATGAATACAAGAACAAAGTATAATAAGAAAAGAGAAGAATTCAAAAATAAGACGAAAGAAGAGATGAAGTTAGTGAGGTGATTCAAGATTTTGTCCTCCCCAACGTAACTGTTTGAATTGTTCTGTACCCCTGGCATCATCGCCTTGAGGTTTATTGTTTGTTAAATTAGTCATCTCATTTTTAGTCAAACTTTTGGGGAGGTAAGATCGCCCTTGTGGTGCCCCGTCCAAACGATCCTATATTTCATCCATAGCCTCAATTGGGGAACAATGATTTTGCATCAAGTTTTGATGTTATGAAAAAAAAAATCTTTTGGCGTGATGAGATCGCCCTTGTGGTGCCCCGTTCAAAATGAAACTTCCTTACATTCATAGCCTTAATTGGGAAACAATGATTTTGTATCAACTTTCGATTTAATGACACAAAAAAATTGTCACCTCTGATTTTCACACTTATACGATAGAAGAGTTGGAATAGAATGAAATCCTCATGATTGAAATTAATTTATTTTATTTTGTGAATTAGGTTTGACGACGCACTCTACTGATGAGTACGATGTATTTTCGTCGGTGAACCGTGAGTGATATATGGGATGATGGGATCAGTGGCGTAACTACCGCAGGGCAGGGTTGAAAATTGTACACTGGATATTTTGTTCTAAATGATCTCAACATTATCATACTACAGGCAAACGCCACACATGAGCGTTGTAAGATGAGTGAGATATCTGAATAAGGTATACAAGTCGTTAAAGTAGTTCTACCTTTGCTACTTTATTGACTCTAGTATTCTACACACCTTGACACATAAGAAATACTTCATTGTTGGGCAAATATCGAATCTAGAAAGCAGAGAATCTCGGTAACCTGAATCTGCTTTCATATATGTGATCCATGACTATCAATATTGATAATCATAGATTTGATGAATAAAAACAGTTAATTTAATTTTTCTCTTCAGAACGGCTGATTCTGGCATACAAAATCGTGATAATGTGTATCAATCATGTATACACATTTAGGGAAAATTTTATCTCATTTGGAGAGATTTTATTATTCAAATTTTCTTGCCCAGCCTAATGTTATGGGTTTTTTAGAAATTTTGAGATGATATTTCTCAAAATCGGTTCAACCGATTCATTTCAAGAACTATACAGTTCTAAGTTGGATGAGTTTGCGTGTACACAAAAGTTTCATGTAATCAGTCAAACCCTGCGACCTGTGGAGTGCTTACAAACAAAAAAACAAAAAAACATACAAAAAAACACAGAGACAAAGCCCCATAAGAGTAGGATAGAATCTTCGCATACGCTCATCCAATCAACAAGCTTGTAAAAAAATCTGTATATTTCATATGAATTGAAATTGATTTAATGTTGACGGAAAGCCCACGCTACGAGTTGGAAAATCAACAGAAACAAACAATGTTTCTGTTTAGTCGAGCTAAATATAATGTTATCGATAAAGCCTAGGCGGTTGACATGTCGCGTGCGTACTACCGCTATCATTTCACTGTTTATTATATTTCCTTATATCGTTTAGAAGTGGAAAAGAGTCGGTCGTTGCCCGATTTCAGAGAACCACAACGGTTTTCACTCCAATCATGCGACTGTGTATGGGGACGTTCACACTTGTTTAGGCCACTTTGCCCCCCCCCCCCCCTCCGTCTCATGTCACAGTTGGTCTCAAAACCTATTACCCTCCCCCCTTTAAATACGTCACAAATTCTCATACCCCCCTCCAACAAAAAATTGAAATCAACAGGTGGCAAAGGTACAATAAAGTAATAAAATCGAAATATTCATTTCTTCATGTCTGCTTTTTGAGTAGTCAAAGTTGATATTCATTTGATATGCATCTGCTGTTTCTAGGGTGGTTATAAATAAGAATGTACAACATTTCACCATTCATCTTTCAGTCATTTCACCTTTTTTCATCGTTGATATATGTTCTCATCCTCAGGGCCGTATATCAAGATATTTGTCACCCCTAGACCCGACATTTTCTTGCCCCCCCCCCCCCCTCCCCTCAAGGATAGTAATTGATTCAGTATAGTGCACTATCTCGTGAAAATGACGAACTCCAGATTTTAATTCAGAAGTACGTAAATCATTTTTCATTGTATTGGGCCAACACTATATAAGACGTATCAATGAGAAGGATCGTATTATGAACTTGGATCGTTACCGGTACTGAATAATATATTGCACGGTGAGACTAGAATATGAAGCTACCGGTATATTGGCAAGACTGTATTATGGATACATTAGAAAAAATTGTAGGAATACAGAATATTGTTCTTAAAGCTCTTCATGCATCTTTTTTCATATATATATCGGGTTTTAACGACGCTTTATACTGATGGCTACGATTTATTGGCGTCGGTGGATGATAAATCAGATGATGGGATTATGAGATGAAATGTTAATTTATTAGGTGTTTTGGATGGTGGGAAGAAGTCGGTCGTGGCCTGTTGTTAAGGAACCATCCCAGTATCAACCTGAACGACAGGGGGAAACCACGAAAAACCTCTGTCAGGATGGTCGACCATGGCGGGAAT